>QEPC01008216.1:2529101-2606510 GCA_003113815.1 Sphenodon punctatus
GGGGAGTGTGGGGCAGGGGATGGGGGTACAGGGCACCGGGGTAACCTACTGGGGGAGTGTGGGGCAGGGGATGGGGGTACAGGGCACCGGGGTTGCCTACCGGGGGAGTGTGGGGCAGGGGATGGGGGGTACAGGGCACCGGGGTAACCTACTGGGGGAGAGAATGGGGGAGTATGGAGGACAGGGACTTACTGGGGGAGGCATATGGGGATATAGGGCACAGGGGTAATATATTGGGGGAGGCCATAGGGGAGTATGGGGCGGGTCATAGGATGCAAGGGTGAGGGTAACCTGTTGGGGGAGTGTGGGGCAGGGTATGAGTTTTTGGGGCACAGGGGTGGAGGGTAAAATTAGGGTAAGGGCAGGGTCCAGTGAGGCAGGACATGGTGGTATGGGTTTAGGGACATGGGTAACCTGCTGAGGTAAGATTTGGGTGTGTGTGGGACCGGCTATGGGGGGGAATGGGTTTAGGGCACAAGATCCAAGGGATGTGAGGCAGAGCTAGCCATCTGGGGGCGGGATCTGTTACGGGGTTTCGGCTGGGATGATGGCGGATGCTGGTCCAGGGGGCAGGGGTAGGCGTCTGAGGCAAGAGAGTTGGGTTGGGGGTGTAATTCTAAGGAGGTCTGGGGGTTGAGGTAACAGCCTGGGGGGAATGTGGGGCTAGGTAACTTGTGGGTGGTCAGGCTGTGGGTTCGGATAGCGGGGGACCAGGCATGTGTAACCTACTGGGGGGGGGGACCAGGTTATAGGAGTGGGGTGCTAGGATTGGGGGTCAGGAGGTGCCCGTCTATGAAGCCGTGTCTGAACCGTTCTGGGGTGGGGTGACAGGCTAACTAGACAGTATAGGAGACTGTCTGAAATCCCTGCTCCCCATCAGCTGGGTGTACAGAAGGGAATGTTACACGGACGAGACATGTTGCCGGGCCTGCATTGGAACATGGCTTTTTCCTAAGTGTTCCTTAACCATGTGCATCGATGGCTGCCCTAGTCGGGAGGCTTCTACGCTCCTGGGTGTTGGAGCTGCCTTTTATCCTGAGGGGCTGCCTGGAAGCTGGTTGAGAAGTTGCAACCTGGTGTAACTGTGGCCCTTCTGCCAACAACGTTACAGGCCTTGTGAGACAAAACTGATGCCCAACATGGGAGCTCAGACTCCTCCCAGCTCCCAGCCGAGAAATCGTTATTACTCACGAAGTTACCGTTTGTGTGCTGGTTAGAAAGTCTTCCCCCTTCGGCCTCTTCTTTAAAATATGGCTTCAGATCTCTCCTCGGCAGGGCCCGGAAACCTTCTGTCTCGAAGGGAGTCAAGTGCCTGCTTAGATGTAAGCATGTGCTTTGCTAGATGGGAGTCTGCAGAGCTACGGCAGCCCAGTTTGGGTGCTTCTGCCTCTTAGGCGGTTGCATGTGGCTGTTGAACACAGCGGTTGCGTACACGCGGCTGGACTTAGTTTCTCTAGAGAGGGCCGGACACAGTCCCTTTGTTGTGGTACAGATTCCTGGGGCGCTTTTTACATTAGAACTGTGTGTGGTGGTGGTGGTGGGATTGTAGTTATTTGTGAGGAGAGAACCTGTGTCACGTTAGATTTCTTTTCTTTTTAAAATCCGTCTGAATCTTTCCCTTCTGGAGCGTAATGGGTTCTCGTAGTGGCGGTGTGAATTTGGCAGATTGAATGCAAGAGGGAAAACAACCAGAAGCACTCAGAATAATTGATGCCTGCTTGGCTCTGGATGGGAATGGCTGCTTATGAACGCCTTACCTTAGTTGGAAACAAGGCGCTGTGTTAAATGGCTCGTTGGGGAAAGCGGATTCTTCCACAGGAAATCGTCTGGAATTGAAACTTAAAAGCTGTGCATGGTGGGGGATTCGCCCGCTGGATTTCTGGCATCTCCTTGGGAGGCTGGCAGTTCTGGCCACTTCTTGTACAGCAGCTACGGCCTGCCTTGCAGAGAGGGACGGTCTACAACAAACATGTTGTCAAGCTAGCAGGAAAGGGGCAATAGAAATGTAAATGCGGCCGATCCCAGAAAAGGCTTTGGTCAGCGCCAGTTGGCGCGAGGGTGGAAGGTGGGCATAGCCTACCTGGCTTTGGATAATATACAAGGAAAGAACTATTACGGCAGAGCCTAACATTCCCGGTTTGGCAACATCGGTGTGGGAGCCGTAGCTGCTATCCGTCCGTCTTGCTTTGCAAAAGGTGGGTCAGCTGTTTCACAGTGAGCCTTTGTTTTGCTGCTGTTTCGACTCCGTGCTGCTTTGGGTTTTTATGGGGATCTAGGGTTCTGCCCTGACAAGGCTGCTGCAAAATCAGCTTCCTGAGCAGACTTGCTTCACCGTCTGAACCCTGACGCTAGACATAAAACAAAAGCTTGAAGCTGGTTTATTAGGATGCCCAGAGCGGAGAGTGGGACTAGGCTGGTGGACTTGGCTAGGGCCTGGGTTCTTGGTCAGACCGTAAGTGCCAATTTCTTTGCAAAGCCAAAGGGGATCTTAAAAGGTCCCCATGTCCACTCCCTGCCTGTAGCAAGACCTAGGTCATCCCCGACAGATACTTTGCTAAACTGTTTTTTTAAAAACAAAATGTAGGGCTTCCAATATTGGGGGACACTGCAGTCTTCTTGGTAGTTTAATTGCTGAACAATTCTTATGACTATTATGTTTTAACCTAAATATTTCTGCCTGCAATTTGAGCTCATTAAAAAGTACGAATAGGGTGGACAGGGGATTCTTGCATGAGCAAAGTGTGGCGCTTAATGTAGGATCGAACTGTAAACGTACAAATAATTGTGAGACTTAAGTGTTGGGCAGTGGGGGAATTACAGGCTCCCCTGCTCCCAAATCACGTTGGGTTTAAAAAACTATAGATTCTGGTTATTAAACTTGAAAGCTGAATTGGAGCGAAGGACTTGGCTTAAATGTTAGCTTTGATAACACTTGGTTTCTGCAAGCATTTCTAGTGACTCTTTTGAAATAACTATTCCAGTGAAAACAACTTTGCTTTGAATAATGAAAGGTTTGTGAGAGGGCCCCGGGGGTTCGTGCCGGAGCCTGCAAGATTTGGGTTCGATCCCTTGCTCTGCCACTCCTTCGGGTGTTGGGCAAATCCCTCACTCTCTCCGTCTTTCCGTTTTCTCTGAGAAATGGGGAGAGGTTTTGCTGTACTTTGCTCAGCTCAAGCTGTTACCCATCATGCTGAAGGTCTGTCTTAAACTGCCCTTTTGAGAACTCCTTTTTTTTTTAAGTTTTGAGGAGCCCCTCTCTTGAAATGTGATTGCAAAGCTGAGCTGTGTTGTTTCTGTCCTGACCGTAAACATGTCGGCCACGCGACCGTCTAAGGTTTGACTGCAGCTGACATGCAGAACATTTGGGATGAGCTGGCCTGCAGTGTTTTGGAGGCAAAGGCAGAAGCAGTAGGCAGGTTGCTGGGAGCGTTTGTCCGAAGGCTGTAGCCTCTGACGTTAACTTGTGCACGCAGCGCCTTGCATGCTGCTGTTGATGGAACAGCAGTTGCAGCCTCCAAGGGACACCGATCAAACCTCTATTCTGAAATAACCAAAGCATCCATTTCTCCCCTCTGGAATGTGTAATTGGTGATCTCCTCCGGGCTGGCTTTAAATCGAAAGGAGGAAGGCTTTGCATGGGTTGCCCGGGCATGGACGAACGGCTGTGGCTCTGCTTGTGTTCGGTTCACTCCTCTCTGGTGCCATGCCTTTATTTCCTACAAGCAGAGGAAAACATGGCTGCGTGCCATGCCCTCCTTGGGTGCAACCACAAGACCCACCCATGTCTTCCGTTGTGTCTCCCATTAGTGGGACAGAATGGAGTAGGCTTATGAAAATGTCTGGGTTTGCAGAGAGCTTGTGCTGCAGGGAGAATGCTGTTGCTGATCTGCTGTCCAGCTGCTGCTCTTCGATCTGCGGTTGGCTGCCAATTTATGGCAGAAGAGCTGAGCAGCAGCAACTGCAGGAGCTTCTTGGGGGCTGCTCCTGCTGTGGGAAGGCTGGCTGGCCTTCCCTTCTGCCCTGAGCAAGCCTGTCTGGAGAGACTTGTGCACGCTGCCGGAGGTGCTCTCCGCATCCTCTGGAATCATGCGCTCAGCGCGCCATCTTGCTGAACCAGTAGGATACCTAAATGTCTGCTTCCCTTTCTGCGCGGGGATAGTCCCATCAGACACTAGGATTCTTACGTGCTTCGCTGAACTGAAGGAAGGATCTTCCCTCCTGCCTGTCGGTGACCTTAAACCACAGCTGAGTTTGGTTGGTTTCAGCTGTGCCGCGCTCTAAACTTGGTGGGTTAGTGGCTTCCTCTCTCTCTTGCATGGCGAAGCAGGTGTGCAAGGTACCGACTTGTTGATTGCAGTTAAGAAAAAACAGCCAACTAAGGATCACCTCCACCCCATCCACCCCCAGGATCCCGGGAGGTTCCGCATTATCGGCGAGTTCGGACCGATAGGCGGGGGTGGAATTCCCTCCTGGTGGAGATTCGCCTCAGCCTGGATCTCCTGGCTTTACCCGGCTCGTCCGTCAGGAGTTTGGCGGGGTGGGATGGGTTAACAGGGAGCGGGAGGGTTATGGTTCTTTCACGAATCGGGATTAAATTTCTTTACTGCTGCTATGTTTTATGAGTGTTTTATATTTATACATATAAATGCGAGATGCGAGAGGGGCGGGGTATCAGTGTAAGAAAATTAATTAAAATAAGTAGCTGAGGGAGTTGCCTGGTTGGAGAACTTGAGTCCTCTAATGGAACGCCATCTGCCGAACTCTCCTGGATTACGTACAGCCTATCAAACCTGAATTCTGATTCCTGCTTCCGCCAGTCTAGGCTGGGAGTCGCTCCACTGAAGCCAGAGGGAGGAAGTTTGCCTTATCAGTCCCTTGCATTTTCCCTTGTGGTTTTCGTTTCTCTTGAAAATGCTAGTTATTTCTATTTTCAGATTCTCGTCCACTTTAGTGTCGTTTCTTCTTTCTGTAAGAGAGAACTCTTCCTGGATCTCTCACTCCCATGAACACTTGGCTCTTAACATGTCGTTCTGTAGACCAAATCAAGGAAGGCTAGTTCGCTGGTGGTCCTCTGACCGCATGGTTAGCACAGGGCTTCTTTGTTTGGGTTTCGGATGCTGTGGGGTAAATAAAAGGGAAACCTTGCGTGCAGGCTTCCGTTTCCAACAGAGTTTGCAAAACTGAGCCGCTTTCAGCAGATGCTGAACTCTGGCTCTGGATAATGCAGGCTGTTCAGCTAAAGGGCTGGCTTTCTGAATGCCTAATTCTGACTTGTGAGAGACAGCCAAATTCTTGACTTCTCGCTCCCTCTACCCCAGCGTAAAAAGAGGCTTACTCCCCACTCCCCTTGCCTCTGAGGCACAAAATTAATTCTGTGCCAGGAACCTCCTGAGGAAAGGGGGCTTGTGTGGTCTGAAAGCTTGCATGCTCTCAGCAAGCAGAACCCGGTTCAAAAATAAGAGACCTTCTGAACCACCATGTCTCCATCGTCTACATCTCGCACCAACATGGCAGCCACGCTCCCTCTAGGACCTCCGCTACCTCCCCCTCTTGCTTCCCAGGGAAAGGTTGACGTCTAGACGATAGTAGAGGGGCTACTGCCAAGATGGTAGGATGCAGTTGAACTGGCTACTTCCCAGTAGCAGGCTTCCATGCTATAAGTAGAGTGCCTCCTAAATCCCATCTCAAACTCAGGGAACTTCTAAAACCTGCCGCTTGACTAGCTTGCAGTTCTCCGTTACGCAGATAGATGCCCCGGCCCGAAGATACAACTCCCAGCCTAGCACGTTCCATCGGTCACTGGTCTCTAGTTGACTTGGGTTGGCTCTTTCTTTTGAAGCGTGATTGGACTCTTGTTAATGAATTGGAGGATGCATTCTCTCTTGCTGCCATTAAAGAGGTTTATGGGGCTAGGGGCTGCAAGTCTGTTGCTAGTTGTCAGAGGGATGGAGTGTGAATTGCTAGAAATGGAAGCTGGTTGAATGCAGAACCAGCAATTCTGGTATCGCTGTTGTGTTCCTTTCTCTGATGCAAAAAATCTAGAAGGAGCATCATCCAGAAGGGTGGCAGGATGCTGGAGACTCAAAGACCGCCGGTATATTGTGTGGGTGCGTGTCCAAAACTGGGATGGCACAGGAACCCATGCACATTGGGGAATCTGGACCTAATGATGGTACTAAGAATACGCTCCTGAAGGTACATAATGAAGGAATTGTATGGTGGACAGACTCTTGCATCCTACAGGAAGGACAGATGAACAGGATCTTGGTAAATCCTTCCAAGGCTTAGCACAGACCCAGCGCCATACTGGATCAGACCAATTTTGCATCTAGCCCAGCATCCTATCTCTGACAGCGGCCGTTCTTGGTTGCTTCAGAGTCGTGCCCAACAGGTCATCATCGAGCGATCCATTCCCTGCTGATCGTTCCAAGTTCCTGACGGTTAGAGGTTGCATCCCTCCGCCTGCTTGGCTACTAACCATGAGTGGGCCTGTCCTCCAAGAAGTTATCCAATCCGTTTTTAAACCCAGCGATGCTACTGGCCTTGACCAGCTCCTCTGGCAACAAGTTCCGTGTGTTAATTGTGTGTTGAGTGGGAAAAAAACAACTTGCTTTTGTTTGTTTTAAAACTGCTGCCAGTTAGTTTCGTGGAGTGATGCCCTAGTTCTAGGGCTAGTTGAGAGGGTAAATAAACATTCCCTGTTTACTTGTTCCACTCCACTCATGATTTTATAAATTTCTACCGTTTCCCCTCTGTCGTCTCTTTTCCAAGCTGAAGAGACCCAACCCATTGAGCCTCTCCTCTAACGGAAACCGTCCCATACCCTTGATCATTTTTGTTCCCTTTCTCTGGACCTTTTCCAGTTCTACAATATCTTTTTTGAGAAGGGGTGACCAATACTGCACACGGCATCCAAGGTGCGATTGCTCCGTAGATTTATGGAGTGGCATTATGATATATTCTACTTTATTCTCTATCCCATAGAAAGGAAGGGTTACTCTGTCGTAGCATCAGGTCAGCCTAACTGTTTCTCAGCCCTCACAGGACAGCAGCTGACTATATGTCTGCCCTCTCCAGTTCTTCCATTTCCTCCTCTTTTTCCCTTTCCGGAATCCCAGCTAAGTCTGAGGGTTCCTGGGTGTCAAACAGATCTTATTTGTTTTTTAAGGGGCCATCGTCAATAGATCTGGGGGGAGACTCTCTCTGACTCTTTACAGATGCTAATATGAATAGGAAGAGCAGGGAAACGTAGCTATCTAATTGTCTAATGCTTCCCCTGACTTATCGATTGTCTCTAGCAGCCTTCTACTTAATGCATCCTGCTGAAAGAGTGGAAACTTACTAGCAATTGTCTCTAACTAGAACTGGAATTGGACAGCCTAATGCTAGCACCGATAATGGTGGCAAGAGGAATTGGATCTTTAAAATGTTTCAGTGTCGTAATGAGAGAGCTGGGGCAGACGTGGGGCAGACACGAGCATGCACGGTCTCTCCGTCTTGCAACAACTTCTGTAGCTGACCCAGAAAGGAAGGGCTGTGTCAGGGAGGCCTTCCCCCAACTGTCCCAAATAGGAGGAAGTGCATGGAAGCTACTTCTTGAGTTTATATTCATTTATTATATTTTTTATCCTGCCTCTGGCAGCCCTGGGCGGCGAACAACAAATACAAAATACAATTCAATAAAATCAATAAGAACAACATCTCTATAAAATATATACAAATTAATATTAACAACAACCTACAACTGGGAAAATAAAACCCCATCCCTCCCAACTCCTCTCCCTCACCGAACTCCTGACGGAACAGCCACGTCTTACAACCACGGTGGAAAGAGACAAGGCTCTGGGCCAATCGGACCCTCTCAGGCAGGGAGTTCCGCGGCCCTGGGGGTGACCACCGAAAAAGCCCTATGATCGGTGGCCGCCCACCTTGTCCATGGGACCTCCAAGAAACCCCCCTCCCCCCCCCGACGACTGCAGGGGCCGATCAAGAACACGGGAAGTGAGGCGGTCCCACAGGTACGTAGGGCCTAAGCCGTGTGGGGCTTTATAGGTCCTTGAATTTGGCCCAGTAGACCATTGGCAGCCAGTGCGGCGCTCAGAGCACCGGTGTTATGTGCTCCCTGCGACCCATTCCCATAAGCAAACAGACAGCCGCATTCTGCACCAGCTGTAGCCTCCGGACCAGCATCAAGGACCGCCCCACGTAGAGCACGTTGCAATAGTAGAATCTTGAGGTGATAAAGGCATGGATGATGGAAGTAAGGTCAGAGTCTGAGAGATATGGTCAAAGCCGTCGGACCAGATGTAGTTGCTAAAATGCACTCCCCGCCACAGCTGTCACCTGAGCCGTGGATCGAGGAGCACTCCCAGACTCCGAACTTGGGAGACCAAAGGAGGGCGGACCCCATCAATGACAGGAGACTCCACCACTCCCAGGCCCCCCAAATCCTTGTCCATCAACATCCCCTCCATCTTGTCAGATTCGGCTTCAGATGGCTTGCCTGCATCCAGTTCCCCACAGCCGCCAAACGCCGGGTAAGCACCGAGATTGCCGGGCCCGGGTCTGATGAAAACGAGAGGTAGTGTTGGGTGTCGTTGGCATGCTGGTGACACCGCACCCCTTCAACCCCCCTCACGACCTCCCCCAGTGGCTGCGTGTACACGTTGAACAAGATGGGGGATGGAATGGGGTCCTAAAAGAGGCTTCCTCGTTGGTGGCTGGTGACTTAACATTTTAAATGAATGTAAGGAATCCAATCCCAAACGCGGTGCAGGACCCCCAATTCTTCATGATGGGGCATAATCGCCCCTGACGGATCCGTGAAGAATGTGTCCCTTTTAGAAGCCCCTGGGTAGCTTGTCGTGCTGATTTTAAAAAAAAGTATCCTAGAATTAACTCCCCAGCAAGAATTCGAATGGCTTTTCTTGCCTTTTGCTTTTTTTGGGTGCAATAAATATTAATTGCTGCCTGGATGTATTATTCATGTGACATGACTAGAGCTGTCCCTGGAGCTGCAGTCTCTGCGTTGTCACAGCCCCCTTATTTTCTGGGTTGCCAACATTCAGGCCTGACCTCCCTCCTGAGCTGCAGTGCCGTGACATTGATGGGATTGGAGCAGGCCGAGCTGTTTGCCCTCTGGTTCAAGGTGTATTTGTTCTGACGGTGACAGACCGGTTAAGGCAAACACGGGGACGCCAATTACAGCTTGAGCTCGTTCCTGTTCTGGTGACCGTGCGGCAGCCGCTGTCCTTCCAACCATTATTGTGACCGCGCGTCCTGTTCAGATTCCCAATCCCAGCGTTTTGTTCTCTGTGCTGATTGTGCTCAATTTGATACAGTCGTCCTCCCTGTCCTTGCAGGCCGACTGTTGTCCTTACACAGTCTGTGATTTGCTGCTGGGCTGGCTAGTGGGTTGTTTTTGCTAGAGGTCTCTGGTGGAGAAGGGGTTGGAACCTGGTTTATTAGATTCAGCTGCTCTGCATATCCTCCTCTCCCACCCCTCGCTCTGTCCCCTTGAAGGTGATCTTTTCTCCAGCCTCGTGCAGTTAGAAAGCCTGGCTCTTCCTTGTCTTTGCCAAGGTGCTTTTGCTTGATGTTCCAAGCTGTCCTCCGATTAAACATTGTGAATGGGGAGAGGGCTGGCTCCCTGTTTTAAACACCAAATGCCTCTTCCTTGGCACTCTGAAATGCGAGCGTCTCCCTTGCCTAGCATGATCCAGCCTTGGGGACTGGAGAGTTATGCTATTTGACAGGCCACACATTTTAATCTGAGTTTCCAAATGTAATTGGTGCAGCAGAGCTGCTGCTAGCTCAGCTCCAGGGCAGGAGATCATTTCCTTGCCAATCTATTCCCAGAGTATCCTAAGGCTGTCACAGGCCAGACCTTCTCCCTGACAGCCCTACAGTGATGGGCTGGGCTAGGCTCTCTCCAGCTCTGTGCCTCAGTTTCCCTGAGAAAACGCCAGGCACACAGTCCTTGAGTGAGTTCCTATTTCGTTATTCCATCAAATAGGCGAGTGTGGCATGAGGGAGACGTGTATGACAATTCCTTTGTTCCTCATCCTGGGTGCCCAGACTAGTGAACGTGCCCGTTCTTTCACCGAATACGCTTCTAAACACAGTAGAAGCCTTTTGGCCCTGCTGGGCTCCCGTAGCCCTTGACTAATCCTCGATTAATGTTTGTGAAAATTGATCGCCAGTGGGAGAGCGATAGGGAGTGGGTGTAAGTTGCGGCAAGGCAGGCTTTAGGTTAAACGTAGGGGGAAAACCACTTCCCACTGGAAGGATGGCGGAAAATGAAGCAAGCGTGTGAGGGAGGCAGCAGAGTCCCCCATCATCAGGAGCTGTTAAAAATAAGCTGGATACGCCTGTTGGGGATAATTGGTCCTCAGAGCATTGCGGGGTGCAGTAGATGACCTTGACTCCAGGCCCTTTCCAGCCCATTGGTTCAGTTGGCCACAAATACCCCATTAATATAAAGTGAGGCTATTATTTCTGTCAGCTACATATTCTGAAGGCAAGAGACAGTTGGCATAAACTTATTTTTGCCCCTTAATTAGTGCCTGAGGGCTTTGCGTTTTGCTAATGGTAACAGTGCACTTTCTTCTCTCTGCCCAGTTCATCTTTTGTTAACACTTGCTCACAACTCTTAAGAAAGACGTGCGCTTCATGCTTATTTATTTACTAGAGGATGAAGCATGCTCCGCTGTCAGGATACCGTACGCAGGGAGAGCTGACGGCAGTAATAAGCCCAGTGTCGACACAGTGTGTCTTCAAGGAGATATAATTGCATTTTATTACCATATCGAAATCTGCTGAGCAGAACCTCTGACACTGTACGGCATTGATGCTCTCTTTCTCTCCGAGCAAGACCAGTGATCTGTGGAAGTGTCGGAGATCCTGCTCTGCAAATCTTCCTGTGGTTATAAAACGCAATTAGAATGCTACGGTGACGCTTATTAGAATACAGATGCTGGGGCAGGAGACAGGCCAGCCGGTGTTCATGGAGTTCGTTGAGGAAGACCGTGAGATGTGGCAGTCGTATTTCTTCTCCTACGTCTTGGGTTTCGGTCAGTCTCTGTTTTTAACGAAGGCTGCTTTCAGCATTGGGTGTGTTTAAATGAGCAAGGCGCGGGCGGTGGTCCGTGGCCACAGTCTGGCTCTGTTGTGGACCACCCTTGCAGGTGGAAAGCGATTATAACGGGCAGCTCCTAGTGTGGCTACTGCGGTCACAGAGGCAACCACCACGCACTCCCCCTGACATGGGCCATTTATTTATTTATTTAATCATTTAATACCCCGCCCCTCCTGCTCCAAGCAGCTCGGGGCGGCTTACAATATTAAAACACATAAAAACAATAAAACCATAAAATACAAAAAAGGGAAGGCACAAACCAAACTGCCCCCTCCCCCCATCCCACCCTACACCCAATCTCCCTCACCAAATGTCAGGCAGAACAGCCAGGTTTTACAGATACGACCGAAGGAGAGGAGATCCGGGGTCACCCTGACCTCAACCGGGAGGGAGTTCCACAGCCTGGGTGCGGCCACCGAGAACGCCCTCTCCATAGTGGCCCCCCGGGCCACACGGGGGACCTTGAGAAGGGCGTCCCCAGCAGGCTGCAGAGGCCGCTCCAGATTGTGGAGAACGAGGCAGTCCCGCAGGTAAGTCGGGCCAAGGCCGTATAGGGCTTTATAGGTCAAAACCAATACCTTGAATCGGGCCCGGAAGACTATAGACAGCCAGTGCAGAGCCCAGAGCACCGGTGTAATGTGCTCACGGCGACCTGTCCCCTTAAGGAGACGGGCTGCTGCATTCTGCACTAGCTGCAGTCTCCGGACCGTCACCATAGGTAGCCCCACATAGCGTGCGTTGCAATAGCCAAATCTCAAGGTAATTGACGAAACGCACTCCTCGCCACAGCCTCCACCTGGGAATCCAGGCGGAGCTGCGGATCGAGGAGCACGCCCAGACTACGGACCTGGGATACCAGCGGAGGGCGGATCCCATCAGTGATGGGAACCGCCACATCCACTTCCCTTCCCATCACCATCACCTCCGTGTTGTCGGGATTCAGCTTCAGTCGGCTTGGCCTCATTCAGTCCCCAACAGCCGCCAGACATCGGGTAAGCACCGAGACTGCCGGGTCTGGGTCAGATGAAAATCAGAGGTAGAGTTGGGTGTCATCCGCATATTGATGACGTCGCACCCCCATACCGTCTCACGACCTCATAAAGTGACTGCATATACATGTTGAACAAGAGTGGGGACAGAATAGACAGCAGGACACCACAGGTGAGGTCCCATGGAGATGATAAACAATCCCCAAGCACCACAAGCTGAGTTCTCCCAGCCAGAAAGGCGCGGAACTAGTCAAGGGCGATCCCGCCCACTCCAGCTCGATCCTGCAAACGAGTCACCAACATCTCATGGTCAATGGTATCAAAAGCAGCCGACCGATCTAACGGAATTAGCAGGGTCGATCGACCCTGATCTAAATCACGGCGAAGGTCATCAACCAAGGCCACAAGCGCAGTCTCTATGCCATTGCCCAAACAAAAACCGGACTGAGAGGGGTCCAGATAACCAGTGCGGTCTAGATGCCCCTGCAGCTGCTTGGCCACCACCCACTCAATAACCTTCCCTAAGAGGAAGGTTAGAGACTGGCCGATAACCAATTGATGGTTTTCATGTGGGAAGGGGAAATGCTCCAGGCTGGTTCTGGACGTGAGCGCTGGGGAACCAGATTCCCCGGTGCTACCGGCCAGTTCTTGTGACTTGCAAAATCTGCTTACCCCACCCACAGTTGCCTTTGAGCAGCGGCCCTGTCTGCTGGCACGGCTGGCTGCTGCCGTTCGTACAGGTACGGGCTCCGTCCGTGGCTACCCGTTGCCACGCATCCATTTGGCCTGCCCTGTACGGAGCACTCCGGATATGCCAGCAGTGCTCCGTGCGTGGGCATGAGTAGGTGCTCCAAGGCTCACGGGAGCGTGCATCTGGCCACTCCACCTTCAGACGGGCGGTTGGATCCATGGCTTCTGGGTGGCCGTGCTGGGTAACGTCTTGTTTGAAAAGCCCCATTGTGTGTCTTGTATCTGCTCTGAAGCCGCGCCGTGGATCACCTCGGGGTAACCATGGGGGAGATTGGTTCAGATGGTACAAAAAATGCTACCATGCAGTAAACCAGAGGCCCAGCCATGGTGCTGTTCTGGAGTTCTTGGGCGATTTCTTGTGACCCCCTCAGTGCCACTGAAGGGCAGATGCAAGGGCTACCGTGCTCGTGATTTGATTGTCCCTTCCGCAAGGGACGTTCGTGCAGATTTGTGCATGTTTTGCCAGCTCAGTGGGCACGTATGTGCTATAACCAGTACAATGAATGCAAACCAGGCTCCAGGGAATAGCACCATTGTTAGGTGTGTTTGCAGAAGAACGGTAGCTCTGTGCCAGGACAAGATCTGTGCACCAACCTGCCCCAGGAGGGTGGCACCTTTTGATGTCATTGGCATAAGTGGGATTGACGCATTACCTTGCGGGTCGGGAACGGGAGAGGAAGAGTTGCTAGGCTGATCTTTTAAGGAGTAGCCTCTCTTTGTACTTGTTGACTTCAAAAGCAGCTGCATCCAGTTACTCCTCATCTGTTTCTAATGGGTCTCCTAGCGTGGACTGACAAGCTCTTAAACTAATTTTTCCCCATGTCGTACTGATTTGATGTCAACACTGTTTGTCCTTTTTTTAACGTTGTGTATTTTGATCCAAGTTCCATCCTTCTTAAACCCGTTTGATCGGTTAAAGTTGGTCGGTTCCACCGGAGAGGTTACAGTGTTGTAGTATATTGAATGTGTTATGGGAACAACTAAGGACCAATGGTCCATCCATCCCAGCATCCTGTCTCCAATGGCGCCCAGAGTGGGTTGCATCAGAGAAGGATGCAGTCGGTCACAATGGAGTGATCCGTTACTCCCAGCTTCTGACCATCGGAGGTCTCAGCCCTGACCTACTTGACCAAGAGCCATTGATGGACCTGCTCTCTAAGAATGTATCCAATCCTTTTTTGAACCCATTTGTGCTACTGGCCCTGACAACATTCTCTGGCAATGAGTTCCATAGGTTAATGGTATTTTGAGTGGTGGGGAAATACTCCTTTTCATTTGTTTTAAATTTATTTATTTAGCTAGTTATTTATTTAAATCTCTACCCCGCCCTTCCCTGAAGGCTCAGGGTGGCTCACAGCAATTAAAACAAAACAAAAAATCCCAAACAATAAAAATCCCTTTAAAAACCGACCCTCACCCCTAAAACCAACCTACCCCAACGCCGGGAATATGCTCGGTCTCTGACGAACCTCTGGGGGAAGAGAGTTCCACGATACTGAGGCAGCCACCGAGAACACCTCGTATGAACAAGGTGAGCAGGTGGTACCTGCCAGAGGGTGTTCCTAGCTGACTGCAGGGGTCGCAGTGGAACGCGGTAGGTTAATAGGGTGCCAGTTGAATAGGGTGTCCCCTCGTTCTAGTGTTATAGGGGTAATAACGGCTCCATGCCACTTGTGACCTGTCATGTCCCTACTTGGGCGTCTCCATTCCAGACTGAAGAACCCAAGCTATTGAGCCCTTCCTCCTTAGATCATCATTGTTGACCTTCTCTGCACCTTTTCCAGTTCAGCTGCCCCTTTTTGAGATGGGGTGGCTGAAGCTGCACTCAGTACTCAAGGTGTGGGCGCATCATGGATTTTTTATTTTTTATTATTTTTAAGTTTCTAGCCTGAGAAGTTGGGGTGGGGGGGCAGTTTAATAAGCTAAAAGCACATAAAGTCCACCTAAAAACCCAACCTCTTCCCCCAACTGCTATCCCCAATCCCCTCCTGCTAAAGGCTGTGCCAAATACAAAGGCCTTGCGTTGCTTCCGGATTTGGTTTGATTAAAAGCTTTGATTAAAAGGTGCGACCGCACCTGGAATATTGAGTGCAGTTCTGGTCGCCCCATCTCAAAAAAGACATAGCTGAACTAGAAAAGGTGCAGAGAAGGGCAACAGAAATGATCAAGGGCATGGAAGGGCTCCCGTATGAGGAGAGGCTTGGTAGGTTGGGGCTCTTCAGCTTGAAGAAGAGACGACAGAGGAGATATGATAGAGGTCTATAAAACCATGAATGGGGTAGAACTAATAAACAAGGAGCGGTTATTTACCCTCTCAGCTAGAACTAGAACTAGAGGACACTCCATGAAACTCATGGGGGGCAAGTTTAAAACATATAAAAGAAAATATTGTTTTCACTCAGCGTATAATTAGGTTGTGGAATCTCCTGCCAGAGGCTGTGGTAAGGGCCAGTACTATAGCTGAGTTTAAAAGAGGTTTGGACAAGTTTCTGGAAGATAGGTCCATTAGCAGCTATTAGCCAGACAGGCTCAGGGAACATGACGGGAGCTGGGGGAAAACAACAGGGAATGGATCCCCCATTGTGACCTGTTGGGTGCTTCTCCCAAGCCACCGTGATTGGCCACTGTCGGAGACAGGATGCTGGGCTGGATGGACCATTGGTCTGACCCAGTCTGGCGCTTCTTATGTTCTTAAACTGGGAGAATTCTGTAATTGTGATCATGCCAACTTGATGTGCAGATGGGACTTGCAAGCGGGAGATTGCAATGGAATATGAGAGAGGAGGTGGCCTTTGAGATATGTAGAGCCCAGGCTGTTAAGGGCTTTCTAGGTGAAAGCCAGCACTGTGAATTATGCCCGGACTGTTGTTGGGAGCCAGTATGGACTCTGAATCAGCGATCTAATGTGCTCTTGATGGCACGTCCCTGACTTACACACAGCGGATCACTGCATTCGACACCAGCTGCAGCTTCGGAACAGTTGACAAGGGCAGCCCCATGCAGAACACGTTGGAGTAATCCAACCTTGCGGTTAGAAAGTCATGGATGATGGTTGACGAATCTGTCTCTGAAAGAAAGGGCTGCAGCCTTCTCCCCCGGATGACGCTGGTTTCAAAAGTGCTCCTAGTATCTGCTGCAGCCTAATGATCCAGGCATGGCAGTTGACCCAGGAACACCTCAAGGCTGCCAACTGGATAAACCAAGCAGATCTGACTGGCTATCATCATTTTGGTCTTGTCTGGATTCAATCTCTGTTGGCTCCCCTGCATTCTGTCCCTAATGGCAACCAGGCTAGGCTGCCCAGGCAACCTGTGCGCCATTTTGCCGCGGCCAGATTGAGATGCTTGTTAAATGCATAGATTCTTGGATAAGCTTTTATTCTTTCGGTATAGAGTGACAGCAATGTGCCTGGTGGCCCTGAACAGTCAGAGACTGGTCCCTGCCCCGAGGGGCTTGCAATGTAGGAGAGACGAGGGAGGGAGAGGAGAGACAGGGAGACATTCGTGAAGTTGAGAAGTTGCAGGGGCCCAGGGTTAGCTTAGTGATGGAGGAGCAAGGGGATCCTGAATTGACTGGTGAGGAGTCGGAGGAGCCTGACCAAAGGGGGTAGGTTTTCAAGAGAGGGATTTGAATTTTGGGAGGGAGCAGAGTGAGTGTGTGCAGGGAGGGAGCTCCAGACATAGGGGGCAGCACAGGAGAAGGGGCAAAGCTTTAAAGTGCTCTGAATGAGGAGCTTGGGTGTCAAGGAAGCTAAACTCGGTCAGACAAAGATACGGTAGTTCAAGATTGGAAATGCCTTTTGGGTGTAAATAAACCCCTTCTGCTTCCTCGGACGGCATTTAAATGTAGCTTCCCCAGACATGATGGTGCAGACCTGTACGTTGGGGAGGATTCGGAAGATTACCGTTCCGCCTCCCCCCCAGTCTTATTGAGTTTGACTTGGCAGCCTTAATTATGGATCGGGGTCTTCAATCGCACCCCTACAGCTGGCTCAATTTATAGTGCTGTCTGGGGCCCTCCCTTTTCTGATCAGTGTCCAGTCTAGGGAGTGAAAACTTTGTGGCAGCTACTTGAGATAAGCGAAAAAAGCCGCCTGTGCCAAGGGCCTTGCCTCTGTTGTTAACGGCTGAGGATTTAGCCTTGGAAGGTGCACTTGGAGGAGCTACAAGGATGCTAGCTGCCAGTTGTTCGGGCCATTTATCCGAGAGCACAAAGCTCCCACTTGGGAAGGAAGGCAAGTGAATTGGGATGGAGCAAAGAAAGCGGCTCTCTCTCCCAAGCAGGAATGAGCTGAGGCCTGTTGAGTCCGGTCTCCTTTGCTACGTGCTGCCAGCATTAATATTTGGGACACAATTCTGCTTTTCCTTACATCTGCAGACTGTAACTCACCCCGGGGGAGTCACTCTCTGTCCCTGATTGCTGCTGATGTTTCTTGTTCCGCTTGAAAGCCGAGCATCTGTTAACCTGTAAGCCTGGCTCTCTCAAGCCTATCATCCAAACTGTTAATATCAATATTTGGTAACCCGTAAGATCGCAGTCTCTGATGGGATGTAGCGTCCCGGTCCTCCTTCCCATCGTCCCCTTGGCATGAGAACTTGGATGACTCACTTCTGCCACCAACGTTCATCAACCTGCTGTTGCGTCTGACCTGAAAGCTCGAAACTCTGACTTGGGATGTGGAACGGTCACGCCTCGTGATTTTTGCTCTTTATCGACGTAAGCTCTTGCTCTGTGACCCTTCTAAAGACGGTCTCCTAGCAAAGCGTCCCCGCCATGCTTCACCAGGAGCCTTTCCCTACAGAACAGACTCTGCTGGAGCACAATCAATTCTTATAAACCCACTTCCTCACCCCGACTCCTCCACATACTTCAAAGCAAAGGAATCCTGTGTTGGCTTTCTGCTGTTAGGGGGGGTGGTTTGTCTCAAAAGCCCCTTTTGACTGAAATGGTCCCAATCTCGTCCTTCAGTTTATTTTAGAATAAGTTTCTAGTTCTCATGGTTGTCGCAAAAGCTTGAAAATGGGACTGCAGCAAGGGTGGGAAATCCCAAAAGGCAGATAAGGAGGCACACATGCAGTGCGAGTGTGTGTTTAAAGATTAGGCTATCTTTTTTTATTTTTGTGGTCTGACTTCTGGCTTTCTGACTATTTGGGGTTTGAGGAGTCTGGTTTTTCTTTTCTCCCCTTCACACGGCTTTGACCATGACTCTGCCTTAGATGGGCCAGTTTGGCTTCAAAACTCTCATGGTGGTGTGCGTGATGGTTGGGGATTCCCTGCAGAATCGGGGAAGCCTGGGTTTTTAAAAGTACTTGTTCTCATTCCCTTGAGCCTGCACTCTGTCTCCGTGGGGGCCACACGAACTGGAGTGCGGGCAGTCAGAGTGGAAGGTGGCTTGTTAATTTGGGCTTTTGCCAGTGCTCCTTTCTCTTTTTGCCTTCTCCGTGGGTCTGTTTCTTTGCATACTTTGTGTCTGGCTCCACCCATCTTCTCTCCCTACTTTGCTGAATTGGAAGCTCTTTGGGGCAGGGACTCCCTGTCTGTGCTCTCTGTACGGTGCCTAACATAAGAGGGCGCTGGTCTGAGATCACTACTTTAATCAACAGAATAGCCGTGCAATCTGCATTGCTCCTAGATCTGTTTTGACTTTCTTTTTGTGCTTGGGCCTTGTGGGTTGAGAGGCTGGAATTGTACTGGGTGGTGTCAGGCTGCATTTTGGGGCCTGCTAGGGCCAAAGGAACAAGGGTGGCCTGGGGGTGGGGAGGCCGAGGATTGGAAACCTCTGAAAAAGGAAGTGAAATTCGTCAGAGTTGGGACAAGAACTTTGCCCCACTCAGGCACGTTGCGCAGCTGCGGCCTGCAGAACAAATCCAGTTTCCTCTGTCTGGGATAGAATGGGGAGGTTGGGCAGAGGGTTGCTCCTGGTGACACTTTTACAGACTTTGATCAGAGCCACGTTTCTCCCTCATGCTGAGACTTCCATCTGGCTTGCTCTAATTATTAGTCCACCCCATGGATGAGAGGTCCTTTCCGCATGGAAAGGAGAGGTCCCGGCAGAGACTAACGCCGAGGATGAGTCAATATCCTATGAAAACACTAAACCAGCAGTTTCTCCTGGTGTGTCCGCTGGGTAAAAAATGAACCAGTGTGTTTACAGCTAATTGGCTGATTGTCCTTCAAGACAAAAAGCTACACATGGATCCCAAGGAAACGAGTGCTCGCAAGTGGCTTGTAATTACAGCCCTTGCAAAGCACGGATTCCATCGGAGAGCTGACTTCATAAACCATCAGGGAGGGAGGCCAGCACAAGAGCTGCCTTGTCTGCTCCACCTGCCCCATCCACTGCCTTTCGCTCCTTCAGGGAAGGCAGCTCTCGGCTGACTCTGCCCTGCTGCTTGGGTTAAACTTTAGACAACGTTTCCTCTGCAATCAGGGAGTGCCCAGCGGCTGTCTGATGCCAGCGGTGTCCACGTGTCGTACTGGGGCCAATGGCTTTCTGGAGGGGAAAACAGGTACGGAGACAAAGTTCAAATTCTGTTTGCCTTCCAAAAGCAAATTCTGTGTGGAGGGCGGCTTGTTGATCTTTCTTTAGCCATAGTGTGTGTGTGCGTGTGTGTGCGCGGGGGGTGGGATTGACACACCTTTTACCTGGATGTGGAACCTACTTGCCTGGTGTGGGGAAGAGCCAACTTCTGCATTCTACCAGTTTGCTTTTGATACGTGACCTAGTAAATGTTTTGAAGAAGCACACGGAGTTCTTAAGTATGAATTCTAGGAACCTACAAGCACTTTGGCCTGGTGTTCTGGAGAGAGAGGGTGGTTGCTGATTTGGCCTCAAAGGGAAGGGGTGGAGACAGAGTAGTTCAGATGAGATCTTTGATTAGATCTACTGTACCAATATAAGATAGCACCCGAACGATTACTCTGTCTCCATCTCTAGTGTTTGAGTAACTCATCGCTCAAAGAGCTCATCCATGCCACACACACAAGAACGCAAGTGGTGTCCGACTGGGTCAGACCAGCGTCCTGGGTCAGAGAGCATCCTGTCTCTGCCAGTGGCCAGTCTTGGTTGCTTGGAAGCAATACCTAACAGGTTGGGGGAAGAGGGGAATCCATTCCCTGTTGTTCACTCCCAACAACAAGGGGCTATGTTCCCCAAAACCTACCCAGCTAATAGCATGGACCGATCCTCCAGAAATTTGTTCCATTCCTTTCTTAAACCCAGCTAGACTACTGGCCGTGACCACATCCTCTGGCAACAAATTCCACAACCTAATTGTGCGTTGAGTGAAAAAATACTTTTATTTGTTTTTAAATCTGCAATGTGTTAGTTTCATGGGGTGTCTTCTTGTTAAAAGTAGTCTTTTGAGAGGGTAAATAACCAATCCATATTTGCTCATTCCGCACTACTCATGATTTCATAAACTTCTATCATCCTGTCCCCTTTCCGTCGTCTCTTTCCCCAATCTGAAGAGCCCTAATTTATCTAGCCTTTCTTCTCAGGGAGCTGTTCCATACCCTTTTCTTAGGGGTGGGACTTGGGAAAAATTTTGGTTCTTGGTTTTTATCGGTTTGGGTTCTCTGTCTACCGGTTCTCCTATCGGTTCTCTTGGTATTGGATTTTAAACATTGTGGTTTTCCCCATTGACTTCAATGGGGAAAACGGCAATTTTAAAAATCTGATTAAAAAAAAAACGAATGCAAAAGGTCCGATCCCGAGAAAAAACCGAAATATCGGATTAATCGCCATTATTGGGTACTTTTGGTTCTTTGCAATACTGAAAGTCCCATCCCTACCCTTTATCCTACTTGCTGCCCTTCTCTGTACCTTTTCTAGCTCTACTATATCTTTTTTGAGATGCGGCGACCAGAACTGCACACAGTACTCAAGGTGCGGTCGCACCATAGATTTATAGAGAGGCATTATGATATTTTCAGTTCTATTATCTATCCCTTTACGAATAATCCCTAACATTTTGTTTGTTTTTTTGATGGCCGCTGCCTCACACTGAGCTGAGAATGTCAGTGTATTGCCCGCAATGACTCCCAAGGTCCTTTCCCCGCTTCTAGAGGCGGAGTGACCCACAGACCCACATTCTGAGTGTTTGTGAAACCCTCCCCGCTCCTTGTGCCTCATAACGATCCCTTCTTCTCTGCCCCTTAATGCAAAGGGTTTACTTGCAAGGATCCGATTCTATGCAGTCCCTGCTCTTGCTAATTATATAGCCCCGTGCGGAACAGTTGTGATTAGAGACGGGTCTTACAGAAATTGGAAACGGAACCTAAAAACAGAAGTACTGCCAGACTGATTCAGACCAATGGTCCATCGAGCCCAGTATCCTGTCTTTGACAGTGGCCAATCTCTGTCTCTTGGTGTTAGAGGGGGGAAAGGGGTGTAGGTAGGAGTTTGGGGAAGGGATGGGGCGGGTCCCCGCTCGATTGGGGTAATAAGTTCCCTCAGGATCTCGTTTGGGCTGTCCTCTCTAGCAGGAGGGCAACCCGAGTCATCGCAGGGAAGGAGAGGGAACCAATAGGCCCTGGAGGAGGAAGCAAACAACCAGTGCTCCCACGTATCCCTGGAACCTGTCGGGCCCAGGGCACCATGCTTGAGTATGTGGAGGGAGGAAGGGGTGGTGGGGCCAGGAGTGGCAGGAGAAGGGAGGAGGGGGAGAGGGGACGGGAGGGCAGGACAAACTCTCGGGGAAAGAGGAGGGTGCAGGGAAATCGGGGACGATGGGACAAGACCAAGGGGAGGGTGCAGGGTTCCACAGCCACTCACACCTCCTGCCACTCAAGAGGCAGTAAGGGGGGACGGGGAGGGGGGGGACACAACCAGGGTGGGTCACACACTCACTACTCACTCAAACCAAGGAGAAGGGATCGGGGATCACACACACCAGAGTCTCTCTAGAAGCACCAAGGGGAAGCCAAAAGGATACAAGCAATCGTGGGGCCGGCCTCTCAGAAGCGATTACCGGTGGCGGCTCATGACCCCGCCGGTACATTTTATAGCTGACCTAATTGCAGCCTGCGGGTGCTCAGGGCAGGGCTCGACCCGCTACGGAGCCCGACGTCCCGCCAGGCGTGCACTGCGCCTGGGTGGGTCGGAACACGCCGAGTGTGCTTGCGGCGGCCCCGCCCCCACCGCCGTGGTCGCAGCGGAGTCCCAGGCCCCTGCGCGTGCCCGTAGGTTGCCTAGCAACGCGGGACTCGCCAGCTGGCCGGCCGCAGGCAGCGTGACGCTTGGGAGAAGTCCCCAACTGTCACAATGGGCAATCTAGTCCCTGTTGTTCCAGCCCCCAACAGTACGAGGTTATGTCCCCAAACCTACTTGGCTAATTAGCCATTAATTGTCCAATCCTCCTAGAACGTATCCAGTCCCTTTTTAAAACTAGCTACGCAACTGTCCGTGACCACTTCCTCTGGCAGTAAGTTCCACAAGTTAATTGTGAACGGAGTGAAAAAATACTCTTATTTGTTTTAAATCTGCTGCCAGTTAACTTCATGAAGTGTCCCCTTGTTCTAGTTACAGTTAGAGAGGGTAAATAACTGCTCCCTATTTACGTGTGCCGCACCACTCCTGATTTTATAAACTACTATCGTATCACTCTGTCGTCTCTTCTCCAAGCTGACGAGCCCCAACCTACCAAGCCTCTCCTCATACGGGAGCTGTTCCAGACCCATGAACATTTTTGTTGCCCTTCTCTGCACCTTTTCTAGTTCGACTGGGCCTTTTTTTAGATCGGGGCAACCAGAATTGCATACGATATTCCAGGTCCGGTCCCACTATAGAGCTATATAGCGGCATTATGACATTTTCAGTTTTATTCTATATCCCTTTCTGAATGATTCCTAATGTTCTGTTTGCTTTTTTGACGGCCGCCGCCGCACACTGAGCTGAGGATTTCAATGTATTGTCCAGAATGACTCCATGATCCCTTTCCTGGGTGGTAACTCCTAATTTAGAACCCAGCATAGTGTGCGTATAGTTTGGATTATTTTTCCCTATATGCGCATTACTTTGCACTTGTCCACGTTAAATTTCATCTGCCATTTGGATACCCAGTCTCTCAAGATCCTCCTGCAATTCTTCACAGTCTGCTTGGGTTTTTACTATCTTGGATAACTTTGTGTCATCTGCAGATCTGATCACCTCACTCTTCCCTCCTTTCTCCAGATTATTAATGAATATATTAAACAACATTGGTCCCAGTTACAGCTCTCTGGCACACTCTACTAGTTACTTCTCTCCACTGTGATAACTGACCATTTGGTTCTATTTTTTGCTTCCTATCTTGTAACGATGGGTATTTTCAGACGTTACGAGATCACAGTGAACCCCCGTCAATACCCACATGGGGTCAAAGCGCCCTGAACATCTGGTCGGCGGCCGCCAGATGTTCGCCACGATCAATTCCCACATGGGGTCAATTTCAACCACGCTTCCGGGGCTCCCCGCCGGACAATCCCCGGAAGCGTGATCAAAGAGATCCCTGGCGGGAACCAACAAAAAGTAACGTCTGGCCGGTGACCACGGCCCGGAATCCCTGGCGGGATTCCGGGCTGTGGTCAAATCGGGCGGCCGCCGCAGCCACATTGGCCACAGCGCCCGCCCGTTTCCCCAGAGGGCGGGGAGTGTGGGAGGGCGGGACCGTGCGGCCACACATTGCACCACCCGGCCCGGCCCCCTCCCCGATTCCCCGCCGGGATCAGCCGGCACGTCTGTTGGCCGTGCCGATGTGATCCCGGCGGGGAATCTCAGGGTTGCTTCCGTGACGGGACGAAGCTGCCCCGTCACGTCTGAAAACACCCCATGATAGGACACTGCCTCTTATCCCAGGACTCTTTAATTTCCTCAAGAGTCTCCAGGATCACCTCTGGAACCCTTTTTAAATATTGGTTTTACATTAGCTATCCTCCAGTCCTCTGGTACAGGGGCAGCTTTAAGCAGTTGGTTACAAATTGCCAATAATAGGTCTGCAACTTCATATTTAAGTTCCTTCGAGTCATATAAATAAAGGTGCAGCGTACGTATGGTGAGGGTATTTTACACCCAAGGGGGTCATGCATTTACAGTCCTGGAACACCCCTTGTATCCACACACTCGAGCCGTTGTGGTGGTGCACAGTGTCCTTGCACAAGTTTGGCACTAGGCTATACTTTCAGACTGGAGGGGGAGGGGGGAGGATTGCAGTGTCGTTCCAGGTGCTGCGGCGGTGCGTAGTGGAAACGTGGTCTCTAGGGTTCACCGTCTCTTGGCTCTTCTACGGGCAAAACGCTCTAAAACTGGCTCGTAACTGAGCGTGCAGCATGGCAGCCAGCGCCCGACAGGCCCAAACTTCCCACTCTTGTTGGCTTTGCTGGGAGTCCTTGTGCGAAGGCACAAGTTGATGAGGCAAAATGCTGCAAATTTCGTTTTCCTTGGAGTGCAAACTCACATGCAGCTAAAAAAGAGAGTGAATGTTTATTCTCCACGCCTACAGAGGAGAGAAGGAGAGGGAATGGGCTTAATTGCAGTGAGGTCGAGCTTGGTTAGAGATTAGTGGGGAGCTCCCTAACTGCAAGACCTGTTGGCCAGTGGAGTAAGTGGTATCTCCCTCCTTGGATGTTCAACCTGGCTGGACACGCTGTAAACTGAGGCTACCCTGCTTGGAGCAAGGGGTTGGATTAGGTGACCCTTGAAGCCCATTCCAGCCATCCTGTTCTAGGATTGTAAAGGTCCTCCTGTTCCTGATTGGGCAGCAGGATACCTGCTCATAAGCCAGTGTAGGCATCCCACTTCGACCAACAGCTGTGCGGACACAAACCGTAGCCCAGCTGCTTGAGTGAGCATGTGTGAGCTTCTTGGTTTAAAGTAAGCTGGCATATTGAAGTTGATGGTGCCCAAGCCTCTCTAGAGGGGAGCAACTGGGTTTACCTGCCCCGCACTTGTGAGAAGTAGGACTCTGAACGTAGGTGGGCTGCCCTGGATGCCATTCTTGGAGACTCGGCAATGAATTCCAGAGCTGCGTGTCTCTTGCTCTAGGCCATCATCCCCAAAGCTCTCCCTCCGGAGGTGCCCCATTGAAGTCCTTCAGGAGTGGTTAGCAGGGTTCCTGGAGGGGGCTTGAGTTTGAGGGTCACCCCTGTGGGTGATAGAACGGTCTGAGCAGTTGAGGTCTTTCTGGAAACCCAAGTTCTGCAGGTTTGGTTTCAGAGAATAGGGGCTGGTGGCTGCTCTGTTCTTTGGCCATGGTATTTAATCCCTTGTTAAATCAGCTTCTTGATTTGGAAGGAAAGGCTGCTTTGTGTGTAACAGGTGGGTTGGCGAACAAGACGACGCGTCCGAAGAGATTTTTCTGTAAAGCAACAAGCCATTCACAAGCGGTGACAAGCTGGGAGCGTTTCCCATTCGAGCCGACAGACAAGGCCGTTTGTTACGCAGGTTTTGCAAACCAAAACAAAATTATTTATTTCTCCATGGGGGAAGATTTTTTTTTTTTTAAAGTGCTTTATGGAAGGGGGCGGAAACGGTGTGACTCCGCAGGGAATAGCCAGGCCTGTTAGAAAGCGGCTCGTTGACGGGGAAACCATTTCTCACTGCCTTGGATTCCCTCACTTCGCTGGCTCAGGAGGAGCTTTTCGTGATTTGCGTCTGTCCCATTGAGGCGCAACGGCATGGTTTGCCCAAATGGCCATCCTGGCCCACGTGACCAGGCAGCTCGCCTTGGTCTCTAAACTGGTGGCGTAGTTGTTTCTCCTGCTAGAGATTCCAGATCTCAGCGGCACCCTATCGGCCAGAGTGATTGCTAGATCATGGACCTGTTTCTGGAGCAAATTGCTAATTCCATCTTCGTTACCCCTCCCGGTTTGTGTCATCTGCAAACTTGATAAGCATGCCCTTCACTCCTTCATCCAAGTCATTAATAAAAAAATATAGAACAGCACCAGACGCAGGACAGGGCCTTGCTCAACACCTCCCTCCAGTTTGATGATGAGCCATTGGTGATCACTCTTCAACCAGTTGTGGTGCCTAACATCCTACTGTTTACCAGCTTATCGGTGAGGATCTTGTGCGGACGTTTGTCAAACGCTTTGCTGAAATCAAGGTGTATTGTATTCACAGCGTTCCCTACGCCCACTAAACTAGTTGCTCTATCAAAGAAGGAAACCAGTTTAGTGTGGATTTGTTAGGAGTAAGGCTGCTTTTAAACGAGGGCGCGCTGAAGCGCCTCCCAAACGCCGCATTAAAGCAAAGCCGCCGGAGTGGCTTTCTCCCCATTGCCGGCGGCGGCTGGAGACACCGGGCTTTGGAGCGGCGCGTTCTTAAGCCTAATAATTGAAGTCTTAAGAACGCGCCGCTGCAAAGCCCCGTGTCTCCAGCCGCCGCTGGCAATGGGGAGAACGTCACTTCCGGCGGCTTTGCTTTAATGCGGCGTTTGGGGGGCGCTTCAGCGCACCCTCGTTTAAAAGCAGTGTAAGTCATGCTACATTGTCTACGAGTAATCACTGCATTGCCATCAAAATTAACTCTGCTAGTATCTTCCCAGGTATCACATAGGCTGACTGGTGTATAATTTCCTGGATCCTTCTCCCCCAACCCCCTTTTTAAAAAAATGTAAAGATAAAAACGACAAATTTCCATCTCCAATTCCTGGTGACTTGATGGTCGTAATTGCTGTATGTTTTGTTTGCAAGTTGGTCATTTTTACCTGCACTTTTTTACATCTATTGCTTCTCCTCCTTGATTTCCCATGCACCCTTGTGTCAACCCCTCGCTGCCCATGCGGCTCGGCTGTATCTTTCAAGTGCTCTGCGTGGATGTGATGCCACAAGGAGCAGGGCGATGGAGGGAGAATCCTAGCCAGTGCGTTCACTTCATGGAGGGAGAGGCTTGCTTTCTGACAGCTGGGTACTGAGGCATGGGTTGATGGATGCTCCCCTGTCTCCTGAAGACAGGAGAGGCCAGCCAGAGTGAAGGACAGGACTTGAAAGGCTTTGGAGAAGCTGGGACAGACTTGATAAAAGGAAACCAAGACTGCTGGCTAGTGGGAGAGACAGCTGCAGGGTGAGGAGGACTAATCTGGGGAGACCGGAGAGGAGTGTTTGGGAGGGGTTGGAATTTCTGTTTCATCTGCCGGCTGGAGCATTTTGGGTGTCCCTGTCTGTGTCGCATTCACAGAGGAATGAGTCTCTTACAGCTCAGCTCTCGGGTTCTAGCTGTAGATGCTCAAAAGCCACTCGCCAAGAAGGTTCCTGGCTCCATCCCATTCTCCTCTGTCCAAGGTCAAGAAACTGGCCAAGCACCTGCCACATTTGGCACAAGAGCAGACTCTCTCCCTAAATGAGGTCATTCAGAATCCCTCCTTGCCAGAGTGGCAGCACAAATGCCCCTTCCCCAGGTCATAGTAGTGCAGCCAGGTGGGCATGTCAAATGTATTCTCCCTCCTTCTAAGCTGTGGAGCGGCGGTCAGTGAAGGCAACAGAACTAGAGCCTAGGTTCTCGTACGAGGGGGCGGGTTCCCCAGTGGGGACTCAGGAAAGGCCGCATCTGCCACACCCCTAGCTCCACATGCTCCCTGAGCTAGGGGGAATCTCCAATTAGGTGGCAAGGGTGTGGGGAGAGAGGTAGTAAGGTGTGCGTGGGGCTTTGAGTATGACAGACAAGTAGAGGGTGGGGGTACGGTTCAAAGATGTTTGAGAACCCCTGAAATAGAGGGATGGTTGGACACTGGAGTCATTTATTTATTAATTCACATTTTTATCCTGCTTGTCCCTTTTAAGGCTCAGGGTGGGTTACAGTACATAAAAATAGAGGTTCCATGGTCCTGGAGAAAACTCCTCCTAGTGCCCATGCCGGAAGCCTGTGTAACTGCTAGGAATCGGGGAAGAGGAAAGCTACGGGAACTTGTTTGTACTAGTCTTGTCTGGTGCTAACTCTCTTGGCAGCACCTGCCAAATTTGTTATGTTGGCATGAACAAGGCCTGTACCGACTGAAGGGACCAGAGTAATCCGCTTTTGTAGCCCCGAGTGCTTATTTGGGCCCACCTACATTGGAGCCTGTTATTCTGTGGCCATTCCATCTGTGCCAGCCTCTTTCACCCTCCCTCTCCCATGGGCTCAGGTCTAAATGGAGGATGCTCTGGTTTTGCAAGCTTCTCTGGGATGATGGGACACACTTGCTTATTCGGAGTCCTCCACATCCTCCAGCTCGCAAACTGGGAGTCTTCCACAGCAAGTCCCCAGGGCAGAGTGGCCACCACCTGGCCACGGCCCCTTCCCTCCCACAGTTGCTACCTTGTAGTTTCTCTGTCTGCAAAGAGGAGCGTGGCATGGATTGGGGAGATCCAGAGGGAGGGGGAAGAGCAGGTCTATGGGGTGTCCCTTCAGCTTGAAAATAACCCTTCTCCTTTACCAAAATTCCCCCTCTGGCGTTGATTTGGGCTTGTGCCAGAGCATTTCTCTGGAGTTTATTCTTACACCCTTGACGACATCAATTCCCCCGACCCCCTGTCTTTTACGCAGAATGGACAAACTGCCGCCTTTAGCCACCCTCAAAGCTGTACTCCTGCTGCTTTTACAAGAGGCACGCAAGCTGGCACAGTGACGTTGAGCTCAGATTGGTATGAGGTTTCCATTTATTGTAATTAGAGACGTATCTCCCCCCCCCCCCCCCCATGCTCTGGACAGAAAAGTACAAGTTGGTTCTCTCTCTTTCACTCTCTGACGCACCTTGGGAGTCGGACTCTAGCGCGGACTCACTTGCCTTTAAAATGGGGCACGGGAACCTTTCGCCTCCTGGGGGGTCAGGCCACATTGAAAATTAGTGCAAGCTTTGAGGGTTACATGGATGTTGGGGGTAGGAGGGTCCAGATCATGGATCTGTCCCCTCTCCTTGTATCAGGCCCCCCTCTTTGCTCGCCTACCCTGAGCTCAGTTTTTCAGTGCGTCAGGGCAGGAACGGGATCCAGGAATGTGGAAAGGGGCCACACACAAGCTTGCTGCACACTGCATCGTTCCTGATCCCTGCTTTAAAACCTATCTAGGGTTTCTTGGAGCTGAGGGGAGAGCGACCGTTCCCGTACTGTCAGGAAATACCTACCTTTCGGGAGGGCTTGTGACTGTTTGTCGGTATTTCCTTGCTATCCAACGAATCTGCGCTTCTGCTGTGGTCAAGATCAGCGCCTGGGATTGTCCACCATTTTCCAGTCATTTGGGGTGTTTTCCACCAGTTTCTGCTATTTTTGCCATGTTTTCCAGCATTTTATGACTGTTTCCGGCATCAGAATGCGGAAAACAAGGACTAGCCCTTGAAATACGCCGATCAATTCAAAACACAGTTTACAAGGAGCCAAAAACAAGAACCAATAAGGGAAATGATGAACGTTACGTAGTGAACTTGTGATCGTACACAAGCAAATGTAGCAACATGTAAGGAACGTTAGGTGCGGTGTGGCGGCTGTTCCTGCCTAGGAAGAATGACCAGAACTACCAAACAATGGCATTTACCGAACGGGAACTAGCAAAAATAGTGAAAAAGCCAGTACGTTTTCTCATTGCACGAGCACAGGCGAATGGTCTCTCTTCCCAACAGAAATAGCTTTTGCTTCGATTCAGCGCTAGAGCCAAGGGGTTGGTGTCTTTGGCTAGCCATTTCCTTCCTAGTAAAATATGTGTCCCCTATAGGATGGTTTTAAATGATTTATTATTATTATTAATAATAAAAAGCAGGTTAAAAGGGTAAGATGTTTTGATGTTACAAAGGGAATGCTCACTGAATAAAATTAGTGCTGGCTTGACTTGAGTCCGAATTGGCAAGAGCCAGTGTGGTGTAGTGGCTAATTGCACGGGACCGGGACCGGGCAGCAGGGGGAGGCGCCTGCCAGAAATTCCCTGGGTGACCTTGGGCCAGTCACAATATTCTCTCAGCCTAACCTACCTCACAGGGTTGTTGTGAGGATTAAAGGTTATGTCAGTGAATTCTATGTGAAGCACGAATGCCATGGCAGGGCTATATAAAAATTATTATTTAGTCCCAGAACAGGTAAAGTCCAGGCAGGGAGGAAGCTATAGTTGTCCCTCTGTGGCCATGTTTAGGGGCTCTTGTATTTGGATAGATTTGTAGCGAAGCTAAGTTGCCCCATGGACACTTGAGCAGAGGTGGTCATTGTAGCCTTCTGTGCAATTGCATAAACTCCCCTTTGGAAGTTGGTTCAATAAAAGATAAAATTAGAACGACATTGTCTTCACTTTTTAAATTTGAGACCAACAGAAATGATCCTCATTCTAGACTGGTCCATGGCAGGCTTCCACCGTGACCCTAGTCTCCTCTGCAAAGTGGAGTTAGTATCTGTGTCTTGTCAAGCAAAAAGATGTAAAGCTCATGGGGCGGGACAGATGTGGGAATTTGAATATCTAAGAAAGCAGATTAAAGGCCGATTTTCTATAGCTGACCAAGACTGGAGTAACTGCTTAGCAACACACAGCAACTCTCCTCATCAGGCCTCCCCTATGCTGGTGTCCGAGGATTAGCCCTCCAATGGGCTGGAGGCAGGAGAAGCCCTGCCAAGGAGAGCCCTCGGCCCTCAGATGGTCTCCTTCGAGCCAGCGGCAGAGGAAATACCAAGCCCAAGTGAACTAGTTTGCTATTTAAAGCCACTTAACATGGATCAGCTCCCTTACAGATTTAGGATTATCTGTTGGCAATGGAGCCCTTACTGGTGGGGAAAGCCAGACTTTACAAAATTCAGAGCCTGTCGCTGTGGGCATAAATCGGCTTCTCGTCCTCCCTGCTCAGGAGGCAAGAGAGGGGTCAGTAAAGAGTCACTTGGAAAGAGGACAGCAGTCCTAGCGGTGAGCCCCAACTCCAGTTCCTCCGTCACTTTTGAAACATGCACCAGCAAATATGCAGCTGTATATTCAAAGCAAAGTGTAACAGATTGTGGCACTAAATCATTGCAGGACCAGGGCCAAGGGTGACAGTGTGCAGTCCTGGAGGGAATGGGTGTACTGAGGCATGTAGCTATACCTTTAAGGGGGCCAAGGACATAATGAACCAATTGGGAAATGACTGATTTGACTAGCTGGGAGCAATGGAGAGCAGCTTGCTGGCTGAGGGAGATAACCAGCTGAAAGAGCTGAGCTGGAGCTCAAGGTTAGATTGCCACAGAAGTGGGGGCTGCATGATGGAAGGGTGTAGGGAATTTAAGCCCGGAGGGCAGCAGAGGCAGGGAGTGATGGAAGGGGATTGCCAGCAAACCCAAGCAGGAGTAGGGGAGCCAAGGACATGGGTTCAGCTCCTTAAAGCAATGGCTTGGGTGCCCAGCAAGGGGCTCCCTGCAAATGTGAGAGAACTGCGTGTGATTTTACTTTTGCTGCTGGGTCCATGCACGTTTGGGATTAAATAAAGCAGCAAAACGGTGAAAAGCGGTGGGAGTTGAGTCACTACGTGGGCCTGGATCCTGCAAACACTTACTGGGAAAGGTGGCTAGTTTACGCAGGTGAGACGGGGGGGACCCAGACCCACCCAGCGCAGGAAGGGAGTGATGCTGCGAATGCAAGGCCTAGATAAGGAAGGCAGCCTCAAAGAGCAAGACACGATCAGCAGGGCTTAATGGAAGCTGCCCCCAATAGCTGCACTGAGCACTCAGCACGGACGGGAGTTTTCTCGTTATTAATCCGGGCCCTGATCTACAAACCACTTCCTCTGATGTAGTCCGATCATGGCGTCCTGTGGAAAGAAGGTTAACGGGGCAGAGCAGCAGGTAGGATTCCCGCCTCTCGTGGTCCGAGCCTGAGACTCAGGTAGGCCGAAACGGGAGAAGCGACATCCCTAGTAGCGAAGGGCCCCCAAATTTCACACCCCTGGATGGGGAGATCTGACCCTTTACAGCTGACCAATCCTATCTGACGCCCTTAGGCAGCTGCATCAGTTTGGGGTTTGCTGCTCAGAAAGGCTTCATTTCTTCACTTCTGCAGTAAATGGAGGACCCGGGGCTTCCTGGGTCTCCTCTCCACACTCTTACTTCCTGCTCTTTGGTTACAGCGGAGCGATTTTGTAGAAATCTGCAGTTGCCCTCGGACAGCCTTTCAGCCAGTTGTCAAAGTGCCCAGGTTGGTGAAATCCTGCCCAGTGAGCAGAGAACATTAATCTGCACCCAGAGCATTTAAAAAAATAAATAAATAAATAAATAAATCTTTTTTCTGAAAATAACTTAAAAAAAAATAAAATAAAAGTCCCTGCTGGCCCAGCAGGGACTGGTTAGGTCTTGGTTTAAAAACAGCTCAGTCTGTACCCCGCTAAATTAGGTAAGAGAGGCTGTTCTACTGGATCATAAATCTGATGCCTCTTTATTGCCTGTTTTGCTTTTCCGCATGTGATCTGGGCTCCAATGAACAAAACCCTCCTCTCCTTTAAGCTGTTTAGTTCCACTCGCCATTCCGGTAAAAGCTGGCTGCTAATTTTAAGGAACTAATGAGGGGGAAAGACAACAGTCTAGTAACTCTGACTAGAAGACCACTTGATAAAATAAACTAATGTGGCCGTTTAGGTTTTTTTATATATATATAATTTATAATTATAATAGGTATCATTAAAAAAAAAAATTTTTTAAAAGCATCTGCCAAAGTAAATACCTCACCCTTTAGAAAGCCGTTCTGACATGCTTGCTGGAATCTCCCATGAACAATCATAAGAAAGGGAGGAGAAAAGTTGAAACAAAGGATTTAAAGTTGGGGTGAGGGGTAGGGAAATGTCTGAAAGAGTGGATTTTCTACTAGCAATCAACAGCCGGGCCCGTCTGAGTCCGTTTCCTATTGGAAAGATTTCCCCCTTGCAAAAAAAATGTCACCGACCTTTGCTAGTAGACAAGAAACAAAGTCGCTCCTGTTGGTGAGCGTAGGCAAGCTTTCAAGCTTCTCAAAACTCTTCCTCAGGCAAAAAGAAAGCAAGACAGGCCTAAACCTGAGCTAAACGCAGGCTCGGTTTGATTAGCACATGCGAGATAGTAGTTGCTTTTATTGAACAGCGCGTCAGCAACCAGTCTTTGTTGGCGGTGCCACAAGGCTAAGAATGAGCACTTTAGAAAAACTCTTCTGCCATCCCTACGCCCAGACGGGTGGTGATGAGGCACAGAGGGCAGAGTCGGCGCATTCCAGGAGGTCGTATGTTCTCCAGGTGGCACCATTATGCAATCCCACCAGTTCTCCTTTTCATAGCGCGCGGACGAGTGTTCGGTCTATGAAGACGTGCTGTGTTGGGGATGCAGGATCTTTGTGGCGAAGCTGTTGCAACAAGCAGGAGAATTTGCCCTCTGCCCTGATCTCACAAGTAGAACCAGTTCTTGGGGGCAGACAAGTCCAAACTACAGATTGAGCGAGTCTAGATGTATAGATGGTAGCATCCACGTGGGAGGGGAAAAGATGACTAGGATGTTCTTTCTTCCTGCGGGCCTTGTCCCAAGAAATAGTTCAGGTGTATGTACCTGTCCTGTGTCTGGTCGGCCTGTAGGTGATGGACCGGGGAATTAAATGCTTTAAGCAACAGCCTATCCATTCCCCCCTCCCCCAAATCCAATTGCGCTCTCTCACTGTGTTCTTAGCACAGCGGCCCCCTCCTCTTCCACTCCCTTGGTCTCTTTTTGTCACCACTGGTTGCCCTAGAAGAGGCAAGCTGCCTGGTCTCGGGCCAGGTTAGAAACCCACTTTAACCTTGAAGCATAAGATTTTGTATCCTTTCCTCGTTAGCAAAAGGAAACAAGCTTCCCTTCTCCTGCCCCTCGAAAGCTGAACGAGGGACGCTGCTGCCAGTCTTAGGTGTTCAAAAGCCAGGAGCTGGGACCCAAAATAGTCACAAGACGAGCTTAAACATCTTGAGGTTTTAAGATACATTTTGGCTTCCTCAGCCTTTGGGAAACCTGCAAGCTGGAGGCCTAATGTCATTTTGAGAAAGGAGAGCGAAGAGTTTTGTGACTCTCAAGAACGGGGGTTTGGAGGAAAGCCCAAACGGTACAAGTGTTGGCAGCGCTGAGGAGTGGCCCTGTTAGCAGAGCAGCGATTGACAGGAGGCCTCTCATTGCTAGGTTGGGCCTGTTTCTGACTCTGAAAGGTTGAAACCGGGGTCTGGAGGAGGGCAGCTTCTGGGGGTTAATTGGAGGGGGAGGCCCGGGGCTGTGCAGGATGTCTGTCAGTCTCCATTGCTGTGAACTGCACCTGGAGCTCTAAAGGAAGAGAGAGGAGCTTGATAGGGGGTGACGGGTGAGCAGCAGTCATTTTTGTAGAGGTCCGACAAAGGAGTCTCGTCTCTCCTCCTCTCCGCAGTCCAGATGGAGCCCTGTAGCAAATTGGGGAGAGTGGTCCAGCTCTCGCGGCCTGTTTGTGGACTGTTGACTGGTCTTGAATCTCCCCACTAAGGGGTGCGGCGTGGTGGCAAGTGAGCTCTGATCAGGGTTGTGGTACATAAGCAAGCGCAGAGGATAAAACCAATCTTGCAGAGCGATTGGCTTGAACTCCTCGAGCACATGGAAGGAATTGCGTAGCAGAAGTAGTAGGAGTTTATTTGTCTCAAGCAATTGGTTCTAGCAAAATAAAACAACATTTTAAAATGATATGCAAGGAATTGTGAGGTGCTAAACTGGCACACGTATCTCGCAAAAGCTCCTGTTTTGGAGGGATGGTTCCTCATTGGGTGCTGAATCCCACTGTTCCTCTTTTGAGGGTCAAAGTCCTTCTTTCGGGAGACGGAGACGAAAAGATCCATATTCCGGCCTCAGGCTCCAAGGAAAAGCACTTGGGAGAACAATGTTGAGACGATGGAATGAGAATCAGGAGAGTGTCTGTTCCTCCTTTGTGCACTTGGAATGTTGGGAGACGTGCATATGGAGCTTATTCACTGAGAGGTGGAGCTTATCAACCAAAGGGGCGGGGCTTGTCCTCAGAACGTTGACAGGTAGGCAGGTGTGTCGCCAGGTGGGCAAGCCGAAGCTGGGACAGGTTTGGGGCCTGCCCTAGCCTCGTCCCCGAGAGTTGGCACGGTGGCCCTGTCTAGTGGTGTGGTGGTGGCCGCCAACCATGCACCGAATCGTGAGCCTGCTACGCTACAGAGCTAACAGTGCCAGGATTTTTTTTAGGGATGGGCGAACAGATCGCGGTTTGGGTTCGGCTGCGTTCGGGTTCGGCTGCGTTCGGGTTCGGCCGTTCGGTTAGTTTGCTGGATTCGGCCGTTTGGTTTGGCAGTTCGGTTAGTTCTCCGGATTCGGCTGTTCGATTCGGCTCCGTTCGGTTCGGCCGTTTGGTTCGGCTCCGTTCGGTTAGTTCGTCGGGTTCGGCCATTCGGCAGTTCGGCCGTTCTGGAAATGTTATGGGTGTTTTTTTTTGTTTTTTATATGTTTTTTTGGTTTTTTTATTGGGTTTTATATGCTTTTCTTTTGTTTTTTATATGGTTTTTTGGTTTTTATATGGGGTTTTATATGGTTTTCTTTTGTTTTTTATTTGGTTTTTTTGGTTTTTATATGGGGTTTTTAAATTTATTTTTTAAATCTAATATATCTATCTGCACTAAATCTAACTGCTATTAACTATTCTAAATGCTATGAACTAAATGGATTATCTAATAAGTACACAGGCCTACTCCTACAAACACTAAAACTAAATCACTAACGCGATCTCTATCACTAAGCTAGCTCCTACAACTGTCTACTATCCCTAACGTATCTATCTCTCTATATCTATATCTCTCTACCTCTCTCTATATGGGATTGGGGGGGAGGGGAATCACAAACACAAGGTTTCAGTTTAAGGTTTAAGTTTCATTTCAGTACAAAACTGAAATGAAACTTAAAGCAATCTAATAATCCTACTCAATGCCTGCTGTTCAGGAACAGTGACTATCTCAGAAGGTGTTGGGAAGGGGGGAGGCAGATAGTTTCATTTCTTGCAAGCCTCTCCACCCCTGGTGCCTGGAAGTCTGCACCTCAGTAACTAGTACTACCCCTCTCTGTCACCTTACAGTGAACCTTTTTTTGCCACCCGAACTCACCCGAACGCGATCCGAACTGACCGAACTGTTCGGCCATTTTGCTGTTCGGTGTTTGGGTCTGTTTGGTATGTTCGTGTTCGGGTTTGTGTTTGCGTTCGGTCATCCAAACAGGCCGAGTTTGGGCCGAACTCCGAACTTCCAAACCGCGTTCGCCCATCCCTAGGATTTTTAGCTTAGAGGGTGGAGGCTCATGCAGATGGAGCAAGAGGTCCCCAGTTCAATCCCCACCGCTGACTAACCCTGCCCAGGGTGTCCGGTTCCACTAGTAAACCCAGCAGCTGCTCAGCATGGCGTAGCGAGAGTTTGATACCTAGGCCAGGGAGAAAGTCAGAATACTGTGCCCTTTCAGAGCCACAGGGGAGGAAGTTCAGCGCACAGGTCACGTCACACATGGTTTCCGAGAGGCGGCCTGGCCTAGACAGTTGCTTCCACAGTGTCTCTGTGGCTTCCCTTCCCTCTCCACACCACTTCTCCTAGCACTCTGAAGACAGCCCTCCGAGGAGGAACCGAACCCTGACCAGACTTGACTCTGCCGAGTCTGGGAGGTCACAGCCTGGGGTGACCTCGCTGCCTCAGGCAAGACCATAATGGAAAGGCTGCTTCTCAGGGGTGCGGTGCCTGACACTTCCCTGAAGAAGTGTAGCTTTCCTGGGTGGGTCTTGAAGAGTCTTTATCCCCCGTTAGCACCATTTAAAGGCTCAGAGGCAACATGCTGGGCATCTAGACTGGCTTATGATTATCAGAAACATGCTATGAATGATATAAAAACCCACACTATTTCTGTGATCCCAGTATGTGCATATGTAATCCAGTCATGCTCGGGGTCCTTTTAATCACTGTGAAACACCGAGTTTGGTGGTACATAAGCAGTAGGCCTCTAGGGGAGAGGTTTAGCCTGGAGACCCAGCATCCTATAACCCAGCCCTGCTGAGGAGTTGGCATCCCTCCGTTCTGCTTTGCCTTCAGACCTTTGTCCCCATGACGGAGGCAGTGCCCTGCTGACAAGCCTGTGGCTTCCTTCTCTGCCACGATAAGCCGTGAGCCAGGATGACTCAACCATAGCGTTGGAGCTGATAAGTGGAACTGGTCAGTCGTCATGAGGCGAGAATCCCGAGTCTGCTCAGCTGTGTTTTGTGCTGATGGGTAGAAGCTCGAGGGGGCTCTGGAGCATCAGTGAATTGCAATGACTGGAGACTGTAATGGGAGTTCTCCCTCCTGCCCAGCCCCTCCCATTACGCTCCATGCATTTGCAAGTTGGTTTTTAAAAAAGAAATAATCCCTGCTCTCTTTGCTGTGGCACTGCGGTGTCTGTAACATGGGAGAACCTGGGCAAAAGCAGAGGCTCTGTGGAGAAGACGAGAGAAGGTAAATAAGGGCAGAGTTTGCATGGAATGAGCTGTCCGATTTCCTATGCAAAGCTTATTCGAACACCGGGGGTGCGTCCCTTAATAACTTTGGATCCCTCATTCCAATTCCAGCCAAATTTGGCAGACTGACAGAAGGCCTAGAGGTAAAAAGAGTCCCCGTATTTTCTAATGAAAAGTGCACCTGGCAGAGAGGTTATTTATTTATTTATTTAATTTTGTTTATTTCGTTTCACTTATACCCCCATGGCAGCTCGGGGGCGGCTTCCAACATTAAAAATCAGTTTATAAAATACATATTTGAAACCTATACAAAAATAAATCCCAAACATAAACCCCTAAAATCAAGCCAAGTCCAGGAGAACCCGCTCCTTTCACCTGTCTTCCCTCACCAAAGACCTGGCGGAACGGTTGGGTCTTACACGGACTTCGGAAAGAGGGGCGGTGTGGGGCCAGATGGGCCTCTGTCGGGAGGGAGTCCCGCAGCTGCGGCGCGGCCACTGAGAACGCCCTCCCCATGGTTGCTGTCACGGAGAAACATGGGGTCACACACGTGTAACACGGGACTACATGTTTGATAAATGTGTGGTGCCAAGAGTTTCACATGGATGTAATGTTACTATACATGTACACTATTAATGTCAAAGGTTCCACATGTTTGTAATGTTGACATTGAGAACGGTAGAACTCAAATTAGGCCTCTCATATGTCACCAGTCTACAGAAACTACAAGAGATTACAGAAAGTGTATTCAAAACATCTGGCTTGCTAGACAGCCTGTGGAGATGTTAATGAACTTCCATGTTTGCCTGGGTTGCGGACGTGCCGATCCCCAAGGCGGGAAATCCGAGACAAAGGAGCCTGAATTCCTATTTAAATGGAAGGAAGATACAAAGACTTCGGAAAGAGGGGCGGTGTGGGACCAGACGGGCCTCTGTCGGGAGGAAGTCCCGCAGCTGCGGCGTGGCCACTGAGAACGCCCTCCCCATGGTCGCCACCTAAGAAACTCGGGGGACGTTGAGTTGGGCGCCCCCGGGCGAACGCAGGGGCCGCTCCAGGACCCGGGGAGTGAAAGTCCCTGTTATGTAGGAAACCAGACATCACCGGTCGCGGTGCTTTGCTGCATGATGCTGTGTTTTTTTTGGGGGGGTGCCATCTTTTGATATAAAAATGGCAATTGTGAGAGGGGAGTGGGAGTCTCGTGACAAGGGATACTACGGCCCAGTGGAGGGAGGGTGCCTCTCGCAAAACCCTTTGGTATTTATTGTAGCTCTCTCTCCATCAGTATAGAGGCTTCAAGAGCAGCTCTGTTCTTGGTGCAGGCTGCAGTAAATGACATGGAGGCCACAGTAACGAGGAGGGAGTAGAGGGTGGGATAGTTGGAGCAGGGGGCTGGGAATTGGTGTACCAGGTTAACCTTTGAAAAGCAATCGGGGGAGCTAACTGCGGCAGCAAGTCCTGGGTATCGTGGGTGTGTCGGGGACTGATTTACGAAGGGCACAAAATTTGCAGGCGCCTGGAAGCCCTTGGCGCCCAGAAAATTGAGGCTGGCGACCGGTTCAGGGGTGTAGTTGGGGCAAGAACAGTTTAATATCGACATAAAATCTGGCAACTGAATTGTTGTTTTTTGAGGGGGGCTCCCAGAGTTAGATCTGAAATTTCATGCCCTGATTTATGGAATGTGATGAGCTTATGATTATCAGAAAAATGCCATGAATTATGTAAAAAAAGAAATATTTGTGTATTTCTAATGTCCCTGTACATAAATCAGTCTTGTTTGGTGTCATGTTCATCCTTGTGAAACACTGAGTATGGTAATGTATGAAAAGCGGAAATAGGAATTATGTCAAAGATATAAAATATGACCTCCTGAGCCAGACAAACTTAGTTAAGAGCATCCACACGGACAGGTCAAACTACCGTGGGACCAAGCCTGTAGAACAAAGGAAGTGAATTGCCCAGTGGGAGGGAGGTGCACAAATGTATGACCTGCCTTGTCTGAGGCATCCCACTTCCTAAGCAGGAAGGAAATCTTGCCCTTGGAGATGACCATGGCACTGTGAGGAGGCTAATGTCCACGTTGCTGTAGTTGTGGCCTTTTCCATGGGCCAGTTGCCAACCACTTGCACCATGGCCTTGCAGACTTCCATTCCCCGCGGACCACAGTTTGTTAGGAACCATTGAACTAGCTGGGGGGGGGACAAGCCATCTTTCTGCTGGGCTTTGCTTGATCTTGTATGTTCTGTCTAATTCTTTCTGGCTGGAATCTTCCAAAAGGCTCAGCACCCCAAGTCCATACAAGTTGTTTGTACTGGGGCGCTCTCTTCTGCTGCAGTTCAGACACCGCTGTGTCTGACGCTCTCCTGGAAAATCTCTCTCCTCTTTAAAAAGATCATGATCCTAAGGGGGGCCCCCAGTTACATTGAATAGTCATGGGAGACAAAAGAAGTTGTTGCAGGTCTAAAGTGGGCACTGGGCAGCAAAAAAAATCTAGTTTAAAACCTAGAGCAGATCTTACCAGTCTGGCAAGTGGAACAGGCTGAGATGGAGGAATGAAGCCCTGCTAGATCTTCTTCCTGTCTCTTGTGGCAAGTCTGGGATGCCAGTACGTCGCTTGCAGGGGCTAATAATTCACAGGAACCCCTTTTTCCATCCAGGGCTTTCCCTCTGCTGCTGTAGCCTTGTGATGGCTTTCACCGTCCTGTGGAAAGAACTTAACAAACAAGCTCCTTTTGAAGAGAGGGATCTTGGGGAACAGCCAGGAAGAGGAACAGCTTCTGAAATGGCTGGTAGAAATTCTAGCCTCCACCGATGACTTCCTCCTGCTTGAACATACAGTACAGTTTAGACATTGCGGGCTAAGAGTGGACTTCTTCATTTAAGCTTAGCCCAAAGAACCGCTTTAGGACGCAAACCGTAGCCGATGGCTGTACGAGAGAGCATTTTAGGGTTGAAGGCATTAGGTGGTTAATATTATTATTATAAGCATTCATATAGAGCCAGCGATGTAACTGGTGCTTTACAAAGAACAAGATAGACATGGTCCTTGCCCGAGAGCTTACAATCTTAAAGACAGGGGGAGGGGAGACAGGGAAGGGGGAACAGAGGGAGAGACAAGGGATGAGACATTCATGAGGAGTATGGGGCTAGGCTATGGGGAAACCTTGTTACCCCAGTCGGATCTGTCTGCAACCAGTGTAGGGAGATTTTGTGAAGCCCAGGCTTCGGCCAGAACGATGGCAGGCAGCCCAAACCATGGAGTAAATTGTCTGGAAGAATTGCAGGGAGGCTCCCAATTCAAGGGAATTGTGAAAAAGGAAAACCAAGGAGTCGCTTGATGGAACGAAAGGGCAGTAGCTTTAGGACATGGACAGTCCTTTGTGCTGCATCCTGTCTTTCTGCCTCTCCCTGGAGGTCCTAATGTTTCTTGCTCCATATCATCGGCCCGGGCAAGCTTTTTAGGGCAAGGTTCTTGCCATTTCCTTGCACATAGAGCATAGTTGGAGGCTATTAACGTCAGCCTGGCTTTACTGAAAGAGTCAGCTGCTGTGTGGTTAAAGGACTAAACTACTTCTCCGAAGGCTGTGGGTTCGAGTCCTGCTTGGTCTCACCTTGAACGGCTGCCTCCAGTCCCTCTCCCCCCCCGCTGTGAATGGGGACCTGATTCATTGGGTTGGGGAGGTCAATGGCAGTAAGAGGTGATGGTGGCCACAACGGTGCCGTGTGAGCCACAGAAACTGATGTTCCTTAACCATACCAGCCGGATGGGCCACATGGTTCAGGATGGACTTTGACTCTGGAAAAAATGGCTGAGTTTTTCCCACCCTCTGTGTCTCTTTTTATGGCCGATTTGTTAATCATCCTCATTGTCCCTAGTTTGCTTGATTTGCTGGGGGAGACCAGGAAATGGCTTCTTTCTTGTTGAGATCTCATTGCTTGGCTGGCTGCATCCATTTTGGTTTTCCACCTCCTTCTGAGCGATTTGGAGCAGCCAGATAAGACAGGACTTGCTTAGACAGGCTCAGTTCATGGCTCCTTTAAGTATCAACTTAGCCAGAATATCTTCCTCTGTGGAATGGGCTCCAAGGCAAATGCTAAACTCCCCAGGCAATGCATTACAGGACAGCTCGAACCTAGCAGGGTAACGTAGGAAAACCTATTCTCTCGAAACAGCTGGGCAGAGACTGTCAGGTGCCAAATGGCTTCTCTCTTGATCTCCCTTTCTCTCTGGCTGGTCTCATCTTCTCAATCCCTTGTAGAAGCATAGCTCCCTCCTAGCCCTTAGAGGCCATCCGCTCTATCCTCTCTCACTGCAGTACGATTAATTAAATGAGACCCAGCTCTGACGGATGTTACCAAAACCATTTAAAAAAAAAAAAAAGAATTTTGCCTGCCAAGGACTCGACACCCTCCCTTGGGAATTTGTGTCACTGCCTAGCGATTCTTAGGGGAATTCAGCCCCCACCCCCGGATATTTGCCCTAATCCTTAATTGCTCCAAATTTAAGCCCATTCTCTCGTGTCCTTAGTCTCTTTTCAGCAGCCTTTTTGCATGCTGGGAAACTGTTACAACTTCCCCTCTTCCGCCTTTGTACAGGCTAACTCCGCCCAGCTCCTTTCATCTTTCCCGATAGGTCTCGCGATCCAAGCCCTTTTGCTTTCCTTGAACTCTCTCCAGTTGATCGATCTCCATCTCTTTAAAGCTGAGCCTAGTTCTCCACCCGAGCCCGAGCCTGTGCTGAATGCCGAGGCGTCCAGTGCTCCTTTTTACAGCGAAAGCGTAAACCCTAGTAGGAGACAGGCCCAAAAGGCATCTTGGTGCGGACTCCCTTAATCTGCAAATGCCAGAATTGGACACCTTGGCGCGCCTCAAATGAAATATCCCAGGATGAAAGTCAGTATTAAGTTAATTGCAAAAGGAAAAAAAGAAAGAAATGAAAAAGCCCACGAGTCTTTGTCTAAAGAAAGGCCCACCTTCGTTAACTGCATACAAGCAGAGGCGGATCAGGAATTCTTTGGACTGGGCCGAATTATTACCCTGACCGCTGTCTCACACCCTTCCACTACGGCAGTGATGGGAGCCATCATTGAGAGGAGCTCCATCTTCAGTAGGCCTTTGTCGATCCTCTATCAACGCTGGTGGCTGTGTCTGCAGAACGACACCCACTGTGGTAGCTTCCAAGCAGGGGACTCTGTTGAGCAGCGCCTGTTTATTATTCCGTCGCTGCATACAGGCAGTCGCTACCTGTAGTCACAGTTCATCTAAGCCTGAACCTGCTCATGTTCTGGAGGCAACGTAAGACTTTTCTGTTGGACCAGGCATTTGGCAAGCAGGGATAGAGGATTTTAATCTGTTTTTATTTGCGTTTTCTTAATTTATAATTGTAACCCGCCCTTGGGCTAAGGCAGGTTTAAAATGTAAATAAGAAATCCACATACCTCCTGCGGGAGTGGTTAGGAAAACAGTAGGGATGGGAATTTCGGTTTCGGATAAAACCGAAAGTACCCGAAAACGGCCATTACTGATTTATCTGAAATGTCGGTTCTTTTTCGGTTTTGGTACTATCGGATCTTTTGCATTGATTTTTCTACCGGATTTTTAACATTGTGGTTTGTCCCCCCCCATTAAAAATCCGGTACAAAAATCAATGCAAAAGATCCGATAGTATCGAAACCGAAATTGACCGAAACCGAAATTTTGCCCAGAGTCTCATCCCTAGAAAACAGATAGCATCTGAGCCAGGTACATACTCCGTAGCAGGAGGGGGTGGGGGGGAGACGTGGGCTTGCTTTCTGCCCCTCTTGTACCGCTCTTAGTGGGATGAACTAGAGCAGGCATGGGGAACCTCGGGCCTGGGGGCCAAATGCACCCCGTGGCTAGTCTTTATTTGGCCCCTTTCCAGTTCTGGATCTGACCCCGGATCCAGTTCCTCCCGCCACACACTGAAAGCCTGCACTAGCAGAAATGAGGGCACGCATAGGGGAGAGATCTGGGCCGTGCTTTTCTTGTGTGTACCCCCTTAAGCCCGCCCTCACACCCAACTTCTATGTGCCCCTCGGAGCTTGTATTAGAACCTGCTTCTAAAACGCGCGCCTCTTCCAGGGAGGTTTTATCATACACTTGCAAAATCCAGCAGACCTTGATTCGAGAGACGAATGATGCAGGGGGAACGACCCCCATTGTCTTGATTGAATGCCACTCTGTAGCAGGAGGAGCTGGCAGCCGGGCAGCGCCTGGGGGGCTCTACTAGGGCATGGAGAGGGGTACGTCCAAAGGAAGGACACGTGAAAGCACCAACCATTCTGCCAAGATACCCCGGCTTCTTCCTCTTGGAGGGGGCTGTGGGGAGCGTGCTCCTGTCTGCGCCCACTGGTCCTTGGGTCAGGAGAGGCTGTTCCTAGCCGGGGACCCAGGCCGATCCCTGGTTATTGGAGCTGTGTGCCCTCCGAACCCCAGCCAGACCTGTGAAACTAACACAGGGAGCTGCCCCCCCCCTTCCGTTTGCACCGTGTAACAACTGAGCAATGAAGAAATGCTGGGTACCTGGGTCCGGAGATCTGCAGACCAACCAGGGAGAGCACCAGCGATGCCAGTGGAAACTGAGCAATGAGGCTCTCCTTCCAGGATAGTCCCAAGGAGCCTTGAGACTCCATTCAAGGACTGGAGCAGCAGGGACCAGTGAGAGAAACTGAGCTGAGTCCCCAGCTGGTCAAAGCCTTGTTTTTCCAAAGGGAAGGCACTAGCGGTGGATCCGCTCTGCTGCCAAGAGCCTGGGCGGATGGGCCCTTCTCGAGGGGGAGTAAAAGACCTTTTTGGGGTTGTGATTTTTTTTCAGTCCGCTTTTCTTGAATAAATCAACCTCCTTGAGGAATCGGTTGAATCGTGTGCCTCCCCGAGATGGGAAAACGGGGAGGCCACAGGTGAGCCGTGGCCCGCCTACGCGCTCTCCCTCAGGACTGCCGGTGCGCGCATGCCTCTGTCGGGAGAGGAGCTCATTACCGTCCAGAATGCAAGGTGCGTGCTGGGAGTGCCGGGTCTGCAATGGCAAAACCGCACAGTGGTTCCCGAGCGGGCGACTGTTTGAAGCACATTCAAGCCTCCGTCGCTGCTGCTGACTTCTTGCCCTGTGTGGCGAGCCACCTCTCTCTCTTGCGGAGAGTGGAGCGATCAGCTGCGTTCAGCCTACCTGTTTAGCAGACTCCTCTCTCTCCCGTCTGCTGCATCAAACCGGCTGGCCTGGCTTTCTGCTCCTGCTGTTTTTTTCTATAGGGAAGAGCCCTTTTTGTTAGTCTGGGCATTGCTGCTTGAGACAGAACCTACCCTGGAGGCTCTTTTGGTGGAGGGCTACGATGAGGGGAGCCGGGACTTGGGTGAGAGAGAAGGGAAGACTGCAGGCGGACCGCTCAAACCCCAAAAGGATGAGCTGCTCCTCCTTCCCTATGGGCTGAGGGTTTTCCAGCATGGAGACTAGTTCAGTAAAATGCGGAGGTTCTCTAATGACCGGGTAACCAATACACGTAACTCGGCTGGCAGTCCTGCAGAGTCGTGTTTCTACCGTACCAGGCAGCACAGGGGAGAACTAGCGTGTAAATGATCTGTGCTGTCGGGAGCTCGCTGGGACAGGAGCTGAGCCTCCTAGCACAGGGCGTGAATGCCAGAAACTGTGGGTGGAAATAAATGGCACGGGTGCGGGCTGGGAGCATTGTGCGACACTCGCCGGCAGCAAGTGGGTGTTGACACCCAACAGAGGGATGCAGGTGAGTGTCCGCTTGACCCTTGCAGCCTGCGCAGGGGGTTATCCCCGTCGGATCCCCTTCTCGCTGGAGGAGGAGCCCAGTGGGGAGAGGACCAGTGCGCCACGCCTGCTTCCTGCTGCCTAGGTGCTTCCCAGGAGGTGCTTCCGCACGCCGGCCGGGGAAGGAGACCAGTGGGGATCGGAGGCTCGGGAGCCCACTTTCTGGCTGCAGTCCTCTCGTCTCCTTCCCCGGTGAGACGTCATGGCTGCAAGAGGCACCATCCTGACCCCTAATACATGGCACGCCCACGTGGAGACCCGTAGGCCAACACATGTGCATGCCTTAGCCCACATGGTGTGCTCCTCATTCCTGGGGAGGATGCCATCTGGGGGACATGAGCCAGGAACGCATGTTCTGGTCTGTGCCCACCTACTAAACAGACCAGTAGACACCCACTTGCAGGGGGCTAGCGTGCTGTTTACTTCCACCCTCCTAATCCTTTTGCACCCTCCCTCTAAGGCAAGGGGGCGGAACTTTCTCACGCCCACGGGCCACGTTGAAAATGAGTACTGAGTCCATGGTCTGGGTAGGACTTGGCGGCAGAGATGCCTAAGGGGTTTGCTCAGGCCGGGCAAAGGAAGGGAAGGCTTCAGAGCCTGGATCTACCCCAAGGATCCATCTGTGCATCTCTGCTTCTTTCAGTGTTCAGAGAGGAAGGAATTGGATCCCAAGGGCCAGATCCAGGAACTGGAAAGGGGGCAAATAAAAACCAACGGTGGCTGGATTTGGTCCCTGGGCTGGAGGTTTCCCCAACTCTGAGTTGAGACATTTCCGTGCCCACGTTTCTGTAGGTTCTGAGCCCCTCGCGTTCTTGAATACGGTGATTTGCAAACTCTTGGTCCTCACGGCCATGGTAAGTTGTCTGCCGTTAGTCGACAATGCCAGGTGCGAGGACAGCAAGTCGGCTTTGGTCCCTGCCGGTGCTGCAGCCGTCTCTGGGGAGGGGAGGAGGATGACCTTGATACACGTGCACGCTGGCTGAGGCTTACCTGCAGACCAGGCCGTGTGCAAGTGCATTCGAGGACCACCCCGGCAAAAGTGACTGTGTCAGCAGGTGCCTGATGGGTTGTGCTTGAGGGCTGATGAGGGTATGCTGGTTCAACCCATTCCGGCATCACAGCTTGAATGAATTCTCTAGGGAAACCAGTGGCCTGGCGGAGGTCTTTGGCAGAGCCCAGAACCGTGACTTTCCTGCCACAACGTGCTCTCATCAATGTTCCTTCTATTTGTGTCTGGAAAGCAGAAGTGTCCCACTGCACCAGGCTTGAAAGGCCTGCAATTTTCTCAAATCACCTGCATGTCCTGCAATAGCCCGTGCCTTGTGAACGCAAAGTGCCTTGAGCTCTCTTTCCTTTCAGAGGAAGGAGCAGGGAAGTTAGAAACAGTCCAAAGGAATTCAGGGGGACAGGCCTCCGCCCGGACGTGTTACATAAAAACAGGGCTTTAATTTCAGCATGATGAACTGTCGCCTGCACCCTAAACCTACCAGGTTGTACGGCCCCTCTGCTCCACCCACACTGTTACACTCCTGGGAAGGAGTAAGACCAGCTCAAACCTTCCAGTGAGTGGCAGAACTTCATGTTCCCCAGCAGGCAGAGCTCATCTGCGCTGAAGCTTTTTCTCGGCCCCTTTGACACGTTGCTCGTCTCTGTAAAGCTGCCTCTTCTCTGGAAATGGCTGATGATCCATTTGCCTGGTTTAACTCTGGGCATAATCAGTTGAATCTCGGCACTTGAGCTGACAGCGCTGGCCTTTTCAGAGGTTGAGAGAGCAGGCCTTCCACTTCCTCTCTTCTGCGAGAGCCCTGCATTCCCCTCTTGTTCTATCACGTTACTGAAATCCGTTGTGTCTTCACAATGCACTTTCTGCAGAGCAGGCATGTGCGATTGAGGCTCAGGAAAGTTCAGGGGAGGCTGGGGAGTGATTGGGCAGGAGGATGAACTCTCGGGAAGGCACCGGCGGTACCGTGACTGTAGAGGTGTCACTAAGCACCAGCTGGTGTTGAAGTTACTTGGAATGGTGTTGCTGGTGCAGAACTCCAAGAAGAGTTCTCAACCCATACTGGGTCAGACCAGCGGTCCATCAAGCCCAGCGTCCTGTCTCCAACAGTGGCCAGTCTCGGTCACTTGGAAGTAGTACCCAACAGGTCACTATGGGGGGGGGAGGGGTTCACTCCCAGCTCCCGACAGTAAGAGGTTACATTCCCCAAACCTACCTGACTAATAGCTGCTAATGGACAGATCCTCCAGAAACTTGTCTAATCTTTTCTTAAACCCAGCTATAGTACTGCTGGCCTTGACCGCATCCTCTGGCAGCAAATTCCACACATTAATTGTGCGTTGAGTGAAAAAATACTTGCTTTTGTTTTTTTAAAAATCTGCTACATGTTAGTTTCATGGAGTGTCCCCTAGTTCTAGTACTATCTGAGAGTGTAAATAACAGTTCCCTAGTAACTTGTTCCTCACCACTCATGATTTTATAAACTTCTACCATATCCCCTCTAGCGTCTCTTCTACAAGCTGGAGAACCCCAACCTATCCAGCCTCTCTCCCTAGGGCAGCCGTTCCATACCCCTTATTATTTTTTTGCCCTTTTCTGTACCATTAATAAGCCGTTAATGGACGTATCGTCCAAGAACTTATCAAATTTCCTATTTCCACGATATCTTTTTTTGAGATGGGGTGGCCAACCTCTGTCCCTTTGGAGAAGTCATCCCCAACAGGTCATAAAGGAGGGACCATTCCCTGCTGTTCGCTCCGAGCTCCCGAGAGTCAGAAGTTACGTCTTCCAGCCTACTTGGCTAATAGGCATGAATGAACCTATAGTCCAAGAACTTATCCAATCCTTTCTTAAACCCAGTTATACTATAGGCCTTGACCACCTCCTCTGGCAACCTCCTGGGAAGGCATCAGAGGTCCCATGGCTACAGAGGTGTAACCAAGCACCCGCTGGAGCTGAAGTTACTTGAATGACGTGGCTGGTGCAGATGTGTGTTCGTCCGCTAGTCTACGACTCTCCCTTTTGAGGCCAACAGAACTCCGTAGCCCACTGACAGCAGCACAGACAGGCAGAGATTATAAGCTATCGTTGTGATGGTGGTCCTATCCCCCGATAATACAGTGCCACTTGGGGTCACCACTCACAGTTTGAGATCTTCTGCTCTCGCCTGGCTGAACTTCTCTTCTTGTAGGCTGCAGGTTTAGGGAACACCCCGTGCTCCCTTTGGGTTCTGATGTAGATCCGGGGGGGGGGGGGCAATGAGCCTTTTCTCTCCCAGAGAAAATTAGTAGGAGGTTGGAGGGCTGCACAGAATTTGGGGGGCAGGGGTGCTCAGTGTGACCGGGTCACTCCAGCCCCCGCAAGCGCTCGGGATGCCTCTTGGGGAATTAGCCGTGACCCGTCACAAACACACTTCCTTAGTTTCTGTGTTACAGCCCCCAGGAGCATCCTTAAATCTTGGACTGGTATAGGCCCCTTGTGGGGCTGACCGCAATGTTACGAGTCTCTAAAGGCCTGGCCTCCACCTCCCCTACAGCCAGCCCATTCCACCAGCACAGAACAACCTGCTCCACCCGTGCAGGGATCAGGCATAGTCCAGTGAGTCCTAAACAAACAGAACATCCCCCTCCACCTGGTAATATTAAGCTGACTCCCACCTGCAAGGCTGGCTGGCTTACCTGCATGGAGATCCCACTGTTCCTTTGTGGCTGTCAGGTCTAGACTTCCTTCAGGAGCGCCAGCAAATCCCCTTCAGACTGAGGGCTTGGCTCCATTTGTACCTGTCAGCCCCCTGTGCTTCAGGGGCACCCTGAGTCTTTGTGGGAAGGGCAGAATAAAATAAAAATTAAAAATAAAGAAAATAAACCACTGGGCCTAGGATGTAATCCTCTGGCTCTATCTAGTGCATGTCCCTTTCTTAGCACCTGCTAAGGCGCTATCATGCTCCCTGCTCTATCCGTGCTGGCGCTAAATCCTTGCCCTGTGACACTTGAAAAGAAGAGGGTCCAGGTCATGGATCTGTGCTTTGAACCTGTCCCCTGTCCTTGGGTGCCTGCCCTCCTCTCTGCTCCTTTCCCCCCGGGTTCAAGCGCTCAGTGCTTGGGGGCAGGGACTGGATCCAGGGGCCAGAGCCAGGAACTGGAAAAGGGCCAAATAAAAACTAGCCAGGGGCCACATTTGACACCCCCCACCCACCCCCCGGCCTAAGGTTCCCCATCCCTGGTGTAGATGCTGGAGAGGAGACGTTCTTTAGAACTTGGCCCATATCAGCTTCCTGTAATCCTTGCAATTCACCCTGGGGTAGAGTGGCCAGACCTCCCCTTTAAAAAGAGGACGCTTATGAAAAATACATGTTGCAGGGTTGCATTGGTTCCAGCGCAGCCCTGCACCATGTATTTTTCATAAGCGTCCTCTTTTAAAGGGGAGGTCTGGGCACCCTATCCCGGGGCAGTGGGTGTCACAGGGTTCCCACCTCACTGTCAGTAAGTGTGTGCAGGATCAGGCCCCAAAGAAGGCTGTCAGTCACTCAAGCAGTTTTATTTACCACATAGTCCCAGGCCAGGCACCAAACCTCTGGCCAGTCTTCAACACACACACACCGGTCCTTTTACACCAGGCGTCCCATGGCTGGCTATCCCTAACTTGCGTCCTGCTTCAAGGTTTCCTTCCTTCAAGGCATCCAGACGGTCTCTCGAGATGCATTCCCTTCCCTGGTCAGGAGTAGACTGCCCCCGCTTCCTGGGGCTGCCTCTCTTTTATAGCTGGAGCCACGCCCCCAAACACTCTCATTTCCTGTCGGTGGCCATCTTGTGCCTCGACTCCGCCACAGTGGGTTCCTGCGATGTCTGGTAAAATCCAAACGGCAACTTGGCTGAAAAGGGAGCGATTTGGGTCTTATTAAACCAGAGAGGGAGGAGCTAATGGGACTGAAAACAACGGACCACCATCCGGTGGATTCTGCTATTAGCTGGTCTCTGCTTCCTGGCTTGCGTCACAAGCAGCGGCTTCCTCCTGATTCTGTTCTCCGGTCACCGTACAATTCAGCGGTGTCTACACAGGACAGGGAATAGCCAGTTAGGGCGGAGATGTGTTGGCCTGGTTGTGGGTGAACTCCGGGGCTGGAGCAGTGGGTGGGGCAGAGATTCAGAGGTAGACCTGTGAGGGATGCTCCTACACCTCCTTCAGTCTGGTGCTGCCGGGTGCACTAAACTCCATAAACCTTCAGCTTAAGGATTATTGGAATCGCACGTCCCTGCAAGGTTCCCTCCCAGCTGAGCCAAAAGTAGAAGACTGGATAGCTTCTCGGCCCCCGTACAGCTCCTCTTGTGTACATCGGCCTACGCCCCTGGCGATTTTAGCTTGGGAGAGCTGGGCTCGATTGGCACGGCTGCCGCTGCTTGTTCCACAAACAGTTGCCTTTGCACGGCTGATCTGTAATGAGCCATCGGTTGCAAATCGCCGCCTTGGGAGTGCTGAGAGCTGGGTGGTCTTCCTTAGGCACCGGCAGCCTGGGGGGTCCGCCAGGGAGAGGCTCTCTGCCAGCAAGACCCGTGCCAGCTGGTGAGTCAGAGCAGTCGCCCTCCTCTGCTGGAGGTCGAGTGGCTGAGGCAGCTTTGCCAATACATCCCCGTCCCCTCCCTTTCTGCCCTCACTTCCCACGGCGTTCCAGCCGGGGAAATTAGTCCTCCGCTGCCACCGCCCCAGAGCCTCCTGCTCCCTCAACTGTCTTCACCCCTTCTCCCCTGCGGCCCCCTGCAACTCCCTCCCCGATCACATACACTCCAAAGATCCTGCCCAACCTTCAGATCCCCAAAAAACCCAAACAAGCCCCAGTCTCTTCTGCCAGGCTCTCCCTGGTTCTTCACCCCCACGGCCCACTTGCTCCTGCGTCTCTTTCTAAATGCTACCAGAAATGAACCATTTTCTTCCTTGGTCTGTGTGAATTGCTAAGAATGCTCTTCCCAGACTGTAGCAGGGCACGTCCCTCCTGTCTGGGTGTTTCATCCCATTTAAGAAGGCAGGACAGGTTTAAGTGACTTGCCTTAGGTGCTACAAAGAGTCAGTGGCAGAGCTGGGAAGAGAACCTGGGTCTAGTTCCCTGGTCCACAGCACGCCTTCCTTCTGCCAGCGGGCGGCATGGGTGCTGCTGGGAGTCTCCAGCCCCTCAGCTCGCTCCCTGCCTGGAGGGTGTGCGGTTACTAGAAGGCCACCCCTCGGGGGCTAGGAACATGGCACGCTCTCATAGCAACACAGCTTGATTCTCCCCGTACCCCTGCCAGCCAGCTAGGTGTTCTCCCCATGCACAGACGGAGAAGGCTGGGAGACCTGGGGTGACCGGGCTTCCCCCCCTCCCCCCAAAAAAAGACAGCAGGGAGGAGAACGTAGGATTCGAACCCGCGACGACTCTGATTCCAGTTCTGCCATTTTAGAAGCGCTTCTCATCAGGGGTGATACTGGTGTGGTGACGTCCATGGCAGGAGCCTGTCTATTCAAACAGTTTAAACAGGGTGGGCGTTACCTGTCCCCTCTAGGGAAGGGCTAGTAGCTGTGAACTTCCTTTGATTGCATCCCTTGAAATGCCCCTTTGCTTTTCTCCTCCTACCCACTGACTTTAAGAGCACCTTGGATGCCCTGTGATTTCTCTTGCTGCTTGCACCTGCTTCCAAGGGGTGTTTAATGTGCCCTTAGCAGCTCCGGGTAAGGACCGCGTGCGAGAGAGACGCTGGTTGGCATGACTCACAGCAGGGCACCTCTGCAGTCTGCGCCGAGCCTGTGGTTGCTCTAGCTACCTGCACCCATTCTGCGGCTCTTTGCAGGGGCAGCAATGGGGCTGGAGTTAAGGGGCAGAGAGGCAAGGTCCAGGGGAAATGCAAGCCTGGGGTCCAGAATAGGAGTGTCTCTTGCTTCCCATTAGAAACTGGATGGAGCCAGGCTTGACTCAAAGCCTCTTCCTCCTGTTTGAGAAGGGCTGGCAGCCGGCTTGAAAACCTCCCCCCACAAGTTCTGCTGCAAGGGGCAAGTCTCCCCAAGGATTGTGGAGTCTCCCTGCTGCTGCTGCTGGCTTGTCGGTTACCAGCAGTGTCGTTGCTTGGCCGCCATTTGAAAAATGCTCCTTTACTGCCGGCAAGGCCAAGGTTAAAATAACGGCGTCACAACCAACATCCTCTGCTGTTGTCCGTGTCTTGAGCCTGCAACGTTGCAGGGATACAGGTTGTGCGATGGGATGCTCCCCTTCTGTGGACCATTAACTTGAACCTATTAACCCCACCCCCACCCCAAAACTGGTGGTGAGCAGAGGAGCAAGATGGTGGGTTTCCCCGTTTCCTCCCGTCCTTTCCCCCAAATTCAGTTGGGATAAATCTTACTTGTCCCTCAGTCAACCCAATTCCATAAAAGCTCGGGGAGGCTGTCTTCCCGCCTCAGTTGCAGGAGAGGACAGCTGGCAAGGACTGGAAACAATTGCTTTTATCTGTGCCTAAAAAAAGAGCTGAAGTTGAAAAATAAATAAAAAGGGAGCTCTGCCGACTCTTGCCAGCGCCTGCCTAACTCTGTGTATCTTGCAGTAAATCAGTGTGGTCTGCAGAATGCAGTAATGAGGTTATGGAAATCTCCTGACTGAGTTTCTCCCCATACCTATCGTTTCCAGCAACGTATTCGGTCATTCTCTTCCCTCCTGCAGCGTCGCAGCCACCGGCAGCTTTGCTGACACCTGGGAGTGATCTCTTTTGACCTCCACCGGCCCAATCGGACCTTCACCCATGCCCAACCTGGTCTGTGGTGGGTGTGGGTCTTCCTGGGGAGAAGTGGCACTGGTGATTGTTAGGTGATGCATGGAAGCAACAGGCAGTAGTACCCTTCTCTTTGATCAGTTCCATAGCCTAGAGGTAGGGGGCGCTGCCCTTCAGGTGATCAGTTCCATAGCCTAGAGGTAGGGGGCGCTGCCCTTCAGGTGATCAGTTCCATAGCCTAGAGGTAGGGGGCGCTGCCCTTCAGGTGATCAGTTCCATAGCCTAGAGGTAGGGGGCGCTGCCCTTCAGGTGATCAGTTCCATAGCCTAGAGGTAGGGGGCGCTGCCCTTCAGGTGATCAGTTCCATAGCCTAGAGGTAGGGGGCGCTGCCCTTCAGGTGATCAGTTCCATAGCCTAGAGGTAGGGGGCGCTGCCCTTCAGGTGATCAGTTCCATAGCCTAGAGGTAGGGGGCGCTGCCCTTCAGGTGATCAGTTCCATAGCCTAGAGGTAGGGGGCGCTGCCCTTCAGGTGATCAGTTCCATAGCCTAGAGGTAGGGGGCGCTGCCCTTCAGGTGATCAGTTCCATAGCCTAGAGGTAGGGGGCGCTGCCCTTCAGGTGATCAGTTCCATAGCCTAGAGGTAGGGGGCGCTGCCCTTCAGGTGATCAGTTCCATAGCCTAGAGGTAGGGGGCGCTGCCCTTCAGGTGATCAGTTCCATAGCCTAGAGGTAGGGGGCGCTGCCCTTCAGGTGATCAGTTCCATAGCCTAGAGGTAGGGGGCGCTGCCCTTCAGGTGATCAGTTCCATAGCCTAGAGGTAGGGGGCGCTGCCCTTCAGGTGATCAGTTCCATAGCCTAGAGGTAGGGGGCGCTGCCCTTCAGGTGATCAGTTCCATAGCCTAGAGGTAGGGGGCGCTGCCCTTCAGGTGATCAGTTCCATAGCCTAGAGGTAGGGGGCGCTGCCCTTCAGGTGATCAGTTCCATAGCCTAGAGGTAGGGGGCGCTGCCCTTCAGGTGATCAGTTCCATAGCCTAGAGGTAGGGGGCGCTGCCCTTCAGGTGATCAGTTCCATAGCCTAGAGGTAGGGGGCGCTGCCCTTCAGGTGATCAGTTCCATAGCCTAGAGGTAGGGGGNCAGTGGCCACGGCTGGTCGTGTAGCTAGTTTTAGAAAGGGACGGGATAAGTTCTTGGAGGATTGGTCCATTAATGGCTATTAGCCAAGCAGGTTTTGGGGACGTAACCATGGGGATCAGATTGCCCTTTGCTGACCTGTTGGGGACTTCTGCCAAGAGACCGACATTGACCACCATCGGAGACAGGATGCTGGGCTTGATGGACCATTGGTCTGATCCGGTCTGGCACGACTTGTGTTCTTATGTTCTTGCCCGGCCCTTTCCCTAAGGCTTAGGGTGGCTTCCAATATTCTCTTCTCCTTCTCCCCAGCTCCTGTTGATGAGATCACATCCCTCCTCACTTCATCCAACCCCTCCGCTTGCCCCCTGGATGTACTCTTGTCTCTCCCGATATTTGTCTCTCGGATTGTAAGCCCCCTCGGGGTAGGGACCAGTCTATAACGATTGATTATACAGGGCCGGGTTCTCTCTCTCTCTCCATCAAATATATTCAAATCCCTTTTTTAAAAACCCCACTCCAGCTACTATCCCCACATGCCAAATTCTTTGCCCAAAAAGCAAGGTTTTACACCGTCCGCCTCTGGAAATATGCTAAGGCTTGGGCTCTGCTGGATCTCTGGGGGAAGGGAGTTCCAAAATACTGGGGCAGCAGCTGAGAAACCCCTCTCTGCGGGCCCTTGTCACTTGAACAAAACGCAGGAGAGCGTTCCTGGCTGACCGTAGGGGTCGCGGTGGCGTGTGGTAGGACAGGCCGTCTTTCAGAATGGGGCCCATGCCATTTAGCGCATTAGAAGTCAAAACCGGCACCTTGAATTGTGCCCAGAAAACGATAGGAAGCCGGGGCAGACTGTAAAGCAGAGGTGCAACGTGCCCATGGTGACCCGCCCCCGAAAGGAGCCGGGCCTCTGCATTCTGCGCCAGTGGCAGCTTCCAAACTGTCATCAAGGGCAGCCCCATGTAGAGTGCATTGCCGTAATCTAGCCTTGAGGAAGTGAAGGCCTGGATAATGGTGTCCAGAGCTGAATCAGAAAGAAAGGTCCACAGCCTCCTCACCCAGTGGAGTTGGTGAAAAGCAATCTTGACCACCGCTGTAACTTGATGTTCCAAGCGTAGCAAGGGGTAGAGAAGCACTCCGAGACCGCGAACCTGGGTAATCAGAGGGGCGGGACCCCTTCAATGACAGGGGTCCCAATCCCATCCAAGTCACAGGGGTCGGCCAACCATCATCACTTCAGTCTTGTCTGGATTCAGCTTCAATCAGTTCACCCTCATCCAGTCCCCAACAGCTGCCTGGCATCGTGTAAGCACTGAGACTGCAGGGCCTGGATTGGATGAAAAAGAGAGGTAGAGCTGAGTGTCATCAGCATACTGATAGCTCTTCACGCCAAACCTCTGAATGACCTCACCCAGTGACCTCAGATACACATTGAACAAAAGGGGGACAAGACGGAACCCTGCAGGACCCCACAGGGGAGGCCTCGAGGGGACGATGAGCAGCCTCCCATCATCACCCACTGGGACCTTCCTGACAGGAACGAACAGAACCACTCAAGATCAGCCCCGCAAACCCCTGCCAAGTCCCACAGTCATGTCAACAACACCTCATGATCAACTGTATCAAAGACCACTGAAAGGTCTCAACAGGGCACAGGTCCCTTTGTCAATGTCCGGGCGTAGATCATCAACTAAGGCCACAAGTGCTGTCTCTGTACCATACCCCAGACGAAAACCTGACTGAAATGGATCCAGGAATCCGGTAGCATCTAGATGAGCCTGAATCGGCCGGGCAACCACCTGTTCAATAACCTTCCCTAAAAAGGGAAGGTTAGAGACAGGCAGTGTCCAAAGATGGTTTCTTGAGCAGGGGCTGGATAACCACGGTTTTAAGGGTGGCCGACGGCCTACCCTCCTGAAGGAAGGCATTGACGACCGCAGCCGGCAACGGCCCAATGTCTCCCGGCCCAGCTTTCGCTATTCAGGATGGGCAAGGATCTAATTCATAACTGGCTGCTCGCATCGCTCCAAGCACATCCTCCACCTCAGTGGGCATCACTAATTGAAACTGATCCAAACAAACTGGCCAAGGCTGAGCCTCCACAACCCCAAACTCTGTCTCTGCAATCCAGCTAGCAGCACCCAACATGTGGTGAATTACAAGAGATTTTTGTCTGCAAAGTAATTAATAAAAATGTCTCAGTGGGCGATAGATGACTCTAGTTCATGGTGGGGACAGAGTGGATTAACCAGGCCATTCACCACCAGGAGCGGTTCTGCAGGACAAGACTTTGCAGATGCTATGATAGAGGAGAAGAAAGCTTTCTTGGCTGTCAACACAGCCACAGCATCGTACTTAAAAAATTATCTATGCTGCAGTCGGTCGGCTTTAGTGTGAGTCAAGCGTCACCTGCACTCCAACCACCTACCCTCCCACTTCAACTGTCTCCTGTATACCAGGAGGACCTTTGCTGTTGCAGCAGTGGGAGTGGACGCCTGGGTGCAGCTGTGTCAATGGCGTGGTCAAGATGTCATTCCACAAGGTCATCAGCAGAATAGCCATCAGTCAGTGGGTAAAACCCCCAGAGGGTTCTGGGACTCAATTGGATCCATTAGTCTCCAGGGGTGGACCAATCTAACTGGTCCACCACCCCAATGGGGGCATAGGAGGACAGGGATCTGGGCCCTCAGAAGGTAATGGTCCGACCATGACAACGGTGTTGTAACAGAGTTTTCCAGGCTGGCGGTGCAAAGCATCAAATCCAGTGTGTGTCCTGCCTGCCTCGTGTATCGGGCCAGATATTATTCGAGATAGACCCATGGTTGTCACGGAGGTCATGAAGTCCAGTTCTGGTCCTAAAAGGTTAGTTTCAGCAGCTCCCAACATCCAAACCAAGGAGTGTTGGGGGTTTTGTTGAGCAGGCCACTGTCCAGGAGTCTCAAGGTTGCTGGTTTGAAACCCAGTGCCTGACAGGTGGGCATTGCAATGGATCAGTCCAGAGGTGTAGGATGGGGGGCCTCTGAGCTGTTGGTCTGAGCTTGACAGTGCCCTGGCCATCCCTGTCCCCCAATTGCAGGCTGCTGGGCTGTCATGGCACCCATCTCTGTGTGTGTGTGTGTGGGGGGTGGCATTGTGGAGGCTTTACTACCATCCCTGCACACTCCTCCATTTGTGCCCCCTTTGGGCTTGCAACTGGGACAGCTACCCCCTTACACCGCCACCCTTTTATCCTTTGCTCTCAATTTACCCATGTAAAAACGGAGCCAGTTTTTGCTGCCTCCACATCCCCCTTTCTCGGTCCCTGTTAAAGGGAGGCTAGATTACGGCAATGCGCTCTACGTGGGGCTGCCCTTGATGGCTGTTCAGAAGCTGCAGCTGGTGTGGAATACGGGGGCTCACCTCCTTTCGGGGACGAGTCACCGGGAGCACGTTAACACCCGTTCTCTGAAGTCTGTGCTGGCTGCCCATAGAATTCCGGGCACCATTCTAGGTGCTGCTTTTGACCTTTTTAAAGCTCTAAACATATCTAAAAGGTTGCCCGTCCTTCCATGGCCCCTGCGATCGTCCGGGAGCGCCTCCCTGCGGGGACCGTCTGTTAGCCTTGTTCGTACAACAAGGGCTCATGGGGCCATTCTCGTTTGCGGCCCCAGTTCTTTGGAACTCCCTTCCCCCGGAGGTTTGTTTGAACCCAAGCCTGAGCATCTTCTGGATGTGACGTAAGACTTTTTATTTTATTTGAAAAGGCATTTGGCAGGGATTGGAGGTGGGGTTTGGCGGGTGGTTTGGGGGTAAGGGCGTAAGAGGGTGTTGGATGAAGAGGTGGTATTGGGTAAGTTTTGTGGGTGCGCTCTTTTTAGGGTTTTTTTGTATTGGTGTTAAATGTTTGTACGGACTGTAAGCTGCTCTGAGTCTCTGGGAAGGACCGAGTATAAATTTAAATAAATAAATAAATTTGCCATCCCCCGGGCTAGCTGGCTGCACGGCTTTCCTCTCTCCACTTCACTGACAATGCAGCTATTCATGTCGGAGGCACTGGGCAGAGCTGATAGCTTGCAGTGGGCATTAGCTCTGTTCCATCAGGCACTGCCGGAGCAATCTATCTGCTCTCCTTTCTGCGCCGTCCCCGGGGTACACCTGACCCGAAATCTCAGTTTGGCTCCCAAGCTCCCATGCTCCAAACAGGAATCCGACAGTCAGCAGCTCAGTGCACAGAGATTTTACCAAGACACCCCAACTCCTAGGCGTTCCGGGTGCAGATGGAGGAGAGAGTTTGCTGACTTCTCCCCCACCTCTGTCTTACACCTTCTCAGGCTGCGCTAATTGCTTTTACTTCACCGAGCAGTGTTCTATGTTCATTAGCAACTTGGGCTCTTGAGAAGCGTAGTTGTCGCATGTGGTGTGTTGGGAGGTGTGATGCGCTCGCTCACAACTTTTCCTGGGTGGGTGTGATGTGATCTCAACTTTAAGTCTCTGTAACGAGCTACAAACCGTGATGAGTTTGCCCTGGAGCCGTAGCCCAGTGTTTCTCCCTCGATGTGCATGGCTGGTCTGAGCGACAGGACTCCTGGGTTCTCGCCCTAATCCTTGGTTGGCAACAGCTGTAACCGGACCTCTTGTCTTAGCCGTGTAGCCGGGGCTAGAGCCAGGCAAGTCTAGATTGTTAGATCGCACAGGGCCCCACGTTTGGGGGCAGGGGTGTGGGGACATGGTGTCTGTGGGTCCAGTTGTGGGGAGTCCTGGCCTATGGTGGCCCTGCAGGGATTTGGGTCTAGGTGCAATACATCTTTCTCCGTTTCCATTGAAAAGGTCATCATCCAGCCTGCCCCGCCAGGCACGTAGCCTGGGGCTCCCCTTTGATGCCTCCCTCTCCTTTAAACCTCAGATCCAGTCCTATTTGCCACCTCTCCCTGCACACCATTGCTAAAATCCGGCCCTTCATGAGTTTTTCCACTGCCAAGACTTTAGTCCATGCTCTCGTCCTCTCTCGCCTTGACTATTGCAATGACCTCCTCTTTTCTGGCCTTCCCTGCTCACATCCTGTCCCCTTCCCTTCTGTTCAGAACGCCGCTGCCCAAGGTCATCCACCTCACCTGCTGCTTTGATCACGTTCGTTCCCATCTCTCCTCCCTTTGCTGGCTCCCTCTCCTGAATGCCCTCGGCACAAGCTCCTTCGCTTGACCTTCACGACCCTTCACGACCTTGCCCCCTCCTGTCTCCCTGTGCTCATTTCCCACCACACCCCTGTCCTTCTCTGCCGCCACCCTTGCCTGCTTACGACTCCCTTGCTCCTCAAAATGTATCAGCCCCTCTCCTGGGCTGCCTCCCATACCTGGAACTCCCTCCCTGAATACTTTCCTTCTGCTCCTATTCCTCCCGAAAACCGTCCTCTTCCCTAGCTCCTCATCCCCTTCTCCCTTGTAACTAAGCTAGCCACGGGCACCTGTGTGACTTCATGTTTCCCTCTCTCTCCCTCTGTTTCCCTCCCCTTTGTCTCCCCTCCCTTCTCTCTTTTAAATTGTAAGCCTGCTGGGGCAGGAACGTGTCTATAATCGATGATTGTATAGAGCCAGGTACGTTGCTGGCGTTATATAAATGCTTGCTAATAAGAATATTAATAGGGCTAGATTAACCATTATGCCGGCTACGCTATTGTGTGTCTAAGCAGCGCCCCATGGTGAACACAGGGCCAAACCGGGGTTCATATCAAGGTCAAAACACACATTCAGACCCCCATTGACGTTACGTCTAAAGACACCCCATGACTCATCTATGCCGATAGAAAAACAGTGGAAGGAACCGGACTGAGAATAAAGGAACATTGGTGCAGTTAATTCCCTGAAGAGACAGTGACTCGATTGGGGCTAATCCTGCAAAGACTTAGCCCGGGACAACCGCACTCTGTTACAGTGGTCCCATGAGATAACAAGCTATGGGTCCACAGAACCTGCTGCGGTTCGGGGAGCCCCCGGCCCCTGTTAAAGTGAACCTCAAAAATCAGTTCTAGTAACCGCTTCCTGTTTCTAGTGGGGGAATCAGTCAAACGTTCCTGTGTTGGGAGGGGTCCCACACCAGCCCCCCCCCCACGTTCCTGGATCCCGCCCTGGAGGTATCTTGCATCCTTTCCTTCTGACGAATTGGAAGAACTGTCACAAATCAGTGTGACTCTGGAATAGGCTCTAGAGCAAATTGGCAACTAATAGTAACACGTCACAGGGACCAGATGGTTTACACCCCAGAGTTCTGAAGGAACTCAAATACTAAATTGCAGACCTACTATTCGTAATTTGTAAGCTATCGCTCAAATCTGCCACTGTAGTACCGTACCTAAGCATTGGAGGGTAGTGACTGTATTGCCAATATTTAAAAAGGGCTCCTGGAAACTACAGGCCAGTGAACCAGATGTTGGTGCCGGGCAAACTGCTGGAAATGGTTGTTCAGAACAGAATTATGGGGCCTATTGATAAACATGGCTTAATGGGGAAGAGTCAACATGGATTTAGCAAAGAGAAGTCGTACCTCACTAATCTATTAGAATTTTCTGAGGGTGTAAATAAGCATGTGGATAAGGTTGATATAGTATATTTGGATTTTCAGAAAGTGTTTGGGAAGGTCCCTCATGAGAGACTCTTGAGAAAGTTAAATAGTCATGGGATAGGAATCAGTGCCCTATTGTGGATTAGTAACTGGTTAAAGGACAGGCCGCAAAGGGTAGGACCAAATGGTCAGTTTTCGCAACGGAGTGAAGTAAATAGACCGGTGGTGTTTAATATATTTATAAATGATCTGGAAAAGGGAGTAAAGAGTGAGATGATAACATTTGCAGATGACACAAAGTTATTCAAGGTAGTTTCCATTTGAGCGGACTGTGAGGAATTGCAGGAGGATCTTGCGAGACTGGGAGACTAGACATCAGAATGGGACATGAATTTTAATGCTGACAAGTGCAAAGTGATGCCTGTAGGGAAAAATAATCCAAACTATGCATACACAATGCTGGGTTCTAAATTAGGGATTACCACTCAGGAAAAGAATCTGGAGTCATTGTCGATGATACATTGAAATCCTCAGCTCAGTGCGTGGCGGCCGTCAAAAAAGCAAACATGATGTTAGGAATTATTTGGAAAGGGATAGAAAACAAAACTGAGCATGTCATAATGCCTCTCCATAAGTCTATGGTGCGACCGCACCTTGAATATCGTGTGCCGTTCCGGTTGCCCCATCTCAAAAAAGATCTAGTCAAACTAGAAAAGGTGCAGACAAGGGTAACGAAAAGGATCAAGGGTCTGGAATGGCTTCTGTACGAGGAGAGGCTGGATAAGGTAGGGCTCTTTAGCTTGGAGAAGAGAGAACTGAGAGGGGACATGCCATGATAGAAGTGTATAAAATCATGAGTGGGGTGGAATGCGTCAGTAGGGAGTGCTTATTTACCCTCTCAAATAGTTCCAGAACTAGGGGACACGCCATGAAACTAACTGGCAGCAGATTTAAAATAAATAAAAGGAAGTATTTTTTCACTCAACACACAATTAAGTTATGGAATTTGTTGCCAGAGGATGCGGTCAAGGCCAGTAGCACAGCTGGGCTTAAAAGGACTGGAGAAGTTCTTGGAGGGTAGGTCCATTAACGGCTATTAGACAAGACGTCACCTTTTACTGCTGGATGTGAACAGCAGGGAATGGATTGGCGCACTGTGACCTGTTGGGGACTTCCTCCAAGCGACTGAGACTGGCCCCTGTCGGAGACAGGATACTGGGCTTGATAGACCATTGGTCTGACCCCGTCTGGCACGACTTACGTTCTTATGCTCGTGGCCATAGGATCTCAAATGTTCTGGGTTAAAAAGAAGACGATTTCTGCCATTTCATTCTTCCCAGCTTGGAGAGAGAGGTTGGTTAGTTCTTCGAATTCTGTGCTTGGGTAGGCATGTTTGTGAGTGAACGGTGTGCTTAGGGGAGGGGAAGCTGAAGGATTGCATGAACTTGGTGCTACAGAGCGGTTCCTGTGTCATCCTGTGTGCTGACCCAGCATTGTGTCAAAACGTCCATCCGTAGAATTTCAGGGCTGGCAGGTACTTTTGAATACCCCCCTCACTTTAAACAGGACCAGTTCAGCATGGCCCATCCCTGACTCGGTCGGTCGGTCAGTCGGTCTGTCAATTATGGGGGCCTTTTGTTCCATTGCCCACCTCTTCTTAACTGTCAAAAGAAAAAAAAAAGCTCTTCCTGATATTTAACTTAAATCTTTCTTCCTTCCCTTCAAGCCCGTTCCCTCCGTGGCGACAGATGGCGATTGAGGTCTAGCCTCCTTCCAGCAGCCTTTTAAAGATTTGAAACCCTGTCCTGTCCCTCCTTAGTCTTCTCTTTAGGCTACACTCTGCCAACTCCTTAAATCTCTCCTCCTTTGTTAAGCCCCTTTGCCACCTTCGAGGCTCTCCTCCCAAACCCTTCTGGCTTTCTCGCATCTCTCTCCAGGTTTGTAGCCCAAACCCAGAGTCGCTTCTCCCGCTGGATCCGGCCTGATCGCCTCTGAGAAAGAGGAGAAATTGCTTGCGGTGGCTCGGGTACGAAGCTGCCGCTAACGTGGCCCGGAGACCGGAACGGTATTCACTTTGTTTGCGACAGCATTGCGCCTGCCAGTTCACTCCCCCTGTACTTGTGCACTTGGTTTTCCTTCAGCCGGATTCCGGCAAACCGTTAATTCGGTGGAGCTGGCTCCTTGCAGATTTCATGCGTTGAGCAGGAGTGTTGGACTCTATGATTCTACTTCTCTTTTAAGCATTCACACAAACAAAGCACTAAACTGATGTTATCCAGGGGTAGGAAGAGAAGTATGCACACACCCCTTTGGTTTGTATTTATTATTATTATTATTATATTTATATAGCCCCCACTTATTTATTTATATATTTATTGAGATTTTCCTCCCAGCCTTCTCTTAAAAAGGCTCAGGACAGCTTACAATGTAAGAGACAAGGAAGGGGGAGACGAGGGAGAGGTGAACATCAGGCAAGACGAAGAGACGTTCATGAGGTTGCGAAGATGCAGGTGCACGTGCTTCATTTAGTTACAGGGAAGAGATTCTCAGGGAGGGAGGGAGGAGGATGCAGTTTCACTCATGATGAGCCAGTGAAAGCCTGACGGAAGAGGTAGGTTTTCAGGAGGGATTTGAAAGTTGGGAGGGAGGGAGCAGGGCGACTGTATCCAGGGAGGGAACCCCAGGCATGAGGGGGCAGCAAGGGAGAAGGGGCGAAGACATTTCGAGGAGCAGGGTTGTCGCAAGCAGGAGAGGGTGGGGGCACAGGACCGGGCAGGAATGTGGTGCGATACAAGAGCGGAGAGAGATAGGGGAGCAAGACCATGAAGATGAAGACCAGGAGCTTGTGCTGAATGCGTTCGCCCTACACTGGCTTCCTCTATGGGGAGAGGAGGGGCTGAATGGGGTCAAAGCGATGTATTTCAAAGTCACTGTTGGTGTGAACACTTATCAGCGTGAGTGAAGTGACCTTCATTTGGCGATCATTACGTCACAGCTGGGGGCGGGGAATTGATGCGGTACTTCTACTCTTTACAGAGTTTTTCTGAACACTTCCGAAGTGGAGTAGTTACCTCTGTTTGTCGGAATGTGACCACTCTGTGCAGCCCTGGAGAGTTGTCTTTACCAAACTTCCTCCTTTTGGTTTTTCAGCTCAGTGCTCCACCTTATCAAAATATTTTTGCATTTTCAGCCTATCCTCCAAAATGTTTGCAGTCCTTCTTAGCTTTGTGTCACTTAGGCGGTGCTGGCAAGAACGCTGTTGGAATCCAGTGTCCAGTTTTGGCACCTAATGAGTAGCTCCGTGCACCCCAGCTTGTTAAGTCTGCTTTCCTAAGAGGGGAGGGGGACAAGACTCAAAAGGGTCCCTGCCTCTCCTTCATTTGCACCCATTGTTATGAACGTTTAGCTACTGACTGACTTAAGGAACCTGATCTGTTTAGTTTAGCAGAAAGAAGGTTCAGCAGCAAATTGGTTCCTGTGGAGAAGAACCTTGGGAGTAGGCCGTATCACACACTGGAAGAACCGCCAGTGGCCGCAAATTAAAATCGAAGGAATTCTAATTAGAAGTTGAGCTCATTTTCTTTTTGAAAACAGTGGTGCGCTGCCTGGGAGAAGGTGAATTCTGTCTTGCTTGTAGCCTGCATATCTAGACTAGACACTCTTCCCCCCCCCCCCCCGCCGTCTAAGAGACGTAGCCAAATACCCTTCACTGGGCTTGATAGAACAATAATGGAAGTTAATTAATCTGCCTTGTTCAATACAGGAGGTGAGACTAGATGGTCTTAAAGTATCACTCCTAGCTGTACTCTACAAATGCAGAAAGAAGGCTGTGTTCCTTCTTCTCTTTTGCTGGGTGATGCCCAGAGCTTAGGAAGGCTCTCTTCCTCTGCCGTCGTTTTCTGTCCCTACCGATCATTCCTTTCAGGGAGTAACAGTCTTCTTCTTAGAGTGACAGGAGCAGGGCTTGAAGCCGGGGACGGATTCCTTACCCACTCTGCCACCGCCCCCAGGGCTGCTGTGCGTGCCCTCGGAAACCAGGTTCTCCTAGCTGCAGACACACTTCCCCTGATTGGCTGGTCCCAGCTGCCTGCCCATTTGGCTGCCCTGGTCCATATAAGGGCCCACACAGGAAGCATCTTGGCAAGACAAACTCTTCTTGGCCTGTGAGAAGAGAGGGCCTCTGCTCCCAGCCCGCTTGCCCTTGACTGATCTCACTCCTGGGGTTTGACTCTGCACCGTTACCTGACCGTATCCACGCATGCCCTGGTCTCCCCTGCCCTAACCCCCCCCCCGCTGCAGTACAGGGGATGGTCCTGACAAGGAGGGTATTGGGACCAGTCACACAAAGGATGGAGAGTCTTGGGACAGAGGCTTTGGAACTGACCTTCTGTACCTGGTGCACATTGCAAACCTGGGCAGCGGATGCTGGAATTAGTAGTGTGTTCCCTGTATGCGGGTCTTTCTGTGAAGCTTGACTGAGCTAGTCTGGGAGCAAATGCCAGCCGTATCTCGGCTGATGTCTTGCACCTTTGTTGGTAGCTCTCTGAAGGGGTGTTCTCTTGAGCAAAGCTGCCCCCAGGTTTGTTCATGTGAAGGAGTTTCCTGCAAGGTAACTGCCTCCGTGCATGTGATCTTCCATTCCTGTTGCCTGCTCAGGAGGCAGGAAACTACAAGGGGGGCCGGGGCACAGAAAAACAAGTCACTGTTTCACATACGGGCACTGAGAGCAAACCAACTAGAAAGAGAGGTGCATGCTGGGAAGTGGGAGGACTAATGGAGGAAGCTAAACAAAACTGCTAGTCTCTCAGAAGATCATTTTTGATGGAGCAGAACCCTCCTACCTCAGACTAACCCCTCTTTGCTGCAGAAGTAACTACCTCTGCCTCTTACCTTACCCTTGTATATGTACAACATTTGATGGTAAAGAGAGTTGGTTGGGGGGTGGCTCAGACAAGCAGTTACTCCAGGTAACAAACCTCACAACCGAATACAGGCTTTGACGGACTGCGGACCTGAACCGGTCCAACAGTTCCTATAAACCTGCTGCATCCTACATTGTCTCCATAGTCTCTTGCAGCAGTGAGTTCCACAGACCCACTGCATGGAGAAGAGCTCGCTGACATTTTTTGGATGAGATTTTTGAGTTTTTTATAACCTCTGTCATCCTGGGGCAGACTAGGAAATGAAAGCGGATTCCCTGGATGGAAACATTGGGGCTGTGTTCCTGATCCACACCAGGCCACCAGGCAACCTCAGGGCCAGCTGGTTGGAACTGGAGGCTGGTTGAGCAAAGACTGCAGATGGGGATTTCATACTCGAATGATGATTTAAAGTCTCTCGTCTTAATTGTTTAGCACATAGATTATTTAAATGGTGGCGCTCCTCTTGCAAGGTGCAATAAAATGAGAGAGATCCCCTCGTTGTGGAACTCATCAAAGTGTTCTCTCTATTGTGTTTATGCGTTTTAGCGTCTTACATAAAAATCCGGGGGAGTGTGAATAAATCACTGGATTACCACGCAGCAGCCTCTCCCGGAAATGTCTGCGCCTAAACATTTAATACATCGTATTTAATGATGCAAATAGAATCCCAAAGCGGAGCTGCTACCGTTGCTGCCGAGTGTCTTCCAATTCCTGTAACGCATGGGCCATCTTGCTGCCTCCAGCAGAATGTAGCACTCTGGGTCTTTTGCTTTTGGTGTTAATGAGAAGAGTAGGATCCTGGTTTGGGGTGAGGAGCGGCTGATCTTTCCTTAGATCATTTGTATTTTTTATTGAGTGCAGCAAATGAAAGCCACAGAAGAAGGGGAAGCTACTGAAACAGAATCCTTAACCAGAGAGAAAGTGACTCTCTCTAAACTCCTTAATTTTAAGCCTTGTTCCATTCTGTCTTTCAGGAACGTGACTGCAGCTTGCTGTGAGATGCCCAGAACCTGGAAGGGCAGTCTCCATTAAACTGGGTTTCTGCCCATCGGCGAAGAAGGGGGCTGCGTTAGGGGCAGGACTGTCCTCACCCAGGAAAGATGAAGAGACATTTGGGATATTACTTGCTCTTCCTTTCTGCAGCCACTACAATGGGGTACGCTTCCAGACGCTCTGCCGTGGACTTGGATGCCACTCCAAGGACGACAATAGCCTATAACGGTAAAGAATCTCTCCTAGCTTGTCGCACCCATAACGAGCGTGTGGATTGGCCTTTGTCCGCAGAGCTCAGAAAGCTGATAACGTGTCACTTAAGATAATTGCTAATCTGTGCATTTGTATCTGCCGGTACCCAGGTCTTGCCTATAGGCACAGCTTTGGTGAGAAGCTCCCAGCCCTGTGGCATTGGGCAAGTCTATAATTGTCTGTATGTCAAATGTCTGAATAGTTTGACGGGAAATTGGGCTGTTTGTTGGGAGCAGAAGGGCTTGGTGTCGTCCACTGGTTCCCAACGACTGGTCTGGAATGTGCTTGGAAGTGGCTAAGTGAGCTTGACCAGTGGCCAAGGTTTTGCCAGTCTGAATCTTGCAAGGTTTTCATGCACCCTTCTCCATCTGTGGGACTTGGGAGGGGAGGAAACACTTTCCCCTAGTTCTCTGAGCAGTGATGGGGCTAACACCTTCATTCTGCCTTGCCCTGGGGATCAGCTAGGCCTCTAGGGGTCAGGACTGGCCTTCCCCACACTGATACGCAGAGGGGACTTCTCTAATGAACCGTAGCTCTTTTTAGAAAGGTTGTGCTGGTCCTTGGGGTGTCAGAGGTTAGAAACGTCTGGAAAGGAGACTGTTAGGTTTGTGCTTAGATGCTACAGTGACTAGGGCTTTGCTGATCCCCCACGGCGGCTTGGCTGAGACAGATTGCTCCTTCTGTGACAAACTCCGCTTCTTGCAGGGAACTGGCAGAGCTGTACTTTGCAGGGTCGTATTGCTGGCGCATCCGGTGTTACAGGGATGGAGGGCTTGTGTGATCTTGTCGGTATGAGGCACTGGTGTCTCGTATGCGGCAGCCGGGGGGTTGTTGTGAGGTGTGCGTGCTGCCTCCCCTCTCCGAGCGCCTGGGGAACTAAATTCCTATTCCCTGCCCGCTTCTGGACCCCTCCTCCCCATGCGTTGGCGCTGCAGAAGAGGGTGACGGGGAAAACCTGCTTCCAGAGCCCTTGGCTCCTACCGTGTGGGAGCTGCTGCTAGTTCCATGCCAAATCTGAACTGTCAGGGCTGCTGGCCCCCCCAACTCGCATGTCCGATTGCATCAGCATCTCCTCTTTCCTGGGCTTTGTTTCACACACACGCACAGCCTCTTGGCACAGTGAGAAGGCAAGAACTGAGGGCTCTCTCCCACGGCTCCTTCTTTGTACACGGGGGTTGAGAATAATCTGCCCCCCCCATCATATGTTTTGAAATCAATTCCTGGAAATAATACTGGCACTTGATTTCCATGTGCTACTTGCAATTACGATTTTATCCAGCCTATTTCAGTGTATATTGCAAAAGAAAGTCTTGTAGTGTTTTTTTTTGGGGGGGGGCTTTAACTTGGAGAGTGGGGGCTGGTATAATTGCACCCTCATTGCTCCCCTCATCCACCTGTGTGCCGTGCTTTTATTTCCGCAGGCTCTGCCAAAGCTTCCCAGTACAATTACATTGGACTTCCCCAACCTCGTGCCTGTATTCAGAGCTGTGCGGTAAGATCTTGGTGTTGGTGAGGTCCAAGGCCCTGGGCGTAGCTCCAATATACATTGGCGGAGCAGCTGCAGCAGATCCCAGGAGCCTGGAGGGTGACCCTCCCTGCCGTGTCTCTGGCCAAAGCTTTCAAATTAGAGATGAAATTGGCCCCCACAAAGGCGGGCGTACCTGTTGAATTTGCATTACCCAAGTCATCTCAAAGATTTTGGGTACTTTTTCTGTACCTGGAGCAGAATCCTATTAGGTACCCAAAATACTGACATCCCAACATTCCGAAATACCATTTTCATCGTGATTTTTTTTTTTAAACGTCTTGTCCTGGATTTTGGAATTTTGTTCAGGTATTTTGTCAGGCTTTTGAAAACTGGAAAATTGACGGTATCCAGGTGCTGATTCAGCCACATTTTCAGGTAGCATTTTGGGTATAACCCAGGGGTGACAAATCTCAGGTACCTGTTTCTGCTCTCCGTTCTAATGGCGTGGCCAGCCCTGGGCCAGAGGAGCAAGGGCTGGGCCTGTCTGTGATTTAGCCGATGCAGAGTTGTTATTATTGTTATAAACATTTATACAGCGCCAGCAGTGAGAACTGGTGCTGTACAGAACATAGAAACAGACGCGGTCCCTGCCGGTGGCTTACAATCTAAATGACAAGGCGGGGGAGACAGGGAGAGGGGACAGTAGGAGAGAGTTAGGGTTAGTTTCCGTTGGTGAAGGTAGCAGGATCCTGGTGTCTGCAGGCTGGGAGACACAGGCAGGGTGACGAGAACCAGGAGATGAAAGGAAGGGGCCGATTCTGAAGGGAAGGTGATTAACCATCGGAACAAGCTCCAACAACCGATATCTTTAAGGAGAGATTCCCTTTCAGAGATTCCAGTCTGCGCTTGCTCAGCTAGTCATTCTGCACTCCAGGAAGACCTCGCTGAGGGGAATTTCTCTGGCCTGTGTTGCTTTATGCAGGAGATTTTTGTTGCACCTTATTCAGATTGCGACACTTCTCCCCTCTTGCTTCCTCTGAGCTGTGAGGGGGAAACTCCCCCTTTGCTGGAGGGCTAGCACGAGACCTGGCTTCATTTAATCACATTTAAACCTGAGTGGCTCTGCTCTCTTCCACACAGCAGTGAGTTAAAAACGTAAGTTGTGCCATGCTGGGTCAGACCGATGGTCCATCGAGCCCAGCATCCTGTCTCCGACAGTGGCTAGTCTTGGTCGCCTGGAGAAGTCCCCAACAGGTCACTGTGGGGGATCCATTCCCTGTTGTTCAAAGAGTTTTGCCCTTGTGAGTCGGGGGGGGGGGGCGCCTTTGACTGAGGACAGATGCTACGATCCCCATTCCAGTTTCACTTTTTCCGTGTGACGTGGGGTTTTCTGCACCCTTTTCTCTTTGCCACGGACACCCCACGCGCCACAGGAAATGGGGCAGGAGTTTTGCAGCTCTCTGGAAGCTGCGAGGGAGCGGGCTCTCCGCTTGCAGGCTTATCTCGGGGGCATCTCCCCCAAAATGTTGTGAAATGCGTTCCGACGGTTTGGCAGCGTGCTAGGATGGTTGCTCGCCCCTACTGAGCGGAGGCGTCGCGCGGATTAACGGAAACCCCGAATATCTGCAGTCCTGTCTGAACGCTAAGCGCGGCGAGGAGGGGTGGTTTCTATTAGAGGTGGACTTTTGTCTCTCAAAGCTCAGCCGAACTTCCCATGGGTCGGAGCTGTTACTTTGTAGCTGCAAAATTGCTGACTGCAGTTTGGAGGAGTTGCGTCTGGCCAAAAGCTTGCCCCCCTCCCTCCCCAAGGACTGTGGGGCTTGGTGGATATGGGACTGGACCTAAAGATGAAACTCGAAGAGCCAGAGAAAGTCCGAGCCAGAGCCCTTCCCCTCCCCAAGCCCTGCTTGAACACCAGCAAAAAGTCTGCTCAGTCACTTCAAAGAGGCCTAAACTCCAAAGCTGGCTCAGGGCTGCCTTTAAATCCTCCGGGAGAGAGAGCAGACTTCTCTTTGCAAATGAACTTGGGGATTGAAGTGGCACAAAGAACATTAGGTCCTGGGGAGAGTGGGGAAATGCAAATGTCGGGACTTTTGAAGGCGGTTTCACAGGACCTAGAGCAGGGACCCGTGTTGCTGCAATTTGCAGTGATTTTTGCAGAATCAGACAGTCCTCACAGTGCGAGGCTGAAATTGCAGTGACACTGCAGGTGGGGGCTGTCTGCAGGCTCTTTAACTCCTGGATCCGGCATAAACTTGTCACCTGACCCCAAACTAGAGCTGATGCTGCAGATGCCGTCTGTCAAGGAGGTGTGACCACGCCCCCTGAGGGTGACTAAGCCGCTGGGAGATGAATTGTGGGTGGGGTCTTAGGGCTCTATGTTTTGGTGAGGGAGGTCTGGGGCTTTAACACAAGGTGGGAGTTCTGGGGGGCTGAAATTCCAGAGGATTTGAGTGGTGTTTGATTAACAAAGTTGCGATTCTGTGTCAAACCTGCTGAAAAAGCAGGCTGGTAAGCAAGTTTGCATGTATAAATTGTTGCATAATTATGCAAATCAAGTTAATTATGCAAATGTTCATGCTTGAAGTGAATTTGCAGAATTTGACTTCTCTGGTTGCAGAATTTAAGATTTTTTGGTTGAGTGAAGTCGGATCCATGACCTAGAGATCCAGTGGATATTGGAGCCCCACTGGGCTGAATGCTGTGCAGAGAGACCCCCCAATCCTTGCCCCAAAGGTTTGGGCTCAAAAGAACCTCCACGGGAGGGGGAGTTCCAAAGTTGTGGATCGCAGCCACCAAAAACCCTCTCTCTGTGTGCGCCTTGGCTGTGCGGATTTGGTGGAGGGATGTTAATGGCAAGGGAGGGGCAGGGGGCGCTCCTGACTGACTTTACCAACCGCAAAGGGAGAATGCAGTCTTTCAGGTGCGTGGGGACTAGGCTGTTTAGGGATTTATAGGTGAAAAGCAGCGCCTTGAATTGTGCCCGGAAAGCTATTGGGAGTCAGCGTAGACTCTGGGTCGCTGGTGGAATGTCATTTTGGAGGGCATTTTGGGAACATCCGCATGCTTGGGGCAGAAGGGTGGGGGTCTTTCCATCCCAAAAGTGGGGGTTCAGGAATGGAGTGAGGTGTCTGTGGGTGCTACACTCCTGATTCCCAGACTGGCAAACTCCAATCTCTGTATTGGGGGTGGGGGACTTTCTGGTTCCCAGGGGCCACTTTGAAAATCAGTACAAGTTCTGAGAGCCGCGTAGAAGTTGGGGACGGGTGCACTCAGGAAGAGGAGGGTCCGGCGCTCAGGAAAAGGAGGGTCCGGCGCTCAGGAAGAAGAATGTCGGGCACTCAGGAAGAGGAGGGTCCGGCGCTCAGGAAGAGGAGGGTCCGGTGCCAGTGCAGGTTTGCAACATGTATTTTTCATAAGTGTTCCTTAAAAAGTTGCATAGGTGGCAACCCTAATCTGTGCCATGGGTCTGCCCCCTTGTCCTTGTGTGCATGCCCTCATCCTGAGCTGACTCTTTCAGTACTTGGGGGGTAGGAAATGGATTCAGGGGCCGGATCCAGGAACGAGAAAGGGACCAAATAAAAACTAGCCTCTGCCAATGCTTGGACCCTGGGCCTGAAGTTCCCCACCCCAATTCTATATGGTAAACACAGTTCCCTCACCCGGGGGTGTGTGACAGAGCCAGGATGACAGTTGTGGGTTCAGCACACCGACAGCATTTCTGCCTTTGTTTCCTGGTTAATTAAGCTGGTAAAAAAAATAATCCCATAATAACCTCGCCTGTTTGATACATTTTACAAGGTTCCAGATGCCATCACCATAGGAACCCGAATGTTGTAGCTTCACGATTCGCTGGCTCTTCGCTCCTTCTAAACGCAACGCTTCCCGGTGTGAAAGCAGCCAGCCGAGAGAGGCCTGGCGGAGGGAGGAGCCCGCCTCCTCTCCAAATCCCGAGAGGAGCCTGTTCTCCTTCTTGCTTGACAATGTTTGTCAGCTGGCTGGTGTGTGTGTGTGTGTCTGCCTGCCTGCCTGGCAGGTCTCACCGGAGGGAGCTAAGCGGCTGGTCTCTGAGCGAGCGGCAGCAGCAGCTGGGAGCCAGCCGTGGCACGGAGACAATCCGGCCTCTTCGTGCGCTAAACGAGAGATTGGGAATAAATAACGGTCGAACCGCTCTCCTTGGACTTTTCAATGAAAGCCAGCAACGCGGGCGCTTATTAAAATCTGTTTTGTGTCGGTGTGAGGCCTCAGCAGAGAACTGCCCGTGCGGGGAGGGTCGAGCCTCACTTACGCATCTGCCTGGAGCAGGAGAGAGGCCGTCGTCCCAAACGGACGGCCCGTCCCGACGTGTCCTGGGAAAACAAGATGGGGTCAGCGCTGGGTAGGGTTGTCGGAGATGCAGTTTTCTCCAGGACACTTATGAAAAATACATGTTACAGGGCTAAGGCGCCCGTTCAGGGCCTGCAACGTGTATTTTTCATAAGAGTCCTGGGAAAGATTGCATCTCCGGCAATCCTAGTGCTGGGAGAGAGGGTTTCCTCTTCCTGTGGTGTTTATGGAGGATGTTTCCTTGCACCGCAGACTTGGATGACCGGCGTCCTACAGCCTCACCCACCCTATTGTTATGCTCATGGCCAAAATGTTTGTGTGTGTGTTTGCATGCTCACTATACCGTTTGGTGGGTGGGGGGGCATCCTGTTTCCCCTCCATCTTCGACATCCGCAGTCTCTGCCACTGAATGTTTGCCCCCGCTACGGCTTCGGCTCCTCCCCCTCGTGCAAGCGTGTGCCCGGCTGGCCTGCAAACCCTTTGTGTGCTTAGGAGGGAAGTTTCAGGCATGGGGGGGCGGGGGGGGGCAGCCTGGGAGAAGGGGCAGCAGTGGTTTAAGAGCAGAAGATTTTGGGACAGGTGAGAGGGGTGACAGAGGAGGCGTTCTGTTTCCAGGTAGGGACACGAGGCAGAGAAATATCGAGACGCAAAGCCGTTTGATGTCGGAAGTGACCGGATGCTGTATTTTTTGATCTGGCAGACGTCCCAGTGAGCTTCGTCGGCATTGTCCGATTATCCCTCGAAAATTAGAATTTGATACATCGATGGGGGGATCGGGCCATCGATGGCTCCGTCGTCAGGACATTCATGGGATCCCCAACTCTGCCTGGAAGGGGCTGGGTGTAGACGATAGAGACTAAGCTGCTCCGTCCAGGTCCTGTTTTATAAACCTTTCCTCCCTTGAAGCATCCGGTCCTGACAGCGGTCGGTGTTGGGATGCTGGACTTGCTGGGCCGTTGGCCTGACCCAGCCTGGCAGTTTTCTGTGCCTGGGTAGAAAAAAAAATAAAAATCAAATCATAAAGAAAGAATCCATCCCCCCAGCTTGGCCTGACGACATGTTGGTTGAACTGCTCCAGTTTCCTCTCGCTCTTTACACACGGGAATAGCGAGCGAGACACATCTCTGGTATTAAAGCAATCTATTGCTCCCTGGGTTTGTCCGTTAATGGCTTTTTACAGTGCCTGACATGGTCAAATCTTGGGGAATTAACTGCTTCTGGTTCCGAGACACCAAAGGCCCCCAAAGGAAAGTGTTTGCAATCTGGGCGTGCGGGGCCGACGTGCGGGGGGTAGGGCGTGATTTGAAAACATGTGCCGGCAGCGCATGCGAATGCTCTCGCCCGCAGGCAAACCTGGGCTTTAAATCTTTGGTAGCTGGTGCAGGTGAGCTCGGTGCGTCTAACATTAGCTTGTCTGCGTGAGCATTTGAACAACGCGCTGTCTGAAATGCCTTGGATATGCCTGCCTGGTGTGCAGATGGGCCCTTGGTCGGTGACTTCTCTCCGTGGGTAGGAAGGGGTGTGTGTGTCACGATAATTGGGAAGCAGATCTGTCCAGCCCCTGGCTGGCTCTGGGCTACGGTTTTCTAATTCAGCATGTTTTGAGCATGGGCTTGAGTCTGTCTTAAGGCACATGCTCAGGAAAAGGAGGATTCAGATAATGGATCAGTCCCTAGCCTTGTGTGCGTGCCCTCCTCTCTGCTCTCTCCCCCTAAGCTCACTCTTTCAGTGCTTGGGGGTAGGAACTGGACCCTAGGGGGGCAGATCTAGGAAGGGGGCCATATAAAAACCTAGTCGTGGCGTGAGCCACGTTCGACCCCTGGGTCTGAGGTCCCCCCTCCCCTGGCCCAAAGCTTCCTTCCTTCCATCCATTCCTAGCTTGAGAAATGCAAGACCCGAATGTTATGAAATGCGAAACCTCCCCTTCGCTGTCCCAGGCCTCCGTTCCTCCGCTTTCTGGGCTGGGAGGGATACAGAGGTGGCCGAGTGTCTGGTAGGATGAGAGACCAAGAACGCCGCCTAGATCTCTGCTCTTGCAAATGGCTGAAAATCCCAGGATTTATCATTTCATTACTGGTTTCCCCTCGGTGTACTTAAATGTTTGAAATGGTAATCACTTCCCGCCCCTATATCTCCCCTGGGAAGGAACATGATTGCTTCTCTGTCCGTCTAATCTAGCGAATCTTCCCCCACCCAACACACGCACCTGTTTGGCCTGAAAGTTTGGCTATTCTCAGCAACAGAAGTTGGTCCAATAAACGATCCCACTCAAACTACGTTTTCTGCATCTCCAGTACTACCTGGGGGATTCATTCGCAGCAGAATCTTAAGCAGGTAATCCCAGCCAGGGCCAGGCCATCTGTGTATAGTGTTGGGATCTTGAATGATGTGTGCTGCACTTTGCGGGGTCTTTGATGCTGCCTGGGGTCATGGGATTATATTTTAAGCTCAAAATGGGACCATGCAACAAAAGCTTTGGAAATCACTCACTGGACAGAGTTGCAGGGTGCTGTTCTTTTAAGAACCAGCCGCCCAGCCACTCTGGGTATTAACAAATAACACACTAGCCACCTGCACGTGGGTGGCTATTGTGCTGTTTATTGGGTGGACATGGGGGAACACGTGTTTCTGATCCATGGCCCCCTCATGACGGCATGCTCGAGATCGAGGAGAATGCCGTGCGGGCTAAGGTACGACACATTTGCCATCTCTTAGGGAAGCCGCGCTCAGGGAAGGCTTCTTCCCTGACCAAGATACCCCTCTAGATCCCCGCTCCACTCAAACAAACGGGATGTTGGGAATTATTTGTAAAGGGATCAAGAATAAAATTGAAAATGTCTATAATCCCTCTCTATAAGTCTATGGTGCGACCGCACCTTGAATATTGTGTGCAGTTCTGGTTGCCCCATCCCAAAAAAAGATCTAGTAGAACTAGAAATCTTGCAGAGAAGGGCAAAAAAAATGATCAAGGGTTTGGACAGCTCCCCTGTGAAGAGAGGCTGGATAGGTTAGGGCTGTCCAGAGGGGATAGGATAGAAGTTGGTAAAATCATGAGCAATGCGGAATGAGTAAACTGGGAGCGATTATTTCCCCTCTCAAGTAGTACTAGAACTAGGGGCCACCTCATGAAACTAACTGGTAGCAGATTTAAAAAAAATAAAAGAAAATATTTTTTTCACTCCATGCACAAGTAACTTGTGGAATTTATTGCCAGTAGATGTGGTCAAGACCAATAGTATAGCTGGACTTTCAAAAGGATTGGCTAAGTTCTTGGAGAGTAGGTCCATTAACGGCTATTAGCCAAGTAGGTTTAGGGAACGTTACTGTTGGGCGGGAGCTGGGAGTGAACAGGGAATGGATCCCCCACTGGGGGACCTGTTGGTTATTTCTTCCAAGTGACCGAGATTGGCTGCTGTCGGAGACAGGATGCTGGGCTCGATGGACCATTGGTCTGACCCAGTCTGGCACTACGGGATGGCCAGAGATTCAGGAGGGAACAGGCCTGATCAGTGTCGGGAGGAGACTTTGAGAGGACGAGGTGGCTGCCGCTGAGTGCATGGGAGGGAAGAGTCTCTTAATGCAACGCTCCTCCCTGACGCAGCAACTTGACTGGCTTCCCTTGAATTATGGGTTCCTGCCACCCAGGACAATAATCTACTGAGTTGCTCTAAATCTCCCAGGCCCAATGACAGAGAAATGAGCCTGAGAGCTGAGCCGGTAAATTAACTCCCCAGCGGGAAGTTGATGGATGGATGGAGCGTGCTCGCCGGGGACAGATGGAGACGTGTCGGCCATTTTGGCCGTGACTTTGCTTGTGAAAAAGACTAGGCCGCCAGCCCTGGATTGAAGCCATCTGCTCGGCAGTGGGGATAGCAGTGGAAGCGTCCCTGTCAACCGTAGCCACTGAGAGAGACGGGAGTCTGGTGGTGTCCGTGGGCCAGCCAGGGCTCAGCCACGCTGCATGGGAAGACCGTGGCAGAGCAGGGCATACAGCCCAGATTCTGAATCTCGGTCCAGGAGACAGTTCTTTGATCTGGGTTAGAGCCAGTAACTTACCAGGCTACTGAGGTTGGCAGTTAGCTTGGAGTCTGTGGGGTGGGTAGAATTCAGACCAGCCGCAGCCAGGTTGAAGGGGTTGCTACCTCGCTTTCTGGGACAGAGAGAGCTCTTCTTGCTGTGGGGCGAAGCTCACTCTTGAGCCTCCTGGAGTTGTCTTCTGTCTCGCCTTCCCCTGAACATGAGCCTAAGCTCAGCCCAGCGGGGTCACCCGTAATGTTGTGGTGTTGGGAGCAGGAAAAGCAAGAGGCAGCTTCCTGGCTCCCCAAATGACAGCAGGGGCCCAGTCACGTCAGACGCCTGAAGGGGGTCTCTGAAGTCACGATTCCAGGATGTTTGGGGACTGGATGGAAAGTGGCTCCCGTTTCTGAGCATCACTGCCAGGGTCCCCAGCTGCCTGTTTCCCTGCAGCTCTGATCTGACTTGCAGTGATGTCAGAACCCCTCTCCTCCGAGGAATCTTAGAAACTAAAGCTGAAATTCCACCCAGTGGAGGATACTGAAATGAGGACCCACAAAAATGGGTCAAGTCAAACAAAAAGTGGGTGTACCGGTTGAATTTCTGGTACCGGAGTTGAACCGAATACTTGGGCTACCTTCCAGTAGCCAAACCGGTTTTTGTTTTGGACACCTGAAATATAGACAGCTAGTATGCCAAAATACCCTTTTCGTCCCAGAGTTTGGGAATTTGGGGGGCTTTATTTCATTTATATCCTGACCTCTATTGCTCCCACTGTCTCCCCCCACTTCTACACGTCATCAATCTCTCCCTTTCCACAGGCTCCTTCCCCTCTGCCTTCAAGCATGCCACTGTCTCCCCCATCCTCAAAAAGTCCTCACATCCTTCCTTCCTGTCTCTCTCGAGGAAATCTCCGCTCTGCTCTCTTCATCCAACCCGCCACCTGCCCCCTCGACCCCATCCCCTCCCGCCTCCTGACCTCTATTACTCCCACTGTC
>QEPC01008216.1:2609716-2651240 GCA_003113815.1 Sphenodon punctatus
AGAGTTGGTTTCCACTGAGCGAGCACTGCCCTGGGCAGACAGCAGTTGTTGGCTCCTTCTCCATGGCTTCAGCCAAATCACTTCACCTGTCTGCGCTGCTGGTGAACGGGGATGACACTATGGAGAACCCACCCCGGGCAGGCAGAGCATTTGTGTCCTTGCATTCAAATGTGCCATTAATGAGTTTAATCATGCCACTTATAGGCACTGCCGTGGTTAAATGGGGAGGAGGATCAACCTCTCTTAATAAGAACAAGGTTGGCCTAGTGGGTAACGTGATGGTCTTGGACTTGTGAGACCAGAGTTCAAATCCTGACTGAAATATGAACACACAAGGTGATCTGGGGAAAGTCACTATCTCTCAGCCTCAGTTCCTTCATCTATAAAATGGGAATAGGGATGTTGTGAAGGTTGAACTAGATAAGGATTATAAAAGCACTTTGAACATGGAAAGTGCTATAAAATGATTACTCACCTTACCCTCCATTTAAGGAGATCATTGCCTCCTTAAACATGGCAGCCCAGTCCTTATTTTAATTTGGTTTTGGTGGGAACTTTGGTGCAATGCCTTGAACGATTTGGCCTGTAGAACTGGAGAGTGAATTCTAATGTGTTTCTGAGAAGCTGTTGGCATCATTTCATGTCAGGTCAATCCAGAGCAGAGAGACGTCTCTGTCGTAGACCCCCACCGTTCAAGGCTGTCCCAGCAGAGAGGCCATGGTAATTGCATGCCATTCTCCTCTCTCTGCAGCTGGTGCCTCTGATGAATCCATATGTTGCAGGGAACAGAGTCAATTACTTTGACAACCTGGGGGAGCTGGGAGTTTGTTGTTGAGTCTTCACAGTGCATTGACTTGTGGGGGGGATGTGGAAAAGTTCCATGCTGATTTGGAAAGAGCTGACATTAGAAAACAGACAAGGCAAATGTGGATTGATGTGCGGTTTCTGTGTTCGTCCCAAGCACGAGAGAGACCAGAGGCAAAGTAGCAAAGATGATCCTGGCTTCTCTTGTGAGCGTGGCAGGCTTTAGTCGTGCGGGGTTGGGAGATCGTGGGACAAGCCTTAGCGTGGGCGCTGCCGTTTTGTAACCAGCGGAAAGGGAAGAGGGCTTCTATGTGGTCCCTCCGTCTCCAAAAAGATATGGTAGAACTAGAAATGGTGCAGGAAAGGGCAACAAAAATGATCCAGGGTCTGGAACGGCTTCCGTACAAGGAGAGGCTTAATAGATTGGGGCTGTTCAGCTTGGAGAAGAGACGACTGAGAGGGGGACAGGATAGAAGCTCGTAACATTATGAGTGCCGTGGACCGAGTAAATGGGGAGTTATTTAGTACCAGAACTAGGGGACGCTCCGTGAAACTAACTGGCAGCCAATTTAAAACAAACAAAAGAAAGCATTTTTTTCACTTAAAATACACAATTAACTTGTGGAATTTGTTGCCAAAGGAGGTGGCCGGCTGCGTTTAAAAAAAAAAGATTGGCTAAGTCCTTGGAGGATAGGTCCATTAATGGGTAATAAGAGCCAAGCAGGGGAGAGGAATGCAACATCTGTCTGTCCGGAGGTGGGAGTGAACAGCAATGAATCACTCCGTTATGACCTGTTGGGGACCAAGACTGGCCGCTGTCAGAGACAGGATGCTAGGCTCAGTGGACCATTGGTCAGACCCGGTGTGGCACTTTTTATGTTCTTAGATCATTTTAAATACTTTTCTGGCTGCCATCACCATAATATCTGGTCACCTCACAGTCCTTACTGGTCGTTTTCATTCTCAGCGCTGGCCTTCAACGTACAGCAGGGCTGTGTTCCCATATTACAGATGAGCAAGTGAGGCCTGGAGAAACTCAGTGCCCTGTCCAGGGACTCAAATTAACACACTGTGATCCCCAGCGGGTGGGCCTTACAGGGTTCTCAGGTGTGCCCCCCCCCGGTGCTCACTGAGCCATGGTCCTGCAAGACCGTATCTCAGCTGGACGCTGAGCCTACATCAGCGCTTCGCAAACTATGGATCCTGACCCCAACTGGGATTATGTCTCCGGCAGGTGCGACTGCTACAGAACCAGCCCACTGGAATGCCAGCTGCGTAAAAGAGGAATGCTTTTGTGCTGCCCCTGCCCGGATTTAAAAGCTGGCCACAGCAGCAGCTCAGAGTATTCCTATGGGCGACTTTTTCATTTGATTCCCTGCTACAAGGCTAGAAGGAGAATCAGTGGAGGAGAGGCGCTGCTACAGGGCTAGAAGGGGAATCGGTGGAGGAGAGGCGCTGCTACAGGGCTAGAAGGGGAATCGGTGGAGGAGAGGCGCTGCTACAGGGCTAGAAGGGGAATCGGTGGAGGAGAGGCGCTGCTACAGGGCTAGAAGGGGAATCGGTGGAGGAGAGGCGCTGCTACAGGGCTAGAAGGGGAATCGGTGGAGGAGAGGCGCTGCTACAGGGCTAGAAGGGGAATCGGTGGAGGAGAGGCGCTGCTACAGGGCTAGAAGGGGAATCGGTGGAGGAGAGGCGCTGCTACAGGGCTAGAAGGGGAATCGGTGGAGGAGAGGCGCTGCTACAGGGCTAGAAGGGGAATCGGTGGAGGAGAGGCGCTGCTACAGGGCTAGAAGGGGAATCGGTGGAGGAGAGGCGCTGCTACAGGGCTAGAAGGGGAATCGGTGGAGGAGAGGCGCTGCTACAGGGCTAGAAGGGGAATCGGTGGAGGAGAGGCGCTGCTACAGGGCTAGAAGGGGAATCGGTGGAGGAGAGGCGCTGCTACAGGGCTAGAAGGGGAATCGGTGGAGGAGAGGCGCTGCTACAGGGCTAGAAGGGGAATCGGTGGAGGAGAGGCGCTGCTACAGGGCTAGAAGGGGAATCGGTGGAGGAGAGGCGCTGCTACAGGGCTAGAAGGGGAATCGGTGGAGGAGAGGCGCTGCTACAGGGCTAGAAGGGGAATCGGTGGAGGAGAGGCGCTGCTACAGGGCTAGAAGGGGAATCGGTGGAGGAGAGGCGCTGCTACAGGGCTAGAAGGGGAATCGGTGGAGGAGAGGCGCTGCTACAGGGCTAGAAGGGGAATCGGTGGAGGAGAGGCGCTGCTACAGGGCTAGAAGGAGAATCGGTGGAGGAGAGGCGCTGCTACAGGGCTAGAAGGGGAATCGGTGGAGGAGAGGCGCTGCTACAGGGCTAGAAGGGGAATCGGTGGAGGAGAGGCGCTGCTACAGGGCTAGAAGGGGAATCGGTGGAGGAGAGGCGCTGCTACAGGGCTAGAAGGGGAATCGGTGGAGGAGAGGCGCTGCTACAGGGCTAGAAGGGGAATCGGTGGAGGAGAGGCGCTGCTACAGGGCTAGAAGGGGAATCGGTGGAGGAGAGGCGCTGCTACAGGGCTAGAAGGGGAATCGGTGGAGGAGAGGCGCTGCTACAGGGCTAGAAGGGGAATCGGTGGAGGAGAGGCGCTGCTACAGGGCTAGAAGGGGAATCGGTGGAGGAGAGGCGCTGCTACAGGGCTAGAAGGGGAATCGGTGGAGGAGAGGCGCTGCTACAGGGCTAGAAGGGGAATCGGTGGAGGAGAGGCGCTGCTACAGGGCTAGAAGGGGAATCGGTGGAGGAGAGGCGCTGCTACAGGGCTAGAAGGGGAATCGGTGGAGGAGAGGCGCTGCTACAGGGCTAGAAGGGGAATCGGTGGAGGAGAGGCGCTGCTACAGGGCTAGAAGGGGAATCGGTGGAGGAGAGGCGCTGCTACAGGGCTAGAAGGAGAATCGGTGGAGGAGAGGCGCTGCTACAGGGCTAGAAGGGGAATCGGTGGAGGAGAGGCGCTGCTACAGGTCTGAGAGGTCAAGAGAGAAGGAAGAGGGTCCATCCTGCAAGGGAAGAGAGAAAGCAGAGGACGCGTCGGACAGAAAGAGGGTGCTGGGGAACAGAGAGAGAAAAGAAACTTGCAAAAGTGTTTCATTTTTGTAATTCATGTTTGTTTTGCAGTTCTAGCTGTCTGGGGTCGTGGGAATATTCACCTCCTAAAATGGCATCAGGGAGCCCCCCCAAAATTGCGGTTCACTAGCCTAGATGATTGCAAGGTAAGGGTAGGTGAAGCCAGGAAGATCCAGCCACTCTGGCCGCCTTCCCTTGCTGGAAGAGGAGACAAGGGGAGCGTCTGCATTGGTTTCTCCTGGAGTTGAGTCGAGTGGCGCGCTAAGGTGACAGCAGCTAGACTGGGCCATCGAACGGCCCGGTTAATACCCACCTTGCTGTGACTTTGGTTTCCCTGTCCGAAGGGTTTCCCAGTGTGACTACGGGGCGCCTGTCACGCAGTGTAGCCAAAAAATACCCCGCTGCCCTCACCTTCCATTAAAGCTCCCCGCTCCCTTGTTCATGAAGGGGTCTAACGTTAGTGCTATAAAGGGGGAAACATCTCCCATCCCCATGGTGTCCTGCACCCTGGGGCAGTGCTAGGACAATAGGTTTGTGGGAGCAAAATAAAGAGTATTGTCAGGAGAGCCAGGTTTTTGCTACCCGTAGTATGAAGCTCCTACTATCTCTCTCCTACCAGGAGCATCCTAGGAGGAGAGAGGGAAGCAGAATTACAGCGGCGACTGGGCCGGATTTGGCGTATGGCTGGAGCGCGCAGGGTTTTTAATGGAATCTTGTGGAATACTTGACCCTGGCCCGGAGAGAAGTTCTGTGCGTAGAGACGGCTAGCGATGGGCAGCACCTTGGGGAGAGCACTTGCCAGTGAGGCAGTTGATAACGGGGAGTTGTTATTCCTCTCACCCCTTCTGGGTGGGGTAGCAGGAAATATTCAGATGGGAGAGTTTGTCCGCTACTCCTCGGTTTTCTACTTGCTGCTCCCACCATGCTCCAGAGTTGTGTTGTGTAGTGTCACAACGATGCTCTAGTGTCTGCTCCCACCATGCTCCAGAGTTGTGTTGTCTGGTGTCACGGCGAGACAGGCTACCCTTAGCTGTTGCCTCACTCCTGTACACACAGCCGGGGTCACTGGCACCCTGGGAGACTGTCCCATTAGCTCACGCCCTCTCACGTTGGCACAGCGAAAGGAAATGTCAGTGCAGCGCAAGGTGGCAACGCAGGCTGGTTTTGGCCTCTCTCTAGGCTCTGCTGGGGGAGGTTAGTTGAACACAAAGCACTGGCTGTCCTTGGAGCTCTGCCATGGTGCAGGGGCAAATGGCCCCAAAGGCCCCCCCCCCTCCCGTCCTTTTCCTTGCTGAATCCAGGCAGAGATCGGTGTCGGGGAATTTATGATTTGGAGGAGGGAGGGGGACTTGGTCAGAAAAAGGCCCTTGCCCCAGCAAACTGCCAGGGGCTGATGGGAGCAGGAATTTTTCCAGAGGGCCCCAGTGAAGGAGTAGCCTTGTGGCTCCTAATTGGCGCAGCAGGACACAGGGTTGGAAGTGCCCCCGGTGGCCCTTCTGAGCCCTACCTGTGGGGATGGCTCGCTCAGGGGCCTAAGCAGCAGCACGGGGATGCTCAGAGCTATGGGTTCAAGTCCTGGCCGGGAGCTTGAAATGCAACAGTTGCCGGTGGAGGATTGGTTTGCCCCGGCTTAAACCCCTCTTCTTGCAGGCTGCAAGCCATGACTCAGATGTGTTTTTCTAAGGAGCCAGCGGGGCATCTGTCTGCTCTGCGCCCTCCCAGCTGCGGCCTCCCTGCTGCAAGGAGCAAGCTTTGTTCCTGCATTTAGACAAAGCAGCAGCGTTCGGTGGCTGGGCTCTCTGTGCTCCCTGCCTGCACCGAGATTGTTCTCTAAAAGCTGCCTTTACCCGCTGGGCTGCGGGGCCTGGAGCCGTCTCTGTACCCTTTCATCCTCCTCCTCGGGGTGCTGGAGCTGCTCGCTCACCCTGCGGCCATGTTCCTGCGCCCCCAGGGCAGAGCCTGCGTCGAGACATTTGTCCTTTCCTGGGGCCTGGCTGCCTGTGCTCTCCCATCAGAGGCTGCTCAAGCTCAACATCACAGCAGCCGGATCGCAGAGCAAACCTGAGCCTGCGCAGAGCAGCCGTTGGGTTGGACGGAAGGTGCTGTCTCGTCGTTTTCACGAGGGTAAACAACCAGGGGGAGAGGACCCCATCCCCTCTTCTGGGGTTGGGGCTGCTTGATTTCAGCCGTGGTGGTCCGGAAGGGGTAGCAGTACGGCTCCTGATTTTTTTTGGGGGGGTGGAGAGGCTGAAGTTAAGAAGGAGACCCCTGTGCTCCTCTGCTCCCCAGCTGTCCAGGATTTAAAATGCACGAGGAAGTGCCTCCCCCCCAGCTGCCAGGCAAATTTAAACACTGCTGCAGAGGGCACAATGGTGCTCTCCCTCACAGCAGCAGCTGTGCTGTGCGCTCCAAGCCGAACCGAGTGAATAAGGTGTTGGACTGGTGCCTGGGAGACCAGACCCAGCTTCTTCTTCTTATTATTATTTATTTATATAGCACAAGCAATGTACCTGGTACTTTACAACTGTTGAAAATAGACAGGGTCCCTGCCCCAGGGGGCTTACAATCTAAGAAAGACAAGGGAGGGGGGCAACAGAGGGAGAAATGAGGATACATTCAGGAAGGCCTGTGGTTGCAGGTACGAGTGCATGGCTTAGTTACATAGATACATCAGGGAAGGAAGGGGACTAGGGATGAGGAGCTAAGGAAGGTGGGGCTTAGCCACGAAGTCATTGAATGACCTTAGGCAAGCCACAGGCTCTCAGCCTCAGCTTCTCAACTGTAAAATGCAACTAATAATGATCTCTACCCCACAGGACTATTGTGAGGGTGAACTAGATAAGAATTGCAATGCACTTTGAACCATGGGGGTGCTATAGAAATGCTAAGCCAAGAACGTGTACCCGAGCTTTCCCTTGTCTCTCCCTCTGTTCCCCCTTCCCTGTCTCCCCTCCCTCTGTCTTTAGATTGTGAGCTCTCGGGCAGGGACCGTATTTATCTTATTCTTTGTAAAGCGCGAGGTACATTGCTGGTGCTATATAAATGCTTATAGTGATGATAATAATAAGTAAGAATTTCTGTGGCTTTATCAAAATCTCTGAGTTTTGGATCCATTTCAGTCGTTGGGGGAGGAATCGTAGAATCTTAGAGTAGGAAGAGGTCTAGAGGGTCATGCAGTCCAGCCCCCTGCTCAGATGCAGGGATGACGGCCGCTCCCTGTCCAGCCTCTCCTCGAAACCCTCCAGCGACAGACGGAGAGCTTACGGCTTCCCTAGCCAGCTTGTTCCGTCCCCGCACGGCGCTGACTGTCAGGAGTTTCCCTGATATTTAACCGAAATGTCCCTTCCTGTAACCAGAGCCCCTTGTTTCTAGCTCTGTCCTCTGTAGCAAAGCAGAAGAGTTCCTTGCTGGCTTCTTAGCGGCAGCCCTTCTGGAGGGCGGGTTACAGTAGAAAAACGCTTCCAAATAAGGATGGAGACGTAGCAGCAGCTGGGAGTAACTGCCCTGCTTAAAAAAAAAAATATTTTTTTAAATAAAAAACTCCCTGCCTCTCCAGTCTGCTTGCGAGGGCCGGGAGTTTTGATGGATGAACCAGTGATGCTGCTGCCCCTGCCGTTCCTACCACCCAGCCAGGGGACTGGAAGAGAGGAAAGGACCCTCCTGTACAAAGGGCCGGGGGTAGCAGGAATTCCCCTCGCGCAGGAAGGAGGGCAGCAGAGACGAGGATGCTCATTCCTCGTCCGGACTCATTGCCCCATCTTCGTCAGGACTCGCTTCCTTAGGCCTCCCGATTGGCTGCCCTGCTCACCCAATACTACAAAGGTGTTAGGTTCAGGCCTTCACAACGGGCTTGCATTTTGTCCCGGTGCAGGACCCCAAATCTAGAACCTCCCAGGTGGTTGCTTAGGTACAAGGCAAAGGTGCCGCTTTCATAGGGGCAGGTGGGGCAGCTCGGGCGATATGTGTCCAGGCCAATGGGTGATTAGCACCCGCTGAAGACTGGCTAAGGGGCTCAGGGTGGCCCATTCCATCTTCTGTACCAGGGCCTATTCCAGTCTAGCTACGCCTCTGGCGTACAGCCCAGCTCAGTTGCTTGGTTCTCCTTCAGGATCAAAGTGACCAGCGCTGTACCAGCTGCCTCCTTGAGTTCCTTGCGAAAAATGAAGCCTGGAAAAAAATGGAAGAGTCGCTCATAGCCGTAAGCGCCCTCAGTCCAGCAGGCCGCAAGCCTTTGTTTCCATACTGTCAAATTTAGCTGGCGGCTCAGGGTTAATCATTGGAGCAGTGGAACGAGCCTTTGGTCTGGTCCGTTGACCCAAGAACGTCCGGTATGCGTGGGAGAAGCTAGCACTGTTTGAACTGCCCATTAATCCTCCCTTTCCTGACAGGGAAGGATCTCTCTCCCTCTCCTCAACATACCAGCTTCTCCCTTCCGCACTGGCGAAGCACTGCTTCCCTCTAACCGTGGTCTCTTGCCCGCTGTGGCGTCCCAGTGCTGCTCTACTAGACTGTTTAACATGCCCCTTCAATTCCCCCCCCCCGGCCCAGTTCTTCCCTATCCCAATCTGTCCCAGACCCAAGATGTGAGAGATGGACAAGAGCCATCTCTTCGCATTGACCGTTCTCCCTGCCAGTGACAGATTGTTCCCCACGGCCTCCGGTTCCGTGCTTGGACAGTGGAAGAAATGTGCTGGCACCAGGGGCCTGGGAACGAGGGAAGTGATGCCAGGCAAGGTCACCCTTTTTTCATGGATGCCGGCATAGAGAGCCAAGCTCTCTGATAATAAATCTACCAGCGTTTCTCCTGCTGCAGAGACAGCAGCGGCCTGATGCTTCTGGGTCTTTTATAGCTTTGCAGCTCCCTGCGGGTGGGGGCCTTCTGCAAAGTCCCACCTGACCCAAACCGTGGGACTGTGTACGATCTCCCCTAGGTTAACGGGTCCTGCTGGGCTGGGGTCAGGCCCTGGGGCTCGAGCTATGAGAAGGCAGTGTCTTCAGGAACATGTCCGAATTCCTGACCTCGTTCCTGCCTGCAGAGATGGGTGAAACAATCCCCCAGTATATTTGTGCACTGGAAATGGCTCCCAGTTCTCCCGGGAGTTGGGTCGCTTTACCCCAATGAATGCCTTGCTTGAAAGCTTGTCCGTAGCTGGCATTCCAAGAGGACACGGAATGCGAGCTACTAGCCCCTTGGCCACCAGAACAAAACCAAGTGCAAGGTGCCCTCCAGCTTGGGAGCAAAGGGGCGACGGCTGAGTCAGGGCTGGGCCTTAATTGCTTTGGGAAATCAGCAATTAAGATTCATGCATTAAAAAAATCCCAGTCAAGGTTGAGCACAGGCTGGGATTGGCCTCTTCCTCCTGCCCTTCTCCGTGCTCAGCAGGGATCTGCTCTTGAGCCATTACTGTTAGCCAAGACTTACAGTGTGTGGGATCCACTTGATCCAAGCAACAATCTCCGATGATCTACCATGACCCCTCCCACTGGCTCCCAGCTGTAGGACACCTCGGTGCCTGGTCTCAGGAGTGGAGGGGAGCACTCCTCCTCCAGTGGGGCAGGGAAGACTCTCTCATCTCCTTCCCGGAGACGTTCCCTTGGAACCCAAGTCCCGCTCTCCTCCCCAAAGATCAGTTCTGAGAGGTTGGTCTCCCTCCTGCCAACGTGATCTGCTGGAGACTAGCTCATGATCCACCAGTTGATCACCATTGACCTCTTGGCCAACGGTTTAGAGACGATCAGCCCTCCCGTTAATGCAAGGACAACGGTTGGATGTATTTCCTGGTCCTATGCCAGTGGGCCGAGAGCCATCGCTTCCATGAATGGGGAGAGCTCAACCATTTCCAGCCCTGAGTGCAGTCCAAGTGCCCTTTGCCAATTCACACCCATTGTCCGAGCTGGTAGCTTGTGTTCTGAAGCCACCTTGCCTGCAAGGAGCTGGTCTGGGAGCCAGGAGATGGCCGTGTCTTCCCATCCCTGCTATTCTGGGGCAGAGGCAGAGGAAAGGCTCTGCATTGCTTGATCTATCTGGTGTTTTGCCGACCGCACAGTATCAGCAGGCCCTGGCAAGGGCAGCTCGTTCTCAGTGGGGCAGCCCCTGATTGTACATGCTGACGGGATTGCCAAGAGGCTTATCCAGATTTCCCAACAGCTCCCTTGATCCTGACCTGTGGCATTAATCTGGGGCTCTGCAGGACTCTGCCTCGTTAGCTTTGTGATTAATCAAGCCCCCGCGTGAAATCAAATGGGCCTGACTGCTGCTGAAGCAATCGGCAATCAAAACACTCTGCCCTTCTGCAGTCGTCCGAAGAAATGTATGATGATGATGATGATGATGATGATGATTATTATTTTATTAAGCACCAGCAGCGCACATGGTGTTGTAAGATCAATAGTTACAGACAGGTCCCTGCCCCAAGGGGCTTACAATCTAAGAAAGACAAGGGAGGGGAGACAAGGAGACGTTCATGGAGTTGAGAAGTCACAGAATCTCCCCGCTCTGTGTGAATGATTGTTAATCGGAACAGTCCTCCTGTGCTGCTGCCCTGACTGTACAATGGCACTTAAGAAACTGGTTCTCAACATGGCAAATCATTTCTTTTGGGGAAGGGGAGGAGAGGGCGGGTTGCACAGCTTGAAACTCTTGGCAATCAGCTGCTCTTGTGTGCTGTGCTAACCTGACCTTCTCCAGTCTCTGAACGCTGGCTCTCCAAGGACACACAGCGGGGGCTCGATGAGAGTAAGGGCATTAGGAGACCTTTACTCTGTTTGGGAAGGGTCACTGCTTGTATTGACCTACCCAGCAAGCCCTTCAAAGTGGCTGGGCAACCTTTAGATCCAGCCTAGGCCTCCATCAAACAGGCAGACCTCAGCTATGGGTTTTATATGTGGGGGCTCCAGCGACCTTCATCGAGAGAGGACTTTTGACTGCAGAATGTTCAGGCCAGGACAGAGTGCCTGCCTTAGTGTGAGGAGACCTCCCCATCCCAACCGACAGTGGGGAGTTGGGGTTCACCTTAGCTGGCACCCTGTTGCACCTCCAAATGCAACTGTGACTCAGTTTCCCCCTTGTAATCTTCATGAACTGCTGCTCTTACACCCCAGGGTCTCTCCACCCGCTCTGGCCAGGAGCGGGCATTAGTCCAAACACACCAAGCCTGATTCATCAGTGCAAACCCTGAGCTGTCTGTAACCTGGGGAGTCCCCAATTCTAGGAAAGGAATTTGGGCTGGGCCCTCCTCTGGACCGGACAGAGGAACGCTTTAGAATTCTGTAACCTGCCTAATCAAGTGTGTGCGCACCAGCTTTAGAGTAAAGGAAAGCTTTATAAAAAGAAGCTAAATTCAAGCTAACGTACATCAGGAAAATTGGTTGAGCTGAACAGCTGCTGCAAAAAAGATTTAAGAACTGGATAATCTACGTTCACTTGAAACGTTCCTTCCTTAACAGCTCACCCTCCAGTCCGGTTACAGCCGTGTTCACTGGCGCCCCGCCCTCCTTTTGTGGAATCAGGAGCTGGCTTTGGGCTTCCATCGCTTTCATGTTCTTTGATCATAAGAACATAGTCCGTGCCAGACTGGGTCAGACCAATGGTCCATCCAGCCCAGCATCTTGTCTCTGACAGCGGCCAATCACGGTGGCTTGGGGGAAGCACCGAACAGGTCACAATGGAGGATCCATTCCCTGTTGTTTTCCCTTAATTCTGTTTGTTGTTGCTTTGTCCCCACTTTTTGTTGGCTCACCTTAGGGAAAGTCTTGCAGGGCTCTGCAAGTAATTTAGCCTGTGGACATCAGTGTTGTCATCCCCCAGAATTGTGGATTCTCTGTCTGGCGTCCAAACTGCCCATGTCACTTACATTCTCGGTGCATAAAGGCTGCATTATAACTCTGGGCAATATTGTTCCAATATCAGCGTACTCAGTGTTTCGCTAGGATTAAAATGACACCCAAACACAAACGGCTTCCATGCATGCATTTTGGAACTGCAGATTTGTACATAATACATGGCATGCTCCCCATCCTAAGCTTGCCGTACTCTGTCAATCATAGCTCATGGTCACAGGGCTGCCTGAAATTGTCAGTCCTGAGCTATGGATTGTATGATTTATGGCACTCTGGTGAGCTTCGGCGAGAGAGTGCTTGCCTGGCTCTAGGGAACAGGCTGCACAGTGCACAAACCAGGACAGAGAGCTCATGCCGTATTGCAAGGAGACCTCCCCTTCCGCCTCCCATCCCAACCCCACAGCACAGATGGCAGATGAGGGCCCGTTTATTGTAGGCCTTGGGTCACTGCCCGTCAGCAGCTGGAGGTGGGAATCTCCCGGGGTCCTCTGCCCCCTTGGAGACTTGCACTGCCGTTCTCCATTACTTCGCAGCAACACAGACGCCTGCCACCTGTTAATAAGGATCCGATCCCCCAGGTAGGGTTGCAGCGATGGGAAGGTAACTCTGCTGTGCTCGATGCTTTTATTCTTTATTTGCTTGGTGCAGGGAGGGGTGGCCATAAAAAATGTAACCGTGTGAACGTCTTGCACGTCTAGGGTCAGAGCGATCCAGTTGCCTGCATAATTGGAGTCCCTGGTCACCGGAGATGCCCAGGCAAAGAGCCAGCGGTAGTGATTTCATACACTGCATCTCACCAGGGCGGGGACCGGGGCTGGCTCTTGGTTGGGACGTTCAAATGAAATGCTCTTTACCGCTGGGGCAGGGTGCTTTACTCATGGGGTAAATTACCCCACATGTGCCCGACACTGCTACCGTTGGGTTTCTCATACCGGGAAACTAGCTTGTGGGCAAGAGGTTCATGCAGCTTACGTCAATACCGGTTTTCCCATTCTTAATTGGTGCCCACCTCGGTCACCCTCGGCCAATCAAGTTCCCATCAAAGCATGGTATGGATCAGGAACTTATCACCCAATCACAGTCAACGCAGGGCCCTTGGCTAGATGGAAGGGGGGGGGATGCTGTCTATGGCAAGCCAGGTGGATCAGTCCAAGAAGCACGGCACGCTCTGAGAGGAAGTCTAGGATAGGAGTGTGATCAAGCCAAGTTTATTGCGTGGCCTTGGCAAAGAATTACAAAACTCAAATATACTTAGGGGAAAAAAAACAAAACACATGTAAATACAATTAATAAAAAATAAAATTGAAATTAGCCCAGGCACACAGTGGATAAATGAATAGATCAAACACAGAACATACCCTTCATCAGGCACTAAAAAGGAGTAGTCCCTTTCCCAGCTGAAGGTCATTTGGAGGGAAAGGAAAAATGTCTTAACCCTTCAATGGGCATTGAGAACGGACTAACCCATTAAGCCGGAGCTCCCATTAAGGATGAATTTAGTGACTCGATCAAATGAAATCCTAGCCCTTTCACAGGCACCACGAATGGAGAATTGCAAACCCTGTTTAAAATCAGCATCCTAATTGACAAACAAATAATAAGGTTATTACGAGTTGACTGCAAGCCCTTTTCTTATACAGAAATTTCAGCAATACCGACCAGTCAAAGGCCCCTTAGAACAACTTGCACAAATAAAAATGATCGCGATCAAGCCAAGAGCTCAGAGGTTCAACTGGTAACTTATGTCCGGATGGTGCCTTTCATCCCAGTGGACCCCAAAGTGCTGGAGAGATTGATTAAACGACCAGGATCGCAGCCACCCGCCCCTGACATGCAGCTACACCTGGGGGCAGGGGGCTGGTGTTGAATGGCACCCAGCTCCAGACCATTACACAGCAACACAAGAAACCGAAGGGCAAGCTGCTCTTCTCATTTCAGTTACATACACTAATTGCCCCTGTTGGAATTGGATCATAATTATAGAAACGAGCATCCTTCCTCTTGGATAAAGGAGTGGCCACGTGTTTTCCAAAACTGTCTCAGGCAAAAGATGCCACTTTCAGTAGCACGGTGTCCTTCAGCTTCACACTGGGACAATGCTATCATCTGTCTGTCATCACTCATCATCATTCTCAATCAAAAGAGAAAACCCATAAAACCACACGTAACACACCCGCATCCTAACCCTGCCTGTTAAAATGCTTGGCCAAATAAATAGGTCTTACGCTGCCCCCCCTGAAGATGCTCAGACTAAAGTTTTGGTGGCGTTCCAGAGCGGTGGAGCAGCTGCCGAGAACGCCTCTATGTGTTCCTGGGCCGATGAATGGAACTTGGAAGAGAGCACTCTCGGCTGATCTTAGAGGCCATGGAGGGAAGGAGATATTGGGGGGGAGGTGGTTCCTTCGCTATGCGGAGCCCAGGCCCTTTAGGGCTTTCAAGGTCGAAACCAGCCCCTTGAATTGTGCCCGGAATGGCAGCCGGCGCAGACTCCGGAGCACCAGTGTAACGTGCTCCCGGCGACCCGCCACGTTCTGCACCCGCTGCATCCCTTGAACAGTCTTCATGGATAGAATGGCCCCCACTGTGGAGTCTATGCCAGCTCAGCGGCCCATGGGCGGTCCCCTCTCCAGACGCTGGTCTGACCCAGTTTTCAAGCACAGCAAGACGCCAGTGGAAGGTGGACGGAGTTTCTTTAAAGCAGAGGCTCACTCTGTATCGGACTATAATCTCTCTCCCTGTTGCAGTTGGGTTTCTCTGGGAACCACGTCAAAACCTCTTGTTGATCTCAGCCGGGAGCCGGAGCAACCGGTTTCTTCCTAGCTGTGCGGCCCTAGCCTTCCTGGCAGGTAAATCCTCCCCTGGAACAGACCCAGTGTTGTGTGAGTCTTTGGGGCTGCCTGAGATTAGCGGTATCATTCCATCTCGGGGTTCCCTGCTCCCCATCCCCACCATTCCCATTGTCCAGGAAGACAGAGGGGAAAGAAGCAACTTGACAAGAGTTGCAGAGCAGTTTGGAAATCCAAACAGCATCCCCTGACACTCTTCCCCCCTTACTGGGGATCCCAGCAGAGAGACCATCTCCGGTCAGGGCTAGTCCCTCACTGGCCCTTCTCTGTGCGTTAAACAGGGGAGAGCAGTCTCTCTGACCCCAGCTTAAAAGCATGAAGCAAACTGGAAGGACTGGAATTCCCTCCCCTCCTTCTCCCCCGGCTAGGGGACACAAGCAGTAGGCTCTGCTGGAAAGCAGGGTTTGACCTCCAACTGTCTCCCATCTCAACAGCTCCAGCCTGAGCCGGCCTCCGACTGACTCAGAGCCCCAGGAGCGGCTTATCAAGGCAGACACCTGGGGCGCTGTTGTGTCACAGGGGATCCCTCCGTCTGGCCCTATTGGAACCAATTGGAGAGGGAAGGAGGGGCCTGCATGTTTACATTCTCTCTCTTTGTGCGTCGTGCTGCTTGATCATGATGGATAAGATCACACACTGTCAGCAGATTGTTCATTATGAATTCACGTTACAGCAGCAACTATACGTGGGCCCCGTCATGGGAGACCAGGCTCTAGCAACTGTGTCAGCTTAAAGTCTCAGGGCTGTAGCGGACAATGAGTGGGAGATGGTTGTTGTGGTTGTATATTTCTACTTCCTTTTAGATTGTCAACTCTTTGGAGGAGAGACCGTCTTCCACTCAAGTAGAGCCAAGGTAGCCTCATGGAGAAGATACAGGGTTTGGACTCGGGAGACCAAGGTTTAAATCCCCTCTTAACCACGAACTCACTGGGTGACCTTGGACCAAGTCGCTGTCTCTCAGCCTCAGTTCCCTCATCTGTAAACTGGGGATAATAATAAGCTGTCTCCGAGGACTACTGTGAGGGTTGAACTGGATAAGGATTGAACCCTCAAAGCCCTATAGAAATGATAAGAGAATTCCATGCTTGGCATGCTAGAGTCCTGTCTCGTTACCACAATCCACATTTACAATAACAGCAAGGGACAGTCTGTGCCCCTGAGCTGCGGTTGGTAGCAAGAGAATGGCAGACAGGCAGGTGAGGGTGCAGAGGAAAGCTACGAGAATCACTCGTAGGCCCTGCCAGGCTGGAAGGATCCTGTAGGTCTTCCTGCGCCAAGGCTGGATTGACTACATCTCCAGTGATCTTGGCAGACGTTCTTCCACTTTCCTTTTAAAAACCTCCAGTGAGGAAGAGTCCACAGTTTCTCTACACATTACGGCCTCCCTGACTGGCTTGGCTAGTCCAGGGGTAGGGAACCTTTCCCATCCTCGGGGCCACCTTGAAAATTAGTCCAGGCTTCAAGGGCTGCATCGGGGGTGGGGGTGCCCGGTGCTTCCCTGGTGCACTCAAGAAAAGGAGGGTCCAGAGCATGGATCTGTTCCCACGGCTCCGTCCCCTATCCTTGTGTGCACGCCCTCATCTCTGCGCGCTTAACCTGAGCTTAGTTTTTCCATGGTTGGAGGTAGGAACTAGATCCAGGAACAGGAAAAGGAGCCACATAAAAACTTATTGCGGGCCGCATTTGTCCCCCAGGCCGAGGTTCCCCCACCCCTGGGCTCAAAGATGAGATAGAAGTCCCAGTCTTTCTCCAACTAGCTTCTCGTTGGAGAAGATGGACGCTAGTTGGAGTTGAAGGCTGGAGGGAGAGAGAGCCCTTGTGCCTCAGGCCCAGCTTGGATTCCCGTGACTGTAGCTTGGCTACTGGCTGGAATCATTGCACTAGGCCACACTTATTCCTAGGCCTTTATTTCTTCCCTTCCGCCCAAGCCAGGCAAAACGGGCCCAGCTTCACGCCTTCCCCTGAAGTTGAGATGTCACTGCCACAGCGACGCCCAATGGCTGCCGTTCCCTGCCTCTCGAAACTCCCTTCTGCGACAGTCAAAGGAACAAGGGCAGGACACCAGCCAACTGCGTTTCCCAGCCGTCCCTCCTCGCCCCCCCTGGGATCTGATCCAGTGTGAAAGCACCGTGCAGCACGAGAGAGAACTGGAGAGAGCCAGCCTGGCCCTCCCTGCTCCCACACAAGCCTCTTTGTTCCCTGAGATGAAAGGCCTTTGTGTAGGTGAGAAGGCCAGGAGAGGAGGGAAAGGAAAGCAGCAGGATCTGTAAACCTGTCTGGCCCTCTGCGGGCTTAGGGTAGCAGGGCGCTGCGCCAGCCTTGGTCACGAGAGTGGTTAAAGCTCTTTCTGGACCCGCCCTGCCCATTGCCTCATGGTTGAGTTTATGCTGAGTCTGTAGCTGTTTGGGGCCTGGGACGAGCCCTCAGCCACCGCCCCATGTGGACTCTCTCTCCTGCACCCTCTTCCAGGCTCTTGCAACGGGAGACGGTGGGAAAGTGGATTTCCCCTTGGTGGCTTGGCCAATCGGGGGGATCTGCCAGCACAGCTGCTGGCACACCGGAACTCTCCTTTAGAACGAGAGTTTGGGCCAAGCCTCCAGCCCAAGGGAGCCGTTGCCCTCCTAGCCTGGGGATCTACGCTCTGCTGCTGCTGCGGGACTTTGTCCTTTCTCTCCGGACGCATAGCCGAGCTTCCTGCTTCTTACTGATCGCTTTGTGCAAGCAGAGGTCAGGAGAAGGGCATGGGAGAAACTCAGCTGCAAAATGGCACCTGTAGGGGAACCGGCAGCGGAGAAAATAGAAAGTACCTAATAAACCCGGTGGTGAATGGCATTGAGAGAGACAAGGTGGGTCCGGGAGCTGAATGAAATGAACCAGGCTCAGCCTTGCTAGCTGCAGGGAAGAATTTGGCTCCACACGGCTCCACCTGCCTCTGCATCGGGCACTTTCCAGATGATCGGCTACTCTGCGCCATTCCTAGCGCCTTCTCCCCCCTTCTGATGAGAGGGTTGGCTGGTGGGAAGAGCATGTCGCCTTGTGCTTCGTACGGCCTTCCCAGTACAGGGGAGCAGCCAGGGTTCCTTGGGTAAGGTCTCCAACCCGCAAGGGCAGCCCGCTAGCTCGGCCCAGGGACAAGCGGCAAGAGTCTGCTTTAGATTGCGGCGTGGGAGAGGTTAAAAGCGGGATCCCGGTTCCCTGTCTGTAAAATGAGCGTTCTGGGGCGAGTGCGAGGAGCCGAGGGCAGCTGAGACCAGGGCCCCGTGAATTCTGTGTGGCTGCGATCACCGACATCATTGCAGGGTCTTGTATGAGGCCATGTTATTGCAGAAAGCATCTGTATCCTTGGGAAACAAGGTGAGCTAGCCAATGGGGTGCCGGCACTTGCGAGCTAGCCAATGGGGTGCCGGCACTTGCGAGCTAGCCAGTGGAGTACCGGCACTTGTGAGCTAGCCAGTGGGATGCCGGCACTTGTGAGCTAGCCAGTGGGATGCCGGCACTTGTGAGCTAGCCAATGGGGTGCGCGGCACTTGCGATCTAGCCAATGGGGTGCCGGCACTTCCGATCTAGCCAATGGGGTGCCGGCACTTCCGATCTAGCCAATGGGGTGCCGGCACTTGCGAGCTAGCCAGTGGGGTGCCGGCACTTGCGATCTAGCCAGTGGGGTGCCGGCACTTGCGATCTAGCCGATGGGGTGCCGGCACTTGCGATCTAGCCAATGGGGTGCTGCTGGTATATAGCCTAGCGCTGTTTAGCTTAGAGGAGAGATGATTGCGGGGGGTTATGATACAGATTTACCTGGTGTGGCACAATTAAACAGGAAACTTCTTGGGATCCACTCACTGTGCTTCCTAGATCACTGTTCCCCCGGGGACCTGCCATTGGGCTTCCTCTCAGGATTGGATCCAGAAGGGTATGTTTGCCCGGGACCTGTGGGTGGGCTAATCTGGCCCTACACATGAACGCGCACGCACACGCACACACATGCACACACACACACATGCGCGCGCACACACACACATGCACACACGCACGCACTCACACACATGCACGCACGTACGCACACGCGCGTGCACGGGCACACACACGTGCACGCACACGCACTCACACATGCGTGCATGCACATGCACGCACACCCACACACACATGCATGCACACGCACACATGCACGCGCGCACACATGCACGCGCACGCACACACATGAACGCAAGTGCGCACACACATGCATGCACGCGCACACACACGCACACACATACATGCGCGCACACACGCGCACACACACATGCACACACGCGCACACACACACGTGCACAGATCATGAATGTTTTCCTCTCGCAGTCTCATCGAATGCGTCTCTCTGAAAGCCACTTTAAAACATTTGCCTCATCGAGCCGTGGGAGCATGCCCTAAACAGCTTTCCCTCCCCTCCCCCTGCCGGTAGCCGTGATGTTACCGTACATCTGTTTCCCAGAGAAGGCCCTCTCTTCTGGGCAGAGAGCCTGGCACCCAGCCCACCAGCCAGTGTCGCCCACGTGCAGCTGGGCAAAACCCATCCCCTGTTTTCACAGTGGCCCCTGTGCTTCCTCCTCCCCCCAGATCTGACCGACGTCCAGTGTTTCCGTGGCCGGGCTCTGAACTACACCACCCTGCTGTTGGAAGATGAGACTGGGATGCTCTACATAGGAGCCAGGGGGGCCATATTCTCTTTGAATTCCAGCAACATTGCCGATGGCTCCCAGCGGACGGTAAGCCCCACCGTAGCCTGTTCGCTCGCACTGGTCCATTTCTCTCCTGGTTCGTCAAGGTTCCCAGAAGTGGGAGGGTGGGGGAGATGGGGATGCCCTCCAGGAGGGGTTCTGTGGCTCCAAAAGTGCTGGGCACCTGCCCACTGAAACCATGAGAATCCTCATCTCCTTTTCTCTGTTCAGATCCCTCTGTGCAGGCCAAGCTTCTGAATTCTTCTAGAATCCCGGGGAATTAGCTCCTACAGCAAACGGTGCTTGCATAGACTAGCCAGCATGGGTGTAAGAATTGGGGGGAGAGAAGGGGGTCATCCCCTCCAACTTTAGGGATGGGATGGAGGGATGAGTGCCCAGATCCCAGAAACCTTTTGGAGTTCCAAAGCACTTTATTATTAGCAAGCATTTATATAGCGTCAGCAACGTACCTGGCGCTTTACAAAGTAATGGAATAAACACGGTCCCTTTCCTCGGGCTTACAATCTGAGAGGCAAGGGGGGGGGGGAGACGAAGGAAGTGGAACAGAGGGAGAGACAAGGGGTGCAACAGTCATGAAGATGCAAGGTCCCAGGTGCACGCGCTTGGCTTGGTTACACGAGAATGATGGCTGGCTGGTCCGTGTGGTGAGGATAGGAGTACACAGAGCTCAGGTTACAGATTGTACTGGATGGAGGGGATCAGCAGGAGTTGGGTGAGGGGAGCAAGGAGTCAGGGAGGCAGAGCGGAAGAGGTGGGTCTTGAGGAGGAATTTGAAGGTATGAAGGGAGGGGGCGAGGCGGATGTGGGCAGGGAGGGAGTTCCAGGCATGGGGGGCAGCTAGGGAGAAGGGACGAAGGCGGTTTGGGGAGCAGGAGAGGTGTGGGAGGGAGAGAGAGGGAACAGAGGAGGAGTGGAGTTCACGGACTGGAGTACGGAGGGAAATTAGCACAGAGAGGTGGAGGGGAGCAAGGTTGTGAAGAGCTTTATAGGTGAAGACTAGGAGCTCTCTGTGGAGGAAGGAGGGCATGGGGGAAACGGCCAGTGGGCTACCTGAGTCGAGTCCCCTTTCGCTTGATTGATTTAAAATTGCTGGACAAAAGAGGTTTGGGTGAGGGGAGGCTGCCTCACTGAGGCTCCAGGCAGGAGGGGGGAAGCATATCCTAAGGACAGGACTGCCTGAGGTGTGTGTTCCCAGCTGACACAGACATTGCAAATGGAATCGACAGGGAACATGCAGTCTCTGGGGTAATAAATCATTCCACAGCAATAAATGGGTTGTTGACAGATTTAAACACCTCAGAGTTTAGTTTTCATATGATTCCAGGGTTGTTGGGGCTGGGGTGGGGGGGGCATCTGTACATCACGGATGGGGCCTTTCTAGGTTGGAAGCTTCCCCCCACTCCCCCCACATTTACCCCAAAGTTACAGCAATGGTCCCCAGCCCCTGTTTGCCCTGTCTCAGTGACTGCCCACCCCAGCAGTTGAACCCAAGTCCCCATTCCACCCAGCAGTGGCCAATCACATCCCCACCCCCTCACATACACACAGCTGGGCACCCCCGAGCGCCACAGGACCTGGTGGCTCCATCCTGCCTTTTCTTCCCCTCTGTTGAAGGGTCACTGCTGCTCAATTGCCGGCTGGAACCGATGTTCCAAAGTTTTTCCGTGCGGCCGACAGACTGACTGGCTTTGCTCGGCCAATCCTGTTCTTGAAAACGTCTCTAGACCTTGGCGGACACATGCCGCGTAGCTCGGCCTCTTCCCCACTGAGAATCCCTGTCCCAATTAGCCTGTTTTCCACGCTGGATTTTTCTGCAAGAAGAAAGGGGGCCGGAGTGCTCCAAGAAAAGAGGCATTTTCTGTCTGGCATCCGTACTCTCTCTGCCGTTCCCCCGTGGGCCATTAGCCCGTGGGTCATTAGCCTGGTATTATTAGCAGCCGGGCTCTGATTTTAGACCAGGAGCTTTGAAAGTGAAAGGGGCACGGAGAGGAGAATGACACAGGGGCCTCTGATAAATCCCCCCCCCGGCCCCCACAGAAGCAGAGCATTAGTGTCTGACAGCCTCACCGTCCGTTTTTAGAGGCCTCGGGTGGGGGTGTTTGACATCACTTTCAAATGTTTCGGCGTTCAGTGCTGGGGAGACAGGGATGAATAATGATCCCGCTTTCCCCTCGGCAGATAGAGTGGGAGGCGTCTCCAGAGAAGCGGACGGACTGCCTCAAAAAGGGAAAGAACAATCAGGTGAGTCCCAGAGTAGGTCTGCGCATTATTTTAAGGAACACTTATGAAAAATACATGTATTTTTCATAACTGTTCCTTAAAAACGTGCATCAGTGGCACCCCTAGTCCAGAGCCGCCCGCCCCGCGCCCGCCCCTCGCTGCCGGCCTGGGTTTGAGCGCGGCTCGTTAGCCGGGCTCCCGTGGGCGCAACGTTCTCTCTCTCTCTCCACAGACCGAGTGCTTCAACCACGTCCGGTTCCTGCAGCGGCTGAACGCCACCCACCTGTACGCCTGCGGCACGTACGCTTTCCACCCACTCTGCGCCGCCATCGTGAGTGAAAGACGCTGGCTGGATTATCACGGGGGAGTGGGGAGGACACGGGGCCACCCCTGCTCTTAGTTGCCGTCTCCTGAAACGAGGCCTTCAGAAAGCCGTGCCAGATGCTCTCGAGGAAGACCACCAGGGAGGCTGGGGGCCCACAGCGGGGAGGCTTGCTTGGGGCGGGAAAGGGCGATGGGCTATAAACCTGCTTGGCGGTGGCTTCCACGCTGATTAACAAATTCGCACAAGATGGGGTAGCTCCGTTTCCGAGTCCTTTTGTTGGTCCTGCCCCTTCCTACCTCTTGTATCTCCCCTGACCTGCTTCCCCCCACTCTCATCGCTTGATGCCAGTGGGGGGGTGGAGGGGCATTCCTTGCCTGACAAGGCCCAGCCTTGGTACGGGCCTCTCCTAGCCTGGCGGATCGTGGTCACTGGCTGTTCTGCACCCTGACGGTCCGTGTACACGCCTGGCAAGGTGGGCAGCACTAAGAATTTCTGCTGGATTTTTCCTGGGTCGAGGATTTCCTCCTTTTTTGGTTTGTGTTGCCAGGTACCAGTCACATGCTCATGGTGTGCTGAAGCAGGTGTGCTTGACCCTGCGCCATGTTGCTTGGGGAGTATTCATTTCATTTCATGAATGAAAAATGTATAGCCCACCATTATCCCAGGGGCTGTGGGCAAGTGACAGCACATCAAAACACCAGAGATATAAAATAAAATCTAATATAAATAGAAACCTTTCCCCAGCCCACTCAACATAGCCTATCCCCACCCACCAAATGTCGGGGCAAATTAAGGGGGGCAGTGTAAGACTGGGGGGGCAGTCTTACACTGCCCCCCAGCAGATGCTCCTGCTTGGGCATTGGTGATTGTCCACAGAAAGAGAGTTGCAGAGTTGTGGAGCAGCCACTGAGAACTCCTAGCTGGACAAACCGGGCGCAGTGGCAGAGCTAGCAAGAGGCCGTTCTCAGCTGACCTAAAGAATCACGGTGGGACGTAGGGGAGGAGGTGGTCTTTCAGCATGTGGGGTCCAAGCCGTTTGGGGCTTTGTAGGTCAATACCAGCAGCACCGAGAGTTGTGCCTGGAATACTAATGAAAGCCAGTGCAAACTCGGATGCCACTTGTTCACACATTCGGAACTAAATGGATTTCTAAGTCGAAGCCATTATTCAGGTGTTAGTAACTCACTTGTATAATTCACATAACACTCCTAAACCCAGTTAGTACTGCCACCATCTGCCCCCTGAAAGTGCAGAGGGTCATGCCTTGCACACCAAGCATTCTGGGTTGAATTCCGTAGAGTTGTCAGCGGGAGAGAGACGCTTAGCGCTGCAGCCTGGGATGGATTTGTATAAAGGCGGTCGCCGTCCAAACATGGGAAGGGTTCACATTACAAGGTACTTGGGCTTAGAAAGTGAAGGGGGAGTAACTGCTCATGATTTTTCTGGAGTACATACTTCACCTCCTACTCCTGAATACCATCACTTGCCATGGGAATGATACCGAGGTGCGAGCCAGTTAAGGAGTTCATAAATCGATTTCGCTGTTTGTGTGAACGTGGCCCAGAGCACCGGTGTGATGTGCGGAGGTGGGCCAACGCGCTCTGCACCAGCGGCAGCTTCCAAACACTCAAGGGCAGCCCCACGGAGCGCACGTTGCAATAGTTTAGCCTCCAGATTCTGTAGGCATGGATAAAAGGCGGCCGGGCCGAAGAGTCAGAGCCTTCTCGCCAGATGAAATTGGTGAATTCGTTGGCACAGCCAGACGTGCCAGGTGCAGCGATGGATCCAGACCAGGAGCACCCTAAACCTGAGTGACCAAAATACGATGGATCCCTATGTTCCTCCAAATCACGGGGCCAGTCAGCAATCAGCCAAACGAGTCCCTTTCACTGGGGCTGCCCGCCCAGAACCCACCACAACTGGGTCCAAGTCCACCTCGGCTGCTACAGTTACTTTTGTGGCTGGTTCCTGGTTTTCTTTTCTCATGGCAGGGAGCTAATCTAGTTCGGTTTTGGCCCTGGATTTAACTTTGGGGGGGGGAGATCTGTAGAAATGTTTCCATAAAACAGAAACGAAGACCAATCTCCTGTCACATCAGTGTCGGTGTATCAGTGTAAACAGTCCCTGCACAACCCAAACACAGCAGCCTCTGCTCCGGCAAATGAGATGTGCAAATTGTACCCAATGCGGTTGGCTGTTCTTGCCTGAGCAAAGGGCGATGGGCCCTTAGGCAGCGAACAGGAGAGCAAGGAGGCTGGATTTCCCCAAATCCATTGTTTACATCAGGAACGGGGAACCTTTTCCCTCCCAGGTGCTACTTTGAAAGCTTGCACAATCTCCGAGGGCCGCACGGAAGTTGGAGCGGGGGTGCTTAAGGGATGCACTCAAAGAAAGGAGGGTCCAAATCATGGATTTGGGCCATGGAACTGCCCCCTATCCTTGTTTGCATGGCCTTGTCCCTGCTCCCTTCCCTGGAGCTCAGTTTTCCAGTGACTGGAGATAAGAACTGGATCCAAGGGTCAGATCCAGGAAGTGGATAGGGGCCACCTGCTGTGGGCCGCGTTTGGCCCCCGGGCCTGAGGTTCTCCGTCCCTGGTTTACGTAATCAAAGGAGCATTAGAAGCCGAAGTAAGAGCCTTTTAAAAACCATCTCAGAGCTCAAGGTCAGTCGCTGATTTCAAGGTCACAGGACCATTCCGCTCCATCTTGTCTACCCACCTGCAGGGCAAACCCACAGGAATTCAGTTCCCCAGCAAGGGCAAGAACAGCTTTGGCGAACTAGATCAACTCCCTTTTTTAGAAAGAGGCCTGCAGTCCTAGAATCCACCATATCCCTGTGGCACTGGCCAGAGGAGCCAGTGTGTGGTAGGACTTTGTTTCCTCTCCTGCCAGCTGTAGGCTTTTTGGGGGACCCTCCCCCTCTATCTCTGTTGTATTGGATAGGGTTGAGCAAAAGGCTTTGTTCTCTGGATCTGCAGAGGAGCTGTCTTACTCTCCCTCCCATGGGCAACCAGAGTAGCTTAGTAGATAAAGTGTTGGACTTGGACCTGGGAGACTAGAATTCACATCCTGTCTTAGATATCAACTCACTTGGGTGGCTTTGGGCAAGTTGCTATTTCTCAGCCTCGGTTCCCCAATCTGTAAAATGGGAACAGCAGTGACTGACCTCACAGGGTTGTTGAGAGGGTGAACAAGGGAAGAGGGGTGGGGAATTGTAAATCATAGTAAATAATTTGATTTTTTGCCCAATCGAATAAACTTGACAAAATCTTGGTTTGATGAACCAAGGAACTCCGAATACCCACAATTTCTCGCTGAATGCTTAGCGAGAATTTTTTTTCTTCTTCTTTTAAAAAAAAAAAAAAATTTAAAAAAATCAATCCACGTGCACGTGTGAAACGTCCGCTGCTCTTAACCAGAACGGTGGTGACGCCGTTGTTGCCGTTTTGGTTAAGGGCGACAGCCATTTTGCACCATGGGCGGCGACTTATTTTATTTTTAATTTCTTGCCAAGAATTTGTCCCAGGCAATTACTGAGAAATCAATCCGGGTGCCCAAATTCATGAGAATTCTCATGAGAGAAAAAAAAACCCGGCTGCTTGTTGAGGCCTATGAATAATCTCTCCTCTGCCTTCTCTCTCCCTGCAGGACGCGGACAAATTCACGCTGCCATCTCACTTTGAGGAAGGGAAAGAGAAATGCCCGTATGACCCTGCCCGCGGCTACACAGGCCTTATCGTAGGTACGTGCCTGCCTTTCCCCAGAGTCCTCTCCCACCTGGCTGGCAGCTCCCTCTGAGGCCAGCTATGCTGCGGGCACGGTCTCTCTGGTGAGCCGGAGGAGATTTGCTTCCTTCCGAGAGCTCAGTGTATTTCTGTAAGGGACCTGAGCCGCTCTCTCTTCCCGTTTCCAAGCTGAGTGTCTCTCTCTGGGATGCTCAAGCCGGAGAGACGCCCCCCGCCCCCTTTAAAGCCCTCGCAGCTCATTAGCCACGTGATGCAGGTAATTCTTTCCTGTTCTGACCAAGACCAGTCCCTGAGGCACTCAGATGCCATGTGGCAAAAGGAGGGACTTGTGCACGTGTTTAATGCTGGCAGTGATACAGGACCCCTCCCTGTTCCGGGCACTGACCCACGGTGGGAAGATCCCTGGTTACCCTGCCCTCCACTAGCCAGATGAATTACCAAGGGCTCATTGCTCCCCTGTAGCTCCCTTTCCCCCGTGCTCAGTCCGGGCAGACCGGGAGGAATCCTGGCCACAGCCATTTCAAGACCTTGGCTTTTCTGACTGGCTTTTGCTGCATTTCCCCCCTCCCAGACGGCGGGCTGTACACGGCGACGCGCTACGAGTTCCGCAGCCTGCCGGACATCCGACGCAACCTGCACCAACGGCCACTGAAGACCGAGGAGTCGCCCTTGCACTGGCTGAATGGTAAGGCCTGGCAATGCCGTGGGCTCCTTGCGTCCCTCCTGCCGATGGGGAGGACCGGGATTCCATAGTCCCGGAAGCCCCTGCCTGAGGTCACTTCCTGCACAAAGAGGCTGCCCAGGTGGCTGCCATCTCTCAAGCCAGCTCGTGGACGATGCCATGAGAGACGCCGGCTTCTTGTGTTGCCAGCAAGGCCGTCCAGCTCTGTGGCTCGCCCCAGTTCTGGGCCTAGGTCATGGTGATCAGAACCCGGGGTCCCCAGTCTCCACGCTCCCTTGGGGCAGGCGGCGATGTTCCCCACAGCAGAGCCAGGTCTGACTCCGTTCCCATCCCTTGTCCTGTGCAGATGCTGAGTTTGTGGCGTCCGTGCTGGTCAGGGAGAGCGTGCACAGCCCCCTGGGGGACGATGACAAGATCTACTACTTCTTCATGGAGCGGGCGGGAGAGGAGAGCGCCTCCATCTTCGACAAGGGCCAGGCAGCCAGGGTGGCCCGAGTGGCTCGGGTGTGCAAGGTAAAGAGACTGGGGTGATGCCGCGGGGGCACGGAGGGTCCAAACATTGAACAACAATCACAAGGGCCGGCACCAGAAATCATGAGATATTTTCCCCCAAACCACTAAGAACATTGAGTCTTTTTCTGAGCCTTCGAGGTGACGCTGTGGATGCGTTTTCCCCGCCAACGGGAGAGCCGGAAGCTTGTGGAAGCACAAGCTTCCAACGCGCCCCAGGCCACCGCTGCAGCCCGACGTTCCCGGTGCAGCGATGGTTCCAGGAGCACCCTAAGGCTGCAGAGCTGAGTGACCGGTCGGGCAGTGTTGGCCCCCGGATCTTGGAACCAGCCGGCCATCAGCAAACGTAGTCAGTTTCATCCCAAGTAAAGGGGCTAGACTCGGCCACTCCGGCTTGCCGTAGCAGGACTTGCCTTGGCCATTATCTCCGGACAGTGCAGCGGAGCAGCTCTGCTGGCTTTGTACGGCGTACGCGCACCCAGGGCCAGCGGACCAGCCTCCCTAGTGCCCAGCTTGTTTACGGACTGCGTTCTCCCGGCCTCCAGCTGCATCTCGGAACGTGACAGGTCTTTCCTGGGGGTGGGGGTAGATCCCCCCGTGGGAGCGTTTGTTCCCTGGCTGCTGGGAGGGGAGCAGCACGGGCCGACCTCGCACTTTTTGTTTTCTGAGGCCCTGAGACAGCCGGCTGCGTCACTCTCTTCTCCTTCCCTCGTAAACAGCGCCTGGTGCCTGGGGTTCCCAACCCTGGTTTCCAGCTGCTTATTCCGATCCCATTGCACTGTTGCCTGAGATGGTTGTTTGGGGAGAGGAGTGGCTAGCGACACGGTTTCCTTTGGCTGCATTCGCGTTCTCCATTAAATTATTTTATTTACATCGCACCAGCTCTGACCAGTCATGGTTAGAGAAGGGTCCCTACCCTGAGATGCTTACAGTCTAGCGTGGATAAGGGGGAGGGGCACGTGGAGCGGAGAGGTTGCAGGTAACCATGCTTAGCTTAGGGGAAGGGAAAGATCCTGACGGATCAGACGGCGTGAGGAGAAGCCTAAAGGAGTTATCTAGGAGGGGCGGGGGAGGAGCTGAGGGAAAGCCTGACACAAGAGGTAGGTTTTTCAGGGAGGAACTGGGAGCAAAGCGTACGTGTTTGATGGGGTGGAGACTTCAGGGGCGCAGGCTGTTCAGGACGCAGGAAACGCGGGGGCAGGCAAAGGTGGTACCACCTAGGCACATTTTTAAGTAACACTTATGAAAAATACAGGTTACAGGGCCTTCACTGGCACCTAGCGGTGGCAGAGGAGGAGCAAAGCTGAAGAGCCTTGAAGGGGGAAGACGAGGAGTTTGTGCTGGATGGGCTTCCTGCAGGCAGCTCGGCACCCGAGTGCAATCCTGCTTCCCACGGACGGAGCCCTCAACGCAGAGCCCATCCGAGGGCCTCTGCCGTTAACGCCCCCAAGTGCGGTCACTGCTGAGACTAGCAGAGCGTTTCCTGCGTCACCTCGAGGCTGGATTACTGCAACGCGCTCTACGTGGGGCTGCCCGAGAAGCTGGTCCGGAGGCTGCAGCTGGTGCAGAATGCCGCGGCCCGTCTCCTTACGGGGGCGGGTCGCAGGGAGCACATGACACCGGTGCTCTGGGCTCTGCACTGGCTGCCTATAAAGCACCGGGCCAGGTTCAAGGTGCTGGTTTTAACCTTTAAAGCCCTTCATGGCCTGGGCCCTGCTTATCTGCGGGACCACCTCACTCCCCATGTGCCCGTGTGACCCCTGAGATCGTCCGTGGGGGCCTTTTTGGAGGTTCCCCGGGCGAGACGGGTGGCCACCGATGTTAGATCTTTTTTTCGGTGGCCGCCCCTGTGCTGTGGAACTCGCTCCCGGAGGAGGCTCGGTTGGTCCCCGCTCTTCTGTTGTTTTGACGTTTGTGTAAGACCTGGCTGTTCCGCCAGGCTTTTGGCGGAGGGTGTGTTTTTATTACTTGTTTTAAAATTTGTAGATTTATTTTAAAATGTTTTATTGTTGAATTTTTTTAAAAAAATATATTTTTTGGTGCATGTTGTTAGCTGCCCCAAGCTGCCTTTTGGGCAGGAGGGGCGGGATATAAGTTTTGAATAAATAAATAAAAATTAAAAAAATCTGACCCAGCTCCCTCTCGGAGCCTCGGTTTCCCCCATCTGTCTGTGGGGCCCATTCTTGCCTGACCCCTTGGGGCATCTGAGCCGAGTTGGCTGTTTCCAGAGCGGAAGGTGCCCTGCTAGCTCTAGGCATCGGGTCATGGCGCTCGGTCGTTCCTGTCTCCAGGCAATGGAGTTGTTGTTGGAGTTAGGCAGGATGGGGGGAACCTTTTCCCAACCACAAGCCACTTTGAAAACGAGGACAAGCTTTCTCAGGAGAGGAGAGGAAAACGAAGGCTGCGGATCAGCTCCGCTCTCGCCTCCTCAGCTCGCTCGTTTACCGCGTACGATTAGGCGACTGGATCCAGGGGGCCAGATCCAGGAATTGGCAGCTTGGGGCCGTGGGCTGCAGGTTCTCCTCCCTTGAAGTCAGGATTTGCCTGGCTGTTGTTTCTCAGCTCCGCAAGGCCCTGCTGCCTCTGGCTGTCCCTTCAGGCTGCAGGGCCTTGAGCTGCTTAATGCAACTGGAGAGAGACCCCTCCCTCCCTCCCTTGTGTGTGCAGACTACGGCCTTTGCTCATACGAATCCGTTCCAGCTTGTTTACACGGTGGCGGCTTGTCAGTCGCTGGGATGGGGGGCTGTGACGGTTCAAGGCTGCCGGAGCGTGTAGCAAGCGTCTCTCTCCCTCACCTGCTGACGCGGCAGCCCAGGCTGGGAAGCCATGCCGGGGTTACGTGATGATAATTGAGCAATGTTGCTAAAAGGCCTGCGTTTCTGCAAGGAGACCCCTTGGTTCACAGGCCAACATGGGGTTGGGGTTTTAGAGCTTCACTGAAAGGGCTAAGAAGCTCCTGGTTCCTTCTAGCGCTCGTGGCTGCAGAGGGGGAAAGGAGGCCGCCGGAGGAATGTTTGTTTAGTGTCAGCAACTGCCCTGGTCTCTGGGAGAAGAGGGACTTGGATCCAGTATCAAGTGGGCAGGGGTTCCTCAGGCTCCGGCTCTCCAAGAGACGACAACGTCCTCCTTTGGAGATACTGGAGCCTTCTTGTGGGACTTGGAGGCCAAGGCTTTTCTGGAGCATGTCCTCTAGCGTTAGCAGGCTGGGGTTTGCACCCCCTGGGCTGTTGCAGATGGTTAGCTCAGTAGGAGGAATCGTGCCCTTCTAAAGCAGGGGCAGGGAACCTCGAGCCCAGGGACCAAATGTGGCCTTCAGCAAGTTTTTATGTGGCTCCTTTCCGGTGCCTGGATATGGCCCCTGGATTCAGTTCCTACGCCCGATCACTGACAAACTGAGCTCAGGATCATGGAGCAGAGAGGAGAGCCTGCACACAAGGGTAGGGGACAGATCCACGGCACAGAGCCATGATCTGGACCTTCCTTTTCTTGAATTCACCCATTAAGCACCCCCGATCCCCAACCTCTGAGTGGCCCTCGGAGCTTGTACTAATTTTCAGTGTGGCCCCCTGGGAGGGAAACGGTTCCCCTCCCCTGCTCTAGTGTGATGGAGAAGCCACCATTTCCCTGGCATTGTTTAATACGGAAAGGCAAGACCCTAATCCTCCCGACCGATTACCCGTAATCCATCGGCCGTTTATCCTGCCTATTTGTATAAACTCTCAATCCTGAGAACGCTGCAGCCTCCCCTGGAAACTCAGTCGCTGCCAGATTCTTCTTACTTTTATACGAATAAGATTCAGTCACGGTACGATCCCGAGTTGATTCCGTCAAGGTCCGAGTCCTGGCCTTCATCCCACCAGTGCCGGTACAGACTCAGAGCGCCTCCGTTCACTCGGGCAGAGTTCCTCCACGTTTACGTGCTTGTGTGACCCTTCTGGGCCCCTGTGCGGATGGGCAGGTGCTGGGAGTTCTGGGACCGGAGCCCTTTCTTTCCCCTTTGGGTCAGATGCAGACCTGTCCTTGCCCGGCAGGAGCATCCCGTGCCAAGGCCTCCCCCCTCATTCACCATCCCCCCTTCTCTTTTTCTTTCAGAGCGACCTCGGCGGCAAGAAGATCCTGCAGCGGAAGTGGACCTCGTTCATGAAGGCTCGTCTGGCCTGCTACATCCCGTACTATGAGGTGCTCAAGAGCGTGTCCAGCCTGCTTGGGGGCGACTGGCTTAACACCGTCTTCTATGCAGCCTTCACCTTGTCGGCGCAATGGTGAGACTAAGCTACCAGCGGCGCAGGTCTCTTTCCGCCCCTCCCGGCCCCTGGCGCATGATGCGCCGAGCTGTTAGAACGGTCCGTGTGGGCCGTCTAGGCCCGAAACCAAAATTCCGCCCAGTTTCAGTTTTCCACGTAATTAGGCGTTTCGGTCGGTCCAGTCGACGGATGGAATACAGACTGGACCGGTTTGAAAACGATTTCGACATTTGTGCATATGCAAAGCGGCCACCGCCGTACGATACCGCCATTTTGTTGTGCCGTTTTGCCCACGCGCAAATCGTTGAATCAGGATTCCGATTTAAAAATGATTTCCGTTGGGATCCCGATGGAAATTCTGGCTGCCGTTCCGACTTCGCAGAACTCTTCCTCCAAAATCTCCGTAGCTATTTGGAACCAGCCCTTGGGCCGTCCTCCTCTCTAGGACTGAGACGAGAGCAGCACGGGCTCCCGTTCCAAAGGGAAATACCAATCTTTCGGGAGCGCTTGCGAGTGTCCGTCAGTACTTTGTCAGCTTCCGGTGACTCTGCACGGCCACCAGTTTTTAGCCAGTGTGATGTAGCGGAGAAGGTGCTGGGCTTGGACCTGGGAGGCCAGGGTTCAAATCTTACCCTAGCCAATGAACTCCCTGGGTGGTCTTGGGTAAGTCACCACCTCTCAGCCTCAGTTTCCCGTCTGTTAAATGGGAATGTGTGTCTGTCCGTCTCTCCCTGTGTTCCGCTCGCCCTTGTCCAGCTTAGATGGTAAGCCCACTGGGCAGGGACCGGTCTCCGAAAATCTGTGACTGTAAAGCGTGGCGTACGCCTAGTAGCGCTAGAGAAGTGATGGGTCATAGTAGCGGTTTTTCATCATTTATGTCCCTTTCCGGGACTTTTTGTCACTTTTCGTCATTTTCTGGGATTTCTTTGTCATTTTACGGCAGTTTTACAGCACTTCCCCTGTGCTTAGCTGGCAAGTTTTTGTCTCCTCTCCAGAGCCTCCTGGGGGGCGCATGGGGGCACACACGGGGCTTGGGACCAGCCCGTAGCGGTTCAATAACCGAAAATGGCAAAGCCAGTAGCTTCCCGCCTGGCGTGAATCTCGCTGCTTCCGACGGAAGCGGTTTTTCATTTCCTGTCTACTTCTCTCACAGCTGTTCCCGGTAGCTCCCTGGGAGCCCTCGACACTTGACATGCTTGTTGGAGTTTTCCTAGCGGTGCCCCTGGCTGATCCCGAGAAATTGGGGTTTCCTTTGGGGCCTGGCCCTAGCAGAAGATGCTGTGACTCGCTCCTTGCAGGCCGGCTGCAGCTGCCAGAGGCAGGTGGCATTGGACCCCACTGACGCCTTAGCCATTAGGGAAGGAGGCTGCAAAATGGTTGCAAGGTGCTTGCTCTTCTCTTCCCAGAAACAGGCCCCTTTGCTGCAGCCACGCTCGGCCCCGCAGCCCCTTCCCCAGGCCTTGCAGAACCCAGCTTGAGAACGGCGACCCCCCGGGCTCCAGGATTGCCCCTAGAACACAAGTCCCGGCAGGAGCTCGTCACCTCCTCTCCCGTTGTCTCCTGCGGAGCCCCTCCGCACGCAACGGGCAGTCGTTTTCGCCCACGTAGACGAGAGCTACGGAAACGATTCCAGCAGGAGGCGCAATCGGTTTTTAATTTATCGAAAGGGATGGTGGCTGAGCTCTCTTGAAGGGAGGAAGCGCTTAGAGGCTCTCGAATCCGGCAGTTGGGAGTTAAAGCTGGACGTGTTCCCATTAGAAATCAGGCACCGGTTGCTTAACAGCGCAGGTGATTAACCGTTGGGCCGGCTGCCCAGGGAGGGGGCGGCGGTCTGTCACTTGCAGGCTGCGTCTCAAGATTAGATGCCCTTTTTGAAGCCGTGCCTTGATCAAACAGAGTCTCGTAGGCTTGAGAGAGCGATAGTTGGAGAGTGACTGTAGTGGCTCAGGGCAGACGGGCTGAGGTCGCACTAGAGCAGCGGTGGGGAAGCTTTTCTGCCCCCGGGGGCTGCATTGAAAATGAGTACGAGCTCTGGGGGCCACAGAGAGTTGGGTGCGGGGGTGCTTAACAGGTGTATTCAAGAAAAGGAGGGCTCAGCTAATGGATCTGTCCCCTCTCCTTGTGTGCCTGCTCTCCCCTCTGCCCCATTATCCTGAGCTCAGTTTTTCAACGCTTGGAACCAGAGGCCAGAGCCAGAAACTGGAAGGAGGCCGCAATGAAAACTTGCCGAGGGCCGCATTTGGCCCCCAGGCCTGGGACTCCCCACCCCTGCACCAGACAATCTCTGTTCTCCTTTTGGGAGGGAATAAGACAGGAATCAACATGTCTGTCACCAGCTCCTTTGCTCTGCGTACATTCTTCCTGGGAGCAGGAGCACGTTCAGTTCTGGGCTTTCTCTGCAGGGTCTAACGTAGTCCCCTCCGAGGGATAATCCAGGTCGGGGCTTCAGCCCAAACCTTGGGATTTTCAGAGAGCTCTTTATTGCAGAGTCACATGCAAGTGCGCGCCATCGCCGGGGGGCAGCCGGGGCCACGTGATGATGGGGCGGACGTCAAAGCAGGTTCGGGCTCGGGAGCGAGACAAACCCGCTTCTAAAGGGCTCTCGCTGGGAAGCAGCCAGGGCCAAGAGAGCCCAGCGTGCAGAGCCAACGCCAGATTCCGGCGGACTGGGCGGAGGGAAGGGAGGAAGTTAGGGAGCCAGCTTACTGCTCTCTCTGGCACTGGGGGGGGCCTCAGTTTCCCCGTAAAAGATCTCTGGGCTCATGGAGGTCAAGGAAACTTCCCTTTGGAGATTGGTTTGTTAGCTCTCCTCACGGCCTTTGCCATTGCTCTCCTCCAAGAGGGAAGCTCCTTTCCAGCAGCTGAGGGGGCCAACTCCAGGCCCTGCCTCAAACCCTCTTCCCGGAATGGAAAGCATCCGCTCCCCTCAGCTCCTCTGCCTTGGGCCTGCTCTGCTCCAAAGGAGCCCGGTGCTTTCATTCTAGCTTCCTCTCTTCCCCCGGTCACCCGCCATTTTGGCCCAGCCGTTAACCCTTTCCTGGCTAGGGGGCAGGCCCAGGTCAGCAAGGGTGTTGAAGCCGGGCCTTCTCCGCTGTGGAGATTTTGGTCACTGCCCTTGCACGGAAAGCAGGGATTAGACAGGGGTGGGCGAGCGAGTCTTTCCCCCCCCCCCCCCAAGCAGAGTTACTAATAGCCGTGGCAGAGAGGAGGCCCTCTCCTCAGATTTGGAGAAGAAGAGCAGCTCCGTGACCAGCCGCCATGACGCACTACCAGCCCCAGCTCAGACTGGAATCTTAATGAGCCAGTGGCGTTTCCTGCTGGTTATTGATGGCTGCTGTATGAATTTTAATGAGCCCCCCAGCCCCTCGCTAATTAGCCTGTTTCTATATATAGAAACCTGACGCAGAACAAACTGTATTTATTGCAAAATGGCACCCATGGAGATACCGGGGGTGTGGGGTGGGGGTGTGTGTGTCTTGCTGGGAGAGAGATTCATTAATTAGCACTGCCCGTTAGTGCAGAGGGAATTTTGCCCATGGCCAGGCCGAGTGCAGCAAGGAAGGGGTTACTGGACCCACTGTGCCCTGGAGGAGATCTGATTGGCTCCCCAGGGCTATGTTCTCCTGTTGGCGAACATGAGGGGCGGGACCGAGTGTCGGATCAGGAGTAGGAGGAGTTAAGTTGGTGGGCGGAGCTTAAAGGAGTATAAAACCCAATTTGCAGGCGGCTGGGTGGATGTTGCCAATAGGAATGAGTGAATTCTCTTGCGCATCCTCCTGAGTGCCTGGCTTCTGTCAGGGAGAGGAGTGCAGGATAAGGGCTAAGGAAACCTGGCGGGAGAGTTGGTGCAGGATCGTGTCCAACATGGTGCGGGAGCAAGGTGTGTAGGGTCCAAGGGTCACACCAGGGATCAACACGTGGACCAAGGGAGCAGGAGGGACGAGGCAGAGCCGGGGCCAGGTCGGAGCAGGCTCCCTGGGCCAATCACATAGGGGGCGGCACTTCCAGCAGACGTCACCCTAGGCTCGCCAGCGGGATCGGAAGGCCCAGGTTCTAGGGAAAGACCCCACACTAGGGGCAGGGAGTGCAGAGCCAGTCCGAAGTGCGTGGCGACAAGAGGAGGACGCACAAGGCAAGCGGAACCAGGAAGGGATTGGGAAAGTGACTGATGATCCACTCAGCTAGCTGTGGCTACTGGCTGGTCCTTACGTACGAGCCAGCAGCCAACCAGGAAGCCTGGGGCTGAGGGGAGGAGGGGGTGTGTGTGGCTTGACCGGTGCTGGGGAAGGTCTTCTGACCAATACTGGGCCCTGGTTGGGAAGAGCCCCCAGGTTTAAGCCCAGATCCTTACAGCCTTCCCTGTCGCACAAACAGATGGATTCTCCCTCCCTCCAGCCCATTCAATAGTGACCGGCTGAACCAGTGGGCCCCGGCGATGGGGGCAGGGTGTCACTGATGACGCTCAAGGTGCCTCGGGGACCGTCGTGCACCTGCCGGCAGGGGGTGTAGGTGGCCTGTGCACGGCTCACTGCAGGGGGGGCTGTGGCCTGAAGGTGAATTGCTCCAGCGGCAGCTGCCGGTCCCATGGGCCAGGTGCGGAGACGGCATGGCTCGCGGTTTGGGGTCACCGGGCCGAAACGCGGCTTCCGCAAGGGCTTCTAGTCGTGACTTGCAGGCCGAGTCCTCCCCATCCCTGGGCCGCTGGTGCTGGTGGCTAATCGCCCGCCCCGGTAAACGTTGCTGACTCACTCCTCCTTAGAATGGATCCGGCTGTCATTTCCGGGAGGCTCCTCCCGACGCCTGATTGGCCCCGCTGGGGTTTGTCTTGGTGGCCCTGAGCCCGTGGTGGCCCGGATCCTGGCATGGCTCATGCTAGAGCCCATTGGAGGAGTGGCTCGGTGGGCGCAGGGCAATAGCTTCTCCTGGTAAGAGCTAGGGATCCGATTCAGGACAGGCTACAGATACCCCGAGAGTGCTCCGCATTCCTGAGCGCGCTGAGCTCCATGCATTAGTCCTGATTTATACCGGCTGCTCCTGGCCGGCCGGCAGCCATGCTCCGTGCCCTCTAATCCAGGTGCCTGGGAGCATGCCAACCCCCCCCTCTAGTTGGCACTTTGCGGGCTGTGAAGAATGAGCAGGGAACTGCTTAGCGGAGCAGGAGGGGATGGAATCACTCTGCAAAAGCAGGATACTCACTGAGAGACACGACTCCAGAGTCTTGGCTCCCTGCTCTAAGGGCGCTTTTAAACGAGCACTCGCAGTTAGTGACCAACTACCTTGGTTATTGGACCAACTCCTGCACCACGCAGTCCCCTTCCTCAGGCACAGCGAAAGTCAGAAGAACAAATGATTTATAGACCTACGCCTGGCTTGGAAGCCCTTACTGAGTTCCATTCCCAGCTCTGCCACTGACTGGCCAGGGGGCTCTGGGCAAGTCCTTTCCTCCTGTGTGGTGCAACAGGTACAACTCCTCCGATCAGAGACATTCAAATTATTATTTCCGACAGCACCAGCAGTAAAAAGGTCTCTGCCCCCCGGGGTTTATAATCTAGGATGGACAAGGAAGGGGAACACAGGGATACATACAGTCCCATTTTACAGAGGGGTAAGCGAGACTGAGAGTGACTTGTCTAAGGCCTCCCACTGAGTTCAAGGTTAAGACAGGATTTGAATCCTGCTCTCCCAGGTCCAGCACCTTAGCCACTAGACTACACTGGCTACTGGAATGTAAAGAGCTGTGGGAGCGCCCCCTTGCGGGAAAGACCGCTGACTCCTCCAGTGCTTCTTAAACCCAAGCAGCAGTCTGCTCGAGTCACAACGGACTCTGTCCCTGTAGCTGTATAGAGGAGTTTCCCTACAATCCAGCCAGATGCCCCAGACCCCTCTCCGTTTCCTCCCCTGGCGCATGCGCTGGGCGACTCCCTGGTGGGAAGGTTTGTGCGCCGCCGCCGGAGCAGTGGGGCTACCGGCTGATCCCATCATTCTGCCTTTCAGGAGAAGCATGGAGGTGTCTGCCGTCTGCCGGTACAACATTTCCGAGATCCGGGCAGCCTTCGAGGGGCCCTACATGGAATACCAGGAGTCCTCCCGCAAATGGTCCCGCTACAACGGAGCAGTGCCAGAGCCGCGGCCAGGAGCGGTAAGTGGCCAACCCGCCCCTTCCAGAAACAGCTCTGTGCTGAGTATTGGCAGCTCCCCCCTCTGCTTAGTACGGGCAGCTCCGGCAAAGCGTGTCGCAGTCCCGTCTTGAGGCTCACCTGGTTTGACTAGAGCAGACTCCTGAGTGACCTGCGTGGGATTCTTTGGCATCATGGTCAAATTCCAGCTGGGGAGTCTTGCCTCTCCGCGTTTTCACTGCTGGTCCTAGACTGTTACTCAGGGTCGTTGGGCAGCCCCCAGAAGAGGCTGCCTCTCCCACCAGCCAGCTGGACATTCGAGAGAGAGACCAAAGAATCTAATGATCCCCTCAGTGTTGCACCATTGCAGGCTCTCACGACAGGCAGCTCTGAGATTGGAGTGTGAGCTCTCTGGGACAGGGAACTGATCCATAGTTAGGAGTCCTACACACTAACTCAGGGGATCCTGAAGGGTCTCAGGCAGCATGCCTAGGTGAGGCCTCTGCCGGGGATCCTGGAGGATCTTGGGCAGCGAGCCTGGGTGAGGCCTCTGCCAGGGATCCTGGAGGGTCTTGGGCAGCACGCCTGGGTGAGGCCTCTGCCGGGGATCCTGGAGGGTCTTGGGCAGCACGCCTGGGTGAGGCCTCTGCCGGGGATCCTGGAGGGTCTTGGGCAGCGAGCCTGGGTGAGGCCTCTGCCGGGGATCCTGGAGGGTCTCAGGTAGCACGCCTGGGTGAGGCCTCTGCCGGGGATCCTGGAGGGTCTCGGGCATCGAGCCTGGGTGAGGCCTCTACCGAGGTCCCTGGAGAGCCAGATTTGAAAGCCTGCTGCCGTGTCAGGTTGTGACAATACTGGGCTAAGATGGACCATTGCTCTGACTCAGGCAGCTCAGAGGAAGGGAGCGGAGACGGGTATATGGATAAAAGATGGATTCATGGCATAAATCTATGATCAAGGCCACGGGTGGGGAATCTCAGGCCTGGGGGCCAAATGCAGCCCACACCTTTTTTATATTTGTCCCCTTTCCAGTTCTTGATCTGACCCCTGGATGCAGTTCCTACCCCCAAGCACTGAAAAATTGACCTTGGGGGGGAAGGGAGCAGAGATGAGGGCATGCACACAAGGAGAGGGGACAGGTTCATGGCAAAATTCATGACCTGCACCCTCCTTTTCCTGAATCCACCCCTTAAGCACCCCCTGTTCCCAACATGTCTGTGGCCCTCACGCTTCTCCTAATTTTCAAAGTAGCCCCTGGGAGGGAAAAGGTTCCTCATGCCTGCACGAACCCAATAAGTCAATCCTAAAGCAAGCCTGCCTTCCAGCATTTCCAGTGGGGAGGTAGGATGGCAGGCGTCACCAGGTGGGCACTGTTACAAAACCTTCAGAGTTCTTTCCCGTTGCCAGTTTCCATGGGGTGGGTTATGAAGGGTTTGCAGAGGGAGCTGCGCCGGCAGCAGGAGAGTTCTCTGAGTACAGCAAGACTTTGAGGCAGGGAAGGGTTTGCCTGTGTGCCCTGCGTGTGAGTAACAGCCTCCTCCCCCACAGTGCATTACCAACCGCGCTCGCGGGAACGGCTTCAACTCCTCCCAGGACCTGCCCAACGGCGTGCTGGACTTCGTGAAGCTCCACCCCCTGATGTACGAGGAGGTGAAGCCGGTGGGCAGGGAGCCCCTGCTGGTCAAGAAGAACGTGATCTACACTCAGGTGGCAGTGGACAGGGTGTTGGCACGGGACGGGCAGCAGTATGACGTGCTCTTCATGGGGACGGGTAGGTGCTCCCAGCCTCTCCTGCGCACACAGGGGTGTCAGCACCCTCCAGGGGACGGAGGCCGCGTGTTGCTCCGAGAGACTGCGACAGCCCCGGCTTGCGGCCTGGCGCAGGAGTTGGCAAAGGGCCACGTGCCACCCTTACTTTTCCCTCCTGCATTAACACAAGCAGGCGAATCTGATCGTAGCCGGGGAAGGGGGGGGAGTCCTGAGGAGAGCAAGACGTGTGCAACTTTAGCACGGTCCAACGTCCTTAATCCCAGCCCACCCGCAGCTCTGCCAGTGTCGCCCAACCCTGACCAAACGCTCTCCCGTTCTCAAAGCCACAGGCTCTCCCCAGCTCGGCTGATGCCCTTCATTCCCCACCCCCCCAGCCTCCTGCTGCCGACTCCTCTCAATCCCATCGCGCAGCCTCTTGTCTCGAGACATCGCCCTCTCCTGCTCCGCCCTGATTGGCAAGGGGGCGCTGGTAGCAAACTCGGGGGGGGGTGGGGGCGGTGCTTGCAATTCTGCTGGGAGGCTCGGATTAATGATCCACCCCGTCCCTGGTTTTGAACCTCCAGCTCTTCCTGGAGCCAGGACGGCATCTAAGCTCTGGGCTGCTGGGGAAGGAAGGGAGGAAAGCTGGGAGGAGACGCACGGCGGGATGCAGGCGAGGCCCGGTGGCTGGGGGAGTTGGTGTCTCTGGTTTGACTTGGTTTTGAATCCACCCTGGGACAGTCGTGTCCCCCCCCCCAAAGCCCCTTCCCAATCTGCTGCCGGGAGGGGGAGCAACTGGCTTTCCCTGCCGTTGCCCCATAGCCATGACCTTTCCCCTTTGACTTTTGACCAGGTGACGGGTGGCTCCACAAGGGGGTGGTGGTGGACTCCGCAGTTCACATTGTCGAGGAAACGCAACTCTTCAGGGACCCCCAACCCATAGAGACCCTCGTCCTCTCCAGCCTCCAGGTACGGCAGCTCCACCCCACAGGAATGGTGTCCCTAATACGGCTGCAATCCCCCTCCCCAAGGGAAAGGCAGGGCATGGGCCTGGCGGGGTGGGGTGGGGGTGGCATGCTCTCTGGTGCACTGCCCCCCCCCCATGTGGGGGGAGAGGACCCATTCCACCTTCTGCATCAGAGCTCATTTCAACCTAGCTACGCCCCTGCCCATCCCCCAGCACGACCACACCTTCCTCCTCCGCCTGCTTCCTCACAACGCTAGAATACATGTTGGCTGTCGCGCGGCGTCGGCGTCCCGCTGGCTGTCGCACGGCGCCCCGCTGGCTGTCGCGCTGTTGCCCGCACTGTCTCGCAATGCTTCCCACTCAAGCTCTAATTCTGCTCTGCCAGAGGAAACGACTGTGGAATTTTGCCTTTGGCCCTAATCCTGACCAAACGGTTGGCAGCCCTATCAGCTCTGGCAGCGCAGAATTAATGGGGCCCTGACTAAAATCCTCAGATTTGTGGCGTGGCGGTGAAACGGAGGGTGGCGGCAGCCCCAGAAGCTAAATTGCCTGAGCTTTGAGCACCCGGCAGGTGTTCAGCCTTCTCAAGGTCTCTGCTCTGGCCCTGCTTCACCTGTCCCCCAGCCCAGCCCGGAGGAGCAGAGCTGTGTGCTCAGGGCTACCTGTCAGGAGAGGCCAGGCCTGAGGGAATGATTCCCCAGCCGGGGCCAGCGAATACTCCCCCAGGGCGGGAGGTTCCTTCCTGCCTCCCCCTCCCCACCATTAGCCAGCCTACAGTTTGGAGTGCAGGTGCCGCTCCCTGTCTGGTGCCCTGGGTCCCTGACAACGAGCCCGAGATAAAGCTGCACCTTGGGGCGTAGGACGCGGCTCCGCCCTTGGCTAAGTGCTCCCACGCAGGGCATTGACCCCGCTGTTTGGGGAGCTGTGGCCCTGGTGTCGCCTGCACAGCAGCCCCCTCTGCTGGGCCTATTATTTATTTATTTATTTAATTAATTTATTAATTTATTTATTTATTTCTTTTTATTTTTATTTATATAAAAAAATTTATCCCCCCCCTCCTGCCCACAGGGCAGCCCGGGGCGGCGAACAACAATATAAACAATTAAACAATTAAAAATCCACAAATGCAGGGAAAAGAAACCCACCCCACCCCTACCCCTCGCCAAAAGCCTGGCGGAACAGCCAGGTCTTACGTACATGCCGAAACAGCAGGAGAGTGGGGGGCCGACCGAGCCTCCACCGGGAGCGAATTCCACAGCACGGGGGCGGCCACCGAGAAAGATCTCACATCGGTGGCCACCCGCCTCGCCCGGGGAACCTCCAAAAAGGCCCCCACGGACGATCTCAGGGGTCGCATGGGCACATGGGGAGTGAGGTGATCCCACAGATAAGCAGGGCCCAGGCCGTGAAGGGCTTTAAAGGTTAAAACCAGCACCTTGAACCTGGCCTGGTGCTTTATAGGCAGCCAGTGCAGAGCCCGGAGCACTGGTGTCATGTGCTCCCTGCGACCCGCCCCTGTAAGGAGACGGGCCGCGGCATTCTGCACCAGCTGCAGCCTCCGGACCAGCTTCTCGGGCAGCCCCACGTAGAGCGCGTTGCAGTAATCCAGCCTCGAGGTGATGAAGGCACGGATGACAGTGGCGAGGTCGGAGTCTGAGAGATACGGCCGAAGCTGCC
>QEPC01008216.1:2653803-2665795 GCA_003113815.1 Sphenodon punctatus
GCCTGCCTTATTAACACTTTACATTTACGTTGCCAGTGTTTATGCTCTTTCGTATTATTTTCATTGGGACTAGCCTTCCATTTCTTAAAGGATGCCTTTTTGGCTCTAATAGCCAAAAACCTCCCCATTTAACCACAGTGAAAGACGTTTGGCTTTCCTGCTTCCTTTTTTAACTTGTGGGATGCATTTAATCTGGGCTTCCAGAAGGGGGCTTTTAAACAGCCTCCACGCCTCTTGCAAACTTGTAGCCCTTGCAACTGGGCTTTTTAGTTTCTTTTTAACTAATTTCCTCATTTTGTCATAGTCTCCCTTTTTAAAGTGAAATGCTGCTGCTCTACTTTTGTTTATCTTTCTCCCTACAGAAATTACATCAAATGTGATCATATTATGATCGCTATTGCCTAGTGGCTCCGCCACAGTTACTCCTTGCACCAGCTCCTGCATGCCACTCAGGACTAGATCTAGAATAGCTCCTCCTCTTGTTGGTTCCAGAACCAGCTGTTCTAGGAAGCAGTCATTTACGGCATCCAGAAAATTGACCTCCATGTCCCGCCCCGAGGAACCATTCACCCAATCAATATTAGGGTAATTGAAGTCACTCGTTATTATTATTATGTTGCCGACTTTAGTAGTCTGTCTAATCTCTTTTAGCATTGCTTTATCAGTCTCTCCGTCCTGGTCAGGGGGACGAGAGTATAGCCCTACTGCGATTCTCGCCCCCTTTATACCTGGAATTTATATCCATAGAGATTCTAGGGAACAGTTTGCAGCCTTAAAAATTTTAATTGTACTTGACCCAATGTTGTCTTTTACATACAGAGCCACCCCACCCCCAACTCTATCTACTCTGTCACTCTGATATATTTTGTACCCTGGTATTACAGTGTCCCATTGGTTCTCCTCATTCCACCGTGTCTCTGTGATGCCTATAATGTCTAGATCTTCATTTAGCGCCAGACACTCTAATTCTCCCATCTTACTTTTTAGGCTTCTAGCATTTGCATCTAGACATTTATGTGTATTCTTTTTATTCTTCTTACTGTGCCCATTATAGGGGACTGAATCAGGCACCCTGGAATTGTTATTTATCTGTTCTCCAGCCAATTCCACCTGAAGTTCCTTAATTTGTATAACTTCCTCAGTCTTAAGAAACTCTAAATCCCCTTAGTTAACATCCTCCTGCATAGATGCCACAGTCCAAACTGCGCACTCTTTCCCCCCAGGCTCTAGTTTTAAAACTCTATCACATTTTTAATTTTTAGTGCCAGCAGCCGGGTTCCAGTCTGGTTAAGGTGTATTTTTCATACGTGTTCCTTAAATATTTGCTTAGGTGGCAAAACTAGGTCTGGGGTCGACTGTTGAAACCACTGTCCACACCCTGTCTGGGGGGGGAGGGGCAAGAACCCAGGAGTCCTGGTCCCCTTCCCTGCCCCATCTCCTGCCCTCAGCTAACACTGCCTGCTTGAGATGTACGCGTGCGTCCGTCCGTCTCCCCCTCTCCCTCCCCCCTGCACCCAGCCTGTGGAACCTTCTTTATGGAAGGACAGCACCCCCTGGTGGGGAGCCAGCACCGAGCATCCTGGCTTGGTCCCAGTTCAGTCTGCCCTGCCGGCCTACAGGGAAGCCGGGTCTGCATGGGGCTTGTGGTTCAAAGGTAGCATTCCCCGCCCTTGCTCTGGTGGGACACGGGGGCAGGGAGAGAGGGCTCTGTGCCCCACACAGGGGCCTGCATGTTTTCTGGGGTTTTCCGGTGCCTGGGGAGGGGGTGGTTTGTCCAGCCGTCGGGGCTCTGGTTCTGAGCTTGGAGAACTGGCTCGATGGCGTCTCCAGCGCCATGGTCCCTGCGCAGCCATCAGGTGATACTAGCTCCCAGGCACTGCCCGGCGGGAGGGAGGGAGGGAGCCCCAGCAGGGGCCTTGGGGCTAAGCAGGCTTCCTCTCCGTGTTCCCCTGTCGCAGAGAAACTTGTACGTGGGGGCGCAGAGCGGGGTCCTGCAGCTGCCCCTGGCTGCCTGTCGCCGGTACCTCTCCTGCTACGACTGCATCCTGGCCCGGGACCCATACTGCGGCTGGGACGGCGAGGGCTGCAGGGAGCTGGCCGAGGCGGCGGACAGGTACGGAGGGAGCCTCACTCTGTGCCAGCCCCTTCCCACAGCTTGGAAACCCGCAATTGACGGCCAGGGCAGCGAAATCTTTGTGGCGCCCACGAGGCTCTTGAGGGAGCTGGGGGCTCCACTAATGCTCCCCCAGCATCCTGGGGGCTCAGTGTCAGTCTCTCCTCCCAGTGGCACAGCCGGTCCAGCATGACGGGGTGGGGGGTTCCCGATTACACCCCAGAGCCTGGGGCCTCCCGCTGGCTCCCCTCTGCATCCCAACCCACCCGACTCCATCTTGGCATTAAGAGCCTCTCCTTGGAGCTCCATCGATTGAAGCACAGGCCAGGGTCTCTCTGCTGGGAAGGATTGCGTGGCTGAGTGCAGTAGCAGGCTAGCGCGGGGGGCTGCAAATGGATTTATGCATTAATCTTTGTGTGTACCCTGTGTGCGTGTGCATGTGTGTTTGTGTTGCCCTGTGTGTGTGTGTGTGTGTGTGTGTGCGCATGCCTGGGAGGTGTTGGCTTGTGATGTGTGTTGGTGCCTCTCAATTTGTTAGGGGGTGTGACACAAGTCTGTGTGCACGTCTGCCTGTCTGGGGGGTAGGGGGGTTGTGCGTCCTTCTCTCCTTTCCCAGCTTACTGGCTCCCTCTTGCTGTTGGCAGAAACCGGCTGATCCAAGACGTCCTGCACGGCAACAGGGGCTGCTGGAACGATTCTGCCCAGGGTGAGGAGCCTCCCTCATCTGATTCTCTGTGCCAGGGGGCAGCCCGGGCCAAGGGGGTGGGGGGAACTGCTACCTCTCCTGCCTCCTAACGGGCACGCACTGTGTAGTCCTGGTCTCTTGCAGTCCCACCCGCTTGTGTGCTGTGAGCACCTGCCCATGCCAGGGGATCTGGGGGGCTAGGTTGTCTGCCCCCAATATTACACTGATGCCAGGGTGTTAGGCTTTCTAACCTCCTGGGGCCTAGGATGCCCACCCCCAGTATTACCCCGATGCCCGGTATCCAGGGCTGAGGCAGAGTCTGACCCCTGACCCCTCGTGGCCCCCAGGTGCTGCCGTGCAGAAGAATAGGACGGTGCTTCGTGACGATGACGTTCTCCTCCAGTGTGACCAACCCTCGAACCTGGCGCGGGCGGCCTGGCTGGTGAATGGCACGGAGCCGCTGGCCGAGGGCGGGCAGAGCCACTTCCGCCTGGGGGTGGACGGGCTGCTGGTGATGGCCGCGCAGCCGGAGCACAGTGGGGAGTACCGCTGCTACGCCGAGGAGAGGGGGCTGCGCTCCCTGCTGGCCGCTTACACCCTGCTGGTCCTCCCCGCCCCGCTGCCCCCGCCCACCGCCCCCCTGCCCTCCTTGCGGACTGCCGGCCTTGCGGCCGGCGACGGGCGGCTCATCTACATCGCGGTGATCATGGTGCTGGGCGGGCTCTGCCTGGCGCTGAGCGTGGTCCTGCTCTACACCTCCTGCCTGCAGAGACGCAAGGGCAAGTACGTGCTTGACAACCCCCAGGCCTCCTCCTCCTCCTCCGTGGAGCTGCAGACTCTCTCAGCCAACTGCCTGGGCAAGGGCCGGGAGGAGGAGGAGGAGGGGGGCCGCTACTCAGATGGCTGCCTGCAGATCATCCCGGGGGAGGCTCCCCCGGCGGCCTCGCCCTCCAAGGAGACGACTCCCACCCTGCTCCCGCCGCCGCCCCCGCCGCTCCCTGCCGAGTTCACCAACGGCATCGCCACCCTGCCCAACATGCTGCGCAAGATGAACGGGAACAGCTACATGCTGCTGCGGCAGAGCGACGAACCCTGCCCCTCGCCGCTCTACAGCTCCTCCTTCACCGAGGAGCTCAGCAAGATTCTGGAGAAGCGGAAACACACCCAGCTGGTGGAGAAGCTGGACGAGAGCTCGGTCTAGGGGCAGGGACCGTGGCATCCCTCCCCTCCCCTTCCCCCCACCACCAGAACCAGTGTTACAGACTCACGCAACTACCTCCGGAGCTGCCCCCCTCGGACTCCGCTCCCGCCCCTTGTGCTTCTACTGGCCTGTTTTGTTTGGGGTTGGGTGGTTGGTTTGTTTTTTCCAATTTGCTGTAAAGAGAAATCTATTTAAATGGGAATTATATTTATATATAAAAGCGTTGATCCGCAGCGGGCCGTGCAGCGAGGTCTGTTGGGGCGGGAGGGGGCCTGTGGAGCATGGAGAGGCACCCGTCCTGACAGGCCGCAAGCTCGGAGCGGGGAATTGAACCCTCGGAGCAGCAAGACGGACGATGGGAGCAGAGGTCTTGCCAGGGTTGTATCCTTGTGTGAGGACAAGGAGCGCCCCCTGGAGGACAGCGAGAGGATGGTGAGGAGCCGCAGCCCTTAGCAAAGAGAGATGGATGGAAAAGGGGACAGGGTCGAGGGGGGTGAGATGCTAGTGGGTTTACTGAGCAAGAGCCGAGAGGTAAGGCATGAGGGACTGGGGGTGTTTGAAGACCCTCCAGGGGGACCCAGCTCCGAGGCAGGCTCAGACAGAGAGGAGAGAGCACTCGTTCTTGGCAGGCTCCGACAGAGAGGAGAGAGCACTCGTTCTTGGCTGGCCGCAAAGCAGAGGGGAACGGGCTGGAGTTGTAGGAAGGCCAAGGGGAACCGTTCCCGCTGCAGAGCAAGCTCCAGCAAGAGGCCTGGCCCACTCAGCCCGGTAAGTAAGTGGAGGAGGCAGCCTCCGAGACATGGGACTGTACGGCAGCCACCTGCCTTAAACATTTTTAAGGCAGCCGTAGGAAAAGTACAGGCTGCAGGCCCCACAACGTGTATTTCCCACAACCGTTCCTTAAAAATGTGCCCAGGTGGGCGACGGGGGAGGCAGCCTCAACGTGCTCACTTTCTTGACAGCGTCGGGGCCTGGACGCTGCTTCCTGGGCTGGATGGACTCTCGGCCAGAGACAGCTAGCAGGGCTTGGGTGCTTATGAGGCTGCAGGAGGGCCATGGATCCCTGCTTCGGTGCAGGGCAAGGAGAGGCTAGGCCGATCCCAGCTGCCCTCTCTCTCTCTCGCCCCCACCTGCAAGGTCTAAGAATCCTGTTGCCGTGCTATCAAAGGACAGTTCCCCTCTTTCCCCTCCTCGCTCTAACTCCCCCCTCCACCCCCCACTGAGTCCCAGCCAAGGGGCCATTCCTTGGGCACTGTCTGAAAGGCCCCCGCTCTGGGGCAGGTGGGGGGGGAAGAGGCTGAACGGGGAGGCCTGGGTGCTAATCAGCCCCATTCCCCTGCCATCCATGGGGCTGATGGGGTCCCTCTGCCCTGCTCCTGCCCCAGGAGCAGCTGCTGAGGCAGGATCTGCAGCCTCGTTTGGGGCGCAGAGGGGAAACCGCTAACGAGGGGCAGATGTTTTAACGAGCCCCCCCCCCCGGCTCCCTCGACAGACTCCCACTTGCTTTGCCAGACGGAGCCAGGCTGTGTGCCAGTTTGGGGGGGGCAGGGGAGCCAGAGCCCCCCAACAACCTGTCACCAGCCCCACCTGTGTCCCCCCCCCCACTCACCTCTGCACTGACTGCCCCCTGGAGGTGAGAGCACAGATCACCGCTGCCAGTGTCGCTGAATCCCCCTCCGGGACAGAGACAGGAGAACGGGCCCCCCCCCGCTTGCCCAGGAGGCCCAGTTCCAGAGGAAGTGACTGTATGAACACCTAGCCCCCCCCCCTCCTCTCCTGCCCCCTATCTTGGATCAGTGAGGAATGAAGCCTTTCCTCTAGGTCACCCCAAACCTAGAGCTGCAGTCCTGGCACCGAGGAGTCCGGCCACAGAGCCGTGCGCTGTCCCTGCCTTCTGCAGCCATGGCTTGGCCCGGAGGCTGCTGAACTTCTGCAGTGGCAGCACTGCCGGGGGGGGGGGGGGGGGGCGCGACAGGCTTCCTGCCCAGCCCAGCTGCCTTGGGGCTCAGGAATGGACTTCACAGCAAACCCCACCCCCCTTGGAGGCCAGGGGGCATGACCGGGGGGGGGGGGAAAATCGCTTCTGCTGCTCCTGGCCTGACTTGGCCTCGCCCACTGGTTCCAACCACACCCCAGAGGCAGCTGAACCCAGGAACCGGCTGCCTCACATGGGGATCACAACAAAGGTTAAAGGTCAGCTCTTCTGAGCCAGTCGGGAGGCTCTGGTTCCCTGACACCTCAGGGCTCCTGGATGCCCTGGGGGTGGGGGGACTTGGAGGAGGAGCCCTCTTTCCCCTGGTGCCTCCAGTATCACTTTATGGGGAGTGGAGCGGGGAAAGGCGGTGGGCAGCATTGAGAAGGGTAGCACTGTACCCCGTTGGCACTATCCCTGCCCCAGCTGAGCTGATGCCCTCTGCTTGCACCCCGCAGCCGCTGACTCAAAGGTCATCCCCTAGTTTCTCTTTAGCGCCCCATAGCCCTGCGGCACATTGCCCGCGTGGGGGAGGGAGGGGGGGAGTTGCCACTGCAGAGAGCTGGGAGCCGTGGGCTCAGTCCCCTCGACGTGATTCACCAGTGGGACAGTGTGAATCCGATTTGCACCAGTGCGGACATGCACAGCCCTGCCGGAGGGTCACGCCCATGGACACCTACCCCAGTTAGTGAGTTTCAGCCTTTCCTTGCAAGGCTGTTCTGGTGGAGCTGGGGACAAGCCTTTACTCAGGAACCTTACCAGGGTGTGTGCGTCCCATCGCCAAGTGAGGCGGATGTGCTGAAGGAAGCAGAGGGGATGGGGGAAGAGGGGTGGCACAGCCCCCCTATCTCCCAGCGAGATTCCCACTGGCTTCTGCTTAGGGGCGCAGATGGATTGATCTTGCTCCAGCAGCCGGGCCTTACTGGGTCTCTGAGTGAAAGCAGAGAGGGCAGTTAGCTACACCCAAACACCCAGGGTGGGTAGAGACCCATCCTACCTGCACCCACAGACAACCCTTCTGAATAACAAGGAGCCTTGGGTTCAGGCAGAATCAGGCCAGTTGGGGTGGGCCCTGAGCATCAGGGGCAAGGGAGAGTTAGGATGCCCCAGGGAGGTGGTTTCCGCATCTGTTAGCAGCGGGATAGCGACCTCCCTTCCTGAAGTGGCTGGAAATTTAATTTGCAATTAAATTTGCGGGGGGGGGGGGGAAGGTTCTTGCTATCGTCCCTTCTGAGCGCTAGGACCAATCATTTTTCATGCCAGAGCGGTGGTTAAAATACCACGGGGGGGCTCTGACTGTCACCAATAGCAGCAAGGCTCCCCCTCTCCCCCCCCCCCAGCCCGTCCTGGAAACGCAGTCACTCAGCTGCTGGTTTCAGGATGGAGTGACCGTGCTGCTGCGTTTTGGTAGCACCTAGAAATGTCCACTGTCCGTACGTACGTCATCTGGGCAGGTGGCTGTATTCCCCATGAACTGACCATGAATTAGGAAGAGCAAGGTGGCCCATGGCAACAGGCCTGTCTGTATTTTAACCTACTGAGACACCCCACCCCCCCCACTCTGCCACAACTACTGCCCCCCAGGCCTAACAGCCCAAGCCCCCAATTCCTTCTGTCAGGTTCTGCAGCAAGGGGAGGGGGATTCTGGCTTTGGGGTGTCCCTCACTCGTCTCCCTCCAGCAGAGCTGCGGGGAAGGGGGGGCAGCCTCTCTCCTTTTCTGTGCTTGGGAAGGGTTAGGGCCTGTTGCTCCAGTGGGTGTTTTTAGTATTTATTTATATAGCACCAGCAATGTACCTGGCACTGTTTTTAGACACGCACCTCCCCCCCCCATTACTAGGGTTGCCATATATGCAAATTTTTCTAGGATGCTTATGAACAATACATGTTGCAGGGGGCCAGTGCAGGTCCTGCAACATGTATTTCTCATAAGTGTCCTGGAACCATTTGCATCTATGTCACCAATCCCCATCATGTCGCAGGCCCGCATGGGCGCCATATGCAGCCCTGCAACATGCATGATGGGTGGGAAGGCGCTTGTCTAAAAACACCCAGTGTTTGTACCAAAGGAGGGCAGTCTGAAAGGGGCAAGTGTGGAGAGAGAGGGAAGGGATTTGCACAAGGGCCTGACAGCAGGTCAGTGGCAGAGCTGGCTACTGACTACTCGGGGCTCCGAGCACGGGGCCCGCTCGGGTCGAGGGATGATGTCGCTGCTATTTGCAGGCGGCTGAAGCCCTCCCCGTTGCTAGCAAAGCTGTTCTCTTCACGCTCTCCTACAAAGGCCAATCCTATTTCCCAGGCTCAGCGCCTCCCAGCAGGGACCCAGCCTACGACAGCATTGCCAGGAAACAGCCTCTCTCTGGGGAGCCGGCTTGGAGATTGTTTGTGCTGTTCCTGCCGCTAATCGCCGTCTCAGGCTGCCTGGCATTTCCATTTTTATGGGGCGTCTGGCTCTTTGCAGGGGGAGCAGCCGTCCTGTGCCCCTCCAGCAGGGGCAGTTGGGGCGTGGCATGCAGGATGGTTTAGGGGGCTAGGAATCCCAGATAGGCCTCCCCAGGTAGCTCAAGTTTCCTGGCCAGGGAATACTTGCTGCAAATGCTGCCTCAGGGAAGTGGGGGTCGGGGTCTTTCTTGCACATAGCGCCCTTCGAGATCAGAGAATACAGATGGCCACCGGGGGGGGGGGGTAGTGGGGGAACATAGCCTCCTAGGCCAAGTCCACCTGGAAGCAATCTGGGGTGGTCGAGCGCCAGCAGGGAACATCTGCTTGGGGCCCTACAAGGAGCATAGATCAAAGGCACCGACAGAAACCCCGACCCTGGAGGGGGGGGGCAAGACACTTGGGCCAGTGTTTACAGCTGTAACTGGATGTACTCAAAGTAAACCCTATGGAGCAGGGCTTGTGACTTGGGGGAAGGGGCAACCGCTAGCTCCCTGCCGGCCGGCTGGCAGGCTCTCCGTTCAGGGCCACAACCGCCTCGTGGCAGCTGGGGCAAGCAGTTTAGGGTTCGCCACTTCCAAAATCCTCAGCCCAAACCAGAGCCGGAAGGCTGGGCTCGGCTCCCTCCTGCAGGGCAAGGGATCAGAGCCTAAGCCTTCTGGAAGGGGGCGCTAGGCTGGCCACCTAGGCACAGGTTTAAAATCCATGTTGTATTTTTCCTAAGGGACCAAGCGGTGGCAGCCTGGAAGGGCCCCGCAGCAGGTCAGGGGCAGAGCTGGAGAATGAGTGCTCTCCGTGACTCCAGTGCGGGGCCCGCTCGGGTCGAGGGGTAATGTGTGTGTCTTAGGCACCAACGCAGGCCCCGCAACATGTATTTTCATGTGTTCCTTAAAAAGGTGCATTGGTGGCAACCCCAGGGGGCGTGACCCCTGGAGCCTTGGCCAAATTAAACCCCGCCTTCCTCCCTCGTGTAGCGGGAGCTCTCTGCTTCTTCCCCATCCCAGTCGCTTTATGTTTAACAACAGCTGCCAGGCTCCACCTCAGAGGTGGCTGCATTCCAGCAGGGGGCACGGCCTTTCTTCTTTGTTATCCTCTCATCAAGTCCCACTAGTGATATTTAGTGCCCTCTGGCGCCCAAAGCCGGATATTTATTAACACGTGACTGCAACGTAGGTGCTGGCGAAGAGAAAAACACCCCCCCCCTCTCTAGGGGTATATATAGTTCCCCTTCGCCAGCACTCCCTGTTCAAATTTTTTCCGCACCAAGCAGCGCGGGGATCAGACATGCAAGATCGTGGCTGCAAGAAGAAGGGATTTCTTCACTCCTGCTCGCAGTGTCGGGCCTCTATCCCAAGCACCCACTGCCTGAGCCATGTCTGCCCCCATGCAGAGACAAGCGCTCCCGGCTTGCAGCTCCCCCCGGGGAGTCTGCTGCCCCCACTCTGGCCAGTGCCCCTGGAGGCAAGCACCATCGGGATCCTCTTGCCGCTCAAGCCAGCTCTGTCCCCGCGGAGGGACATCTGCTCCTGGCTTCCAGCTCCCCCCCTGGGGGGGGGTCTGCTGCCCCCGCTCTGGCCTTACCCTGCAGGGAGGTGCCATCAGGTTTTCTCAGCCTGAGCCAAAAACCTCCCAGTGGAGGGAGAAATGCTCACGGCTTGCAGCTCCCTGCGAGGGGACTCTGCTGCCCTCGCTCTGGCCAGTGCCCCTCAGGGGGAGGCACCATCGGGATCCCTCTGCCGCTCGAGCCAGCTCTGTCGCAGAGGAACATCTGCTCCTGGCTTTTGCAGCTCCCCCCGGGGAGTCTGCTGCCCCGCTCTGGCCAGTGCCCTGTGCAGGGAGGCGCCATCAGGAGGCCCCCAGAGGGAAAGCTCAGGAGCCCGAGGTGGGGAGAGCTCGGCAGAGCGCTCCACCCGCTTCCACTCTGGAGAAGCCCCAGGAAGAAGGAAAAGAAGCACAGTGCCTACCTGGAGCTGCAGTGCCCCAGCGAGGGGACTCCAGCTGAGCAGGAGCAGATCCTGAGCCCCCTGCAGCCCTCCTGGGACCCGTCATCCAGGGATCCGTGGCCGAGGCACTGGGTGCCCAGACCCACGTGCAGCAGCAGAGCCGATGGCTGGGCGACCCCTCCCCGCCTAACACCTGGCTGGGGAACCCCCAGGGAGGGGCCAAGCTCGCTCCACAACAGTAACCTCCCAGGGAGCCTCCGCTCCCCTAGCTCAGCACAGCCTGAGAGCGCCACCTGCTGGTGCAGGCAGAGATTGCAGCTTGGTTCCAGCAGCTGAGAAGCCACACTCGGCAGCAGCCTCTGCAGCTCCCCAGGCACACCTCGCCCCATCGCCCGCTGCTGCTCACCGGCACCAGGGCACGAGACGTCATCTTCAACCCAATACGCCACTCTGCACCTGGGAGCCTCAGCCCCGCATCCAGGCTGTGAGTACCAGGGGCAGCCCCCCCCCCCGGAGCACACTCTGCCTGGGGAGTCCGGGGAAACCCTCTGGGGTCTCCAGCTGCATGGCTGAGACCGAGGGCATCCCGCTCAGCAGTACTGAGCCTGTGCAGCAAGACCAGCTGTTCACCACAGGGTCTACCTATCACAGAGTTGCCCTTCCGCTGGCCGAGGGGCTCTCGGCACCAGCGAATGACTGGATCTCAAACCAGCCTGCCACCTGCCAGGCCGTAGGCATTAGGGCATGGAGAATGTACCCTCTGCCCATCACCAGACATGACTTCCTGGTGTCCCACCCGGGGCCTAACTCCCTGATTACCTCAGCGACAGCTGAAAGGGCCAAAGGGGGGAAAGCCGCAATGCACGCCCCCTGACAAGGAGGGCAGGCGGCTTGATGGGCTGGGAAGAAGGATGTTTTCCTCTGACTGCTTTGACATGGGGGCATGGAACTACTTAGCCCTCATGGCACGATTCAATTCCACCCTATGGGAAAGCATGTGTAGCAGCTTCCTTGAGTGCCTGCAGGAGAGCAAGAGAGAGGCCTTCCTCACGGTAGCCAGGGATGGCTTGGAGCTCTCTTGACATCTCACCAGGGCAGCCTACGACGTGGGCTAGGGGAATGGCCACAGGAATTACCCTCACGAGGTATTCCTGGCTAAGATCTTCTGGGCTATCAACTGAGGCCCAGCAGGTGGTCAAGAACCTTCCCTTCGATAAGGAGGCACTATTTGCTGCTATTACGAACGAGCAACTCAAGCAGCTCAAGTCTGAGAGGAATATGGCCAAGACCATGGGCCTCAACCGCACACAATACGCCCGAGGTCCCTCCCCCTACCGACCCCCAGGGAGTAACCCCTACCAGGACCAGTCTCAGAGGCCCTACGAGAAACCCCAGGGGCAATCCCAGCCCCAGGCGAGAAACAGGGGCCCACATAGTGGTTCCTCTAGGACTCCCCCCTAACAAACAGCGCTTTGGACAGGGGCAGGGAGCCCTCCCCTCAGGGGCGTAGCTACTGTGGTGCGGGGGGGCTCAGTTGCACCCGGGCCCGTGCCTGTGGGGGCCCATGGCCGGCCGGAGCATCATGGCCCTGCAGCGAGGGGGCCCACCCACCGCCGCCGGCCACCCTTGCAGTTGCTGCCT
>QEPC01008216.1:2676588-2687007 GCA_003113815.1 Sphenodon punctatus
GGGATAGAGGGAGCAGAGGTCAAAGGTGGGGAGGTCACCGCAGATGAGGGAGCCATGCTGGGGGGAGAGGTCAAAGGTGACAACGCTCGGGGGTGTGTGTCACGCACCGGGCCCCGCGGCAGCTCTGCGCGTCGCGGCTGAAGCTGAGGCTGAGGCGCTGGAGCTGCTGCACGTAGCGCCCGACCCCGCAGCGCAGGACGCTGCCCAGGAAGCGGCTCGGGGTCCCGCGCCCGGTCATGGTTGCTCCCGAAAGCGCCGGAAGCGGAACCAGGAAGGGGGGGCGCTGGACCCGCCCCCTCCGGAAGTGACGTCGGGCTGTTGTGGTGCCGGGTCGCGCCATGGCGCGCTCCTTGCTGCCGCACGTGGGGCGCCGGGGGGGGGCCTGGGGGAGCGCGTGGGTCCCTAGCAATAGGGGGCTGCGGTTGGGAGGTGGATGCCTAGCAACAGTAGTGGGGAGGGGAGGCTGTGCAGGGGTTGCCTAGCAACGGAGTGACTGGTTGGGGGCAGGGGGGAGCCGAGAAGCGGAGTGTTTGGGGCGGGCAAAGAGGGGTTACCTAGCGCGAGGGGGGGGAAACATCTGGGGGTTGCCTAGCAACAGCGGCTGGTCGGGGGAAGGGGGGGTCTCTAGTGGGGGGTGTCGGGGGTCTCTAGCGGACGGGTTGCCTAGTAACAGTGGTTGCAGGGGGGTATCTCGGTTTTTAGTGGGGGGGCTGGGGGTGTGGGTGTCGGGTCTCTAGCGGACGGGTTGCTTAGCAACTGGTTGCAGGGGGGTGTCTGGGTTTCCAGTGGGGGGTGCGTGGGTGTCGGGGGTCTCTAGCGGACGGGTTGCTTAGTAACAGTGGTTGCAGGGGGGTGTCTTTGCAGGAGGTGAGCCAGAGCCCAACCAGCAATGAGGGTCCCTCTCTCCTGCCGAGTCTCCCTCTGCCTCCTCCCTGCTTTGAGCCGTTGGGTGGTTAGGGGCGCGGTGGGCAGCCCCCCCTGCAGATCCTACAAGAAGGAGACGCTACCATCCCCCGAGGGTCCCATCCCACCCGTTACCACCACTGAGATCCGTCAGTACCTGCGAGCCCAGCAGATTCCCTTCAATGAAGGCTACAGCTGCCTCCACACGCCCAGCCTCTTCCTGGGAGAGAAGGAGCAGCCGCCTCCCTCTGGGGCTGCCCGCTACAGCCTCTTCATCGACAAAACCACTGGCAACTTTGTCTGCACGGCCACTCTGGCCGAGGGCACCTGGCATGACTTCCAGGCCAGCGCGGAGCTCCGGCACAAGGGGGTGGCCCTCAGCAGCCTGGAGGAGCCCGACATGGGAGTGAACCAGGCCGGAGAGGATGCCCGGCGAATCTGGGACCGAGCCCTGTCATTTGGGGAGCTTCTGGATGAGCAGGAGATACAAGAGGTCAAAGCTGCTTTTGGCATCTCCAAGGTGACGGACACCACCCTCAAGCGCTTTGGCGTGCGCTACTTACGGACCGCCCAGGCCTTGGTCTTCCCGTGGTTCAGCCCTCGTGGCACCAGCCTGAAGGGCTTGAAGCTGTTGGGGGCAGAACGCCAGGGAGACATAGTGCATTATGTGGAGAACACCCTTCCCCGGCCCGGCGCCTATCACAACCTCTTTGGGCTGCCCCTGATCAGCCGCAGGGACATGGAGCTGGTACTGACCGGCTGGGAGCTGGACAGCTTGGCTTTACATCAGGCTACCGGTCTACCCACTTTGTCCCTGCCCCGTGGGGCTTCCTGCCTGCCCCCAGGCCTGCTCCCCTACCTGGAACAGTTCAAACGCATCACCCTATGGCTGGGTGAGGACCTCCGCTCCTGGGAGGCTGCCAAGCTCTTTGCCCGCAAGCTGAACCCCAAGCGCTGCTCCCTGGTCCGGCCAAGCAACCAGCATCCCCGTCCACTGGAGGCTTTTGCCCAAGGCATGAACCTCACCAAGATTCTGCGCTCTGCCTTGCCCGCTGGACACAAGTCCATCATTTCCTTCCGCCAGCTCCGGGAGGAGGTATTTGGGGAAATCTCCAACATGGAGCAAGTGGCCGGGGTCAGATGGGCTCGCTTCCCCGAGCTGAACAAACTCCTGAAAGGCCACCGCAAAGGGGAGCTCACTGTCTTCACAGGTGACTGACTGATGCTTGGCTTCTCCCTGCGTGTTTGAGTGTCATTTCTTCCCTCTGTCTCACCTTGTCCTAGTGGGATTTCGATTGGCTTTGACTGTGCCGCTGGCTTACTGGGAGCACTGACTTGCCCTCTGCATCCTGCGGTTCTTACTCCCTTTCCATCTTCACATCCTTGTCTTCCCCTTCACGGCTTTCCTGCTCCTTATCCTTCTGCTCTCGTTTCTGCTACGTTCCCACCAGGGAACTTTACTCTTGGTCCATCCCAAAATTTCCTGCTCCCCAAATTGTTTTTGCCTGTTTTCTCATGTTGCCCTCTGTGCCTGGAAATCTCCACCCCGTTCTAGGATCCCGCATCCTCCCATACAAAACTAAGCTAAGCTCCTGCACTTGCAACTTCTCAGCTTCTCGTGTGTTGCTTGGAGCAGGTGCTTTAGGAAGTAGGAAGGGTGGGGGCAGCAGTTCAGTAGGATTTTCTGTTAAGGTACAGAGAGGGAGGTTCTCAAGCCAGGGGTTGCAAACGCCTTCCAGAGGGATCAGGAGCACCCTTCTCTTCTCAGCCTGAAACAACAGCTCTGAGAATTGTCTCGCTCCAGACTCTGGTGAGGTGGAGGGTCTGATTTAACAGCTGTGGATGCTGGGCATTTCTCCTCGGTGGGGCAGGGGGAGTCAGGTACAGCCTTGATGCAGCTGCCTGGTTCTGAAGTGCCAGTGCCAGAGCAATCGCTGTGCTGCACAGTCCAAAGTTCATGGCAGAGGGCGGGAGATTGCTGGGTAGAGGGAAGAGTTTCACAATCAGCCGGCCGGCTGTAGTTAACGTTGTGCTTCTCCACAGGACCAACGGGCAGCGGGAAGACGACCTTCATTAGCGAGTATGCCCTGGACCTATGCATGCAGGGGGTGAACACGCTGTGGGGGAGCTTTGAGATCAGCAACGTGCGCCTGGCCAGGATCATGATGACCCAGTTCGCGCTGGGGCGACTGGAGGAGCAGCTGGAGAAGTTTGACGAGTGGGCGGACAAGTTTGAGGACCTGCCTCTCTACTTCATGACCTTCCATGGGCACCAGAGCATCAAGTAACGTGTCTGCCAGCAGCTCCCCTCCCTTGCGTTTACGGCTTTTGTGACGCCTTTCTCTTGCCCGGGATACTTTGTGTTTAGACAGCAGCCTGTGGCCTCTCCAAAGCCCACACAGGGGTCACTGTTAAGATAGGAGTTGGGATTTGGTAGCTCCTGGCTCCTTGTCCTAGACTCAGGCTTCTGCATGCAGAGAACCTGGGAACTGCCAGGCTGCCTCGAACCTCTGGCAGCCTCGAGCCCCAGATGCTGCAGAGGGAAGCGGAGGAGGAGGAAGCACAGGATGGATCTGTCACTCCCGCTTTAGCACCCTACAAGGACCAGGGGGAGAAGGTTGGGGTAAGGGGACTGCAGTGGGCAGGGCGGACTGCTTGAGCTAGCAGGGATTTGGGTTTGCCTCATGCTGTGCACGCACAGGACTTAGCAGGGGATAAAGCAAGCCCCGTGCTGCTAGTACACTGGCGTTTGCATTACCTTGCCGAATGAACAGGTTTGTTAGTAACAATACGGCGTTGGGGTTTTCCCCTCTCTCTCCCAGGCGTGCTCTTCTGCGCTGCCTCCCAACCAAAACATCTTAAGAGCGCTGGTGTAGCTTCCCCCAGGGGTCAGGGTGACAAGGCAACGACTTGTCTGTACTCCCAGGGAGAGCTGGAAAAGGAATCCATCCCGGTGCCTGATTCAATTCCACTCCTCATTGGGATCCATAAAGTGCTTCTGTGTATTAATGGAGGTGTCTTTTTTCCGTGCAGGACGGTGGTCGATACCATGCAGCACTCTGTCTACATGTACGACATCAGTCACGTGGTCATTGACAACCTGCAGTTCATGATGGGACATGAGCAGCTCATGATGGACAGGTAGCCCCTCCCTCTATATGTGTTTCCTCCCCTGCCACCCTTCCTCGCAGCCCTGACTCCCCGGGCTTGTTCCTCCCCTGCAGATTGCTGCCTGCGTGTTGCATTCAGGGGCTCTGCATTTTCCAAGCAAGCCCTGAATCTTACCGTGTTTTCAACCATTGGATGTTTTTCTCGCAAAGCATTCCTCAGCTGAAAGTGGTGAGGCGAGATGGTTGGGGCAGAGCTTTCCACCCTGAGGCTTTTTGGAAAGGTGCCATGGCGATGCTCCTTTGGAGTGAGCATAAAACGGTTGCGACTGAGATGGTCCATTTATGGTACCAAATAACCAATCAGTGCCCCCTAGCAGGAGAGTGAAGGAGTCTGTTTAGCATAACAGAGAAAGATGGGGGGGAAGGGGGCTAAATCACAGAGTGTAAGCTCTTTTGTTGGGGAGGAAGTGCCTCCTACTAGCGGGTTCTCTAACCTGGCAGACAACACCCAGCGATTGGGTAGCGGAAGCTAGATGAATTCAAGTGAAGGGGAACAGCTCCCAATAAAGAGGTTTGTTTTTCCCAGTCAAAAGCCAGATTTCCTGGCCATTGGCTCGTCTGCTAACTCCCCTGCCCCCCGTTGCTATTCTAGGCTCGCTGTCCAAGACTACGTTGTGGGCGCCTTCCGGAAGTTTGCCACGGACAACAACTGCCACGTGACCCTGATAATCCACCCCCGGAAGGAGGACGATGAGAAGGAACTGCAGACAGCCTCTATTTTTGGCTCCGCAAAGGTGAGCGGCTGTTGGCAGGTGTGGGGAAGGTGGCAGGCTGGGGTCGGCAGAGTCTGAGGGCTTTGCCCAATTCATCGTGAACGAACGGCTGGTGCCAACTCCCCGTCGCTTTAAACATGTGGCAATTCCAGCTGGCAGAATGTGACCCTCTGTCATGCTTCTCCCTCCCTTCCCTTTGGGCGGGAGTGTAATGTATGTAGCCTGACTATTCACATCTATGGCAGCAGGGCAAACCGGCTTCCTTCTCTGCCTCCCTTTCCCCTAAAGGCAGTTCTCTGGAGTCTCCTGCTTTCTGCACCCTCTTAGCCAGGACTGGCTCCCAGACGCCTGATGCTCTGGAGGCTTCAGTCGCTCGGGCCCTGGGCTGTCTGAAGGAATCGGTCCCTCTCAGCAGTCCTTGATGCCCCAGGCCTCCCCCTGGGAGAGGAGACTCGCTCGCTGCTTCCACCCTCCTGGCTGGTCTGTCTTTCTGTTCCATCCGTTTGTCCGGCATTTCCTCGCTATCCAGGGCAGCTGGTAAGGGAGGGCCCTTGCTCATAGTCTATAAAGGCCGCCACACCTTGCCACAAACCATCTATCCCATGCGGTTCTGGAACCTGCATCCCCGTCCTCTTCCCCGCTGATAATCTTCCCTTTGTGTCCTGGGCTGCATCACAGAGGGGTGCGTGTGCGCGCAGACGCAGGCAGCTTCTGTAAGGGGGCTTGCGCCTCAGCTCAGCCATGGGTCTCTCTGAATCCAATTCCTTCTCCTCCTGCCTTACCCCCCAGGCCAGCCAGGAGTCCGACAACGTGCTGATCCTGCAGGACAGGAAGCTGACGACGGGCCCCGGCAAACGCTACCTGCAGGTCTCCAAGAACCGCTTTGACGGGAACGTGGGGATCTTCGCCCTGGAGTTCAGCAAAGCCTCCCTCACTTTCTCCACTCCCGCCAAGAGCAAAAACCGGCTGAAAAAGCTGAAGGGTGAGAATGGCACGCCGACCCCTGAGGAGGGCGGGGCAGCCTCAAAGAAGCAGTGACCGCAGTCCCGTCCCATGGGGGGGTATCTTCCCTGGCATCAGGCTCAGCTGTCCGTAAGGAGCAGAAGGGCAGGGAATGGGCCTTGATCATTAGGACCCTGCAGGAGCGCTAAGCAATCTGCCTCAAAGGCAAGGTGCTACCAAGATGATCCCTGTAGCGCTGCCTGCTCAGCTGCCTTGGGGCCAGGTTAAATCATGGTCTCTCTACAAGAACTCCACGATCAGGAGGAGAAATCGCACACTTACCTCAGAGCTGCAAAGGAAGCTTTAACTGCTCACTCTGGAAGGAGTCGTAGATCCAGATGGGTTCATGAAGGGGCTGGGTTTTGTGGTTCTAAGCCTCATCCGTTATGTCTGCTCTCTGTCTGACTCTTCCCCCCCCCTCCCCCCCAGCTCCATGCATTGGGAGAGGCACTGGGGTCATACCAGGTGCCCTGAGACTCTGCGCTGGATGCTGGCTTGCTGGACTCTCTCTTGCTCTCCCTCCGCAAAGAGGAAGATCTAAACTGTGAACTTGGATGTGTTTCAAAGCAAACCTGTAACGTGGTCTGGGATTCCCTGCCAGTGCATGGGCAGGGTCATGGTTTACAGAGAAAACCACCAGTGCACTGAATTTTCTTGGCGATTCCTAGCCTAGCACGGCTCACAGCTACCTTCCTCCCTGTTGCTGCAGGGCATGAGAGCAGGCGTGATCTAGCCAGCTCTGGAATACAAGGTCATGTCTGAGTGAGTCTCAGGTCTGGGATAGCTAGCGACTGAGGGGCATGAACACAAGTTTTGTGTGGGAGGGCTCTGGGCTGGGGTAGCCGGAGGGGGGCGGAACAGGCAGGCGGGGCACTGGCAGAGCTGTGAAAGACAGGAATGAAATAGCCAGTGGGTTCTGCAGGCCAAGACTATTACAGCAGCCGAGCTGCTGTCCCAGGAAGCCTAGATCTTGGGGGCTGGAGGGGGCTGTGGGTCAGGATTGGAGGGCACTGCCTGCTCTGTGAGCAGGGGAGCCCAGGGCTGGGGATTGCAGGGGGCGGGAATGTGGTGCATCAGCAGAGTGGGGTGTAGATGCTGCAGGGGGCATGGACTGAGAATGAGGGACTCTGAGACCACTTTCAGAAAATCCCCCCCCCCCCCCGCGTGTCTGAAAGTGATGTGAGCCCCCTCCTAGCTCAGTGGAGCCTGTGCCCCCATTGGCTACTTACCTGCAGTCAAAATGGCGGCTTAACTTGCCTTGTACTAAATAAACCACGCGCCTAAACTCGCCTGGGACAGCGCCGAGTGAGTGCCCTCCGCTCCAGTGCTTGTGCTGGTTGGATGCTGCCTTCCAGAGCAATGCCCCTGACCTGGGCCACCTGAGACTGGGTGGCAGAGTGTGCCACTCTCTCGGGTTCACCAGCAGTAGCCCCTTGGTGCTCTCGGCAAGGGGGAGCCGTGGCAGCGTTTTGGAGACCTCAGAACGGACTCCCCTTCAGCGGTTGTGTTTCCTTGGAGCCTGTGCCGTGGCACTGCTGGGTTTTCTAATTCCAGCCCAGCCTGCGTTGGATTTCAGGGAGGCTGGTTGAAAGGTAGCCTAGTCCTAGTGCCGGCCAGAAACCACGTGCCTAGAATTAAAGTCTAGGGGGTTTGGGAAAAGGCCTGTACAAAACCCCATTGCCTGGGTTTGTTCCTCGATCGCTGAAGTGTTGGGAAAGCGAGCACAACGGACTTCCCTGAGCCAAAGGCAGTATATGCCCGGTGTGGTCTGTGTCTGCTCCTCCAGTTAGGTTAATGCTGTTTTACAACACGACTGGAATCATGGTTCGGCACATGGAAGCATCAGAATCTGGGCAGACACGGTTTAATCATGGCGACTGTAATGCAGCGTTTCTGTGCACTGGGAGGCGGAGTTTTCATAGTAACCATGTTTTCTTCAGAATAATGGGTGCCCTCTGGGCTACTAAAGCAATAATGCTGATCAGATACTGTAATACAACGGCCAATGTTGACTTTTCCTTGCTTGTTGTTACTTTTTGTGACCACACGGTGTCAGCCTGCGTTTGACCTTCATCGCTTTTCCCAAAGGGAAGCTTCCTGTGACTTGGTTTCCTCCTGTTTCTGTGCTAGCCTGCAGTTCCTCTGTCCCGTGCTAGAGGTTTGGCTTGGACGTTGAGCCCCGAAGCCGCAGCAGCAGCTGTTAGCTAACCTAGCTCTGGGGCACTCTGCTTTCCAGAAACAAGCTGCTGAAATTCACTTCGGCTCAGGGCTTGCTACCCTAAGAGCAGTTTGCAAACACGTCATCCCCAGCCCAGGCCTCTCTGTTCATTGTTCATTTATTTCCAGCATAGCCAAAGGCCATTGCCAAGACACTTGATATATAAATTACATTAGACCATTATACATAGGTTACAACTATAAAACATGATAATGACTAGTTCAGTACAATACAAATCTCATTAATACAAATTAAATTAAAAGAATAACCTCACAAATTTTAAGACTTCTCTTGTCCTCAGGCCTCAGTTTGTGCCCAGCACCTCTTCCAGACCCGTCCGCTGCTGTCATCTCCAGAATTTGAGCTTTCACTGGAAATACCAGAAGGGCCTCTAGCTGTTACGGTTACAGAGAAGTCTCAGAACTGTGACCCGGGTGTAACCCATGCAGAGACATCTCTGTGAGTCTGTCAGGAGCCTGGAGCAAGAGAGGTGTGAGCAGACTGGTATACAAGACGATTTCAGCTTGGCTGAGAAGTGTCATGTCTACAGTAACGTTTCCCTTACGTAAAAAGGGGGAATCAGGGTCTCGGAATCCGTATAATGCACTGACATGGTCAACGTTTCTTTTCCAGTTGAGGAGGAGCAGCAGAGTCCCACAGGTTCCCACCATGGATATTTGCCCTGTCTCTAAAGGGACGCAGTAGAACAGAAAAAAGGCAGGGAAGGGCAACAAAATGATCCAAGGCCTGGAACATTTATTTATTTATTTATTTATTTCTACACATTTCTATCCCGCCCCTCCTGCCACGCAGCTCGGGGCGGCATCTTCCTGACAAGGAAAGGCACACTAGGCGAAGGCGCCGCAGGGGGGATATGATAGAAGTTTACAAATACATGAACGTTACCTGGAAAGTAAGCAGGGAGCTGTTATTTCCTGCCTCGTAATACTGGAACTAAGGGACCCAATGAAATTAGCTGGCAGCAGATTTAAAATTAATAAAAGAAAATACTTCTAATCTGTGGAACTCAGTGCCAGGGTATGTCGTGAAGGCCAATAGCATAAGAATTGGATACGTTCTTACAAGGATAGGTCCATCAGTGGGTATTAGTCGGACTGGTTGGAGGACAAGACCTCTACTATTGGGGGCCGTGAGTAAATAACAGGAAGTGGATTTCTCCATTATGACCCGTTGGGCACTTCTCTGAACTAACTGAAACTACAACTGTCAGAGACAGAATGCTGGGCCAGACTAACCATTCTGCATATCCTCCAATAGTGCCTTTTTGCCCAGTACAGTAATGAGTTTTGTAACCTAGTACCAGGCTCCCTGCAGAGTAATGTTTGTACTGGGTTCAGCAGACAAAACATTTCATTAATCTAGCAAGAGGCAGAGCTGTGACTCCCTCGCCTATTGTTTATTCATTGCTGGGGCAGGGCACCGTTTCTCATTTGAACAAGCTTGCGATAAGTACTGCTATCACAGAACAAAGAAAACTAACCCCCCAGGCAGGAGGGATATTGTGTCTGGGATCATGATAGAAACTAAAAAAGGTGGTGGGGGGGTGTTTGTGAGAGATTGCTGGAAGGGACTATCACTGCTTCCACCTGGGATCCTTGGAGTGTCTCTAAAACAAAAACTTTAAAGCAAAAGTCAGTGCCCCAATTTGAGAGTTTTGACTTTTGAATAGGCTGAATTGTAACTTGAACCATCAGTCCTGCCCATACAAACATGAATACTCAGAGCCTCTGACACAGACCCCCAGTCCCCCAATCTGCGCCCCCAGCTCAGCTGCAAAGCTAGTCAGTGGCTATTACACACTTCCATAAACCCATGCAAATGTATACAAATTAGGGGGACATGAAGTGCGCCTATGCCCCTCGGTCAAGTGTTGGAGAGGATACGTCTGGCACTTAGACCTCTTTCAGGCGTGCATGAAATATGCACTGTTTTATTTAACGTGCAAATTTCATGCACGTCTGCAGCCCTCTGTGCTCTGTTCCCGGCCGGTGCGGTTTTCACATTAGCACACTGCTGGGGAAGGGAAACCTACCTTCACAAGAGCGGCTTTGGATTTCTCCGCTCTATTTGAAGGTCGGAACAATGCTTACTGCTCTCAGTCTGAGTGCACACTTGGGGCTGATCAGGGGAAGGGGCGAGCTTCAGGGGGGATTGGGATTCGTGGGGGGAAGAGGTGGGTGAGGCGAGCTTCACGGGGGATTGGGGCTCCTCAGGGGAGAGGTGGGGGAGGTGAGCTTCAGGGGGATTGGGACTGGTGGAGGGAAGAGGTGGGGGAGGTGAGCTTCAGGGGGGATTGGGGCTCCTCAGGGGAGAGGTGGGGGAGGTGAGCTTCAGGGGGATTGGGACTGGTGGAGGGAAGAGGTGGGGGAGGTGAGCTTCAGGGGGGATTGGG
>QEPC01008216.1:2693422-2707299 GCA_003113815.1 Sphenodon punctatus
TCCTCCTCTACTTTCGATACATTGGTTCACAAACTGAGCTTGACCCTTCTCGTTGGGCGTCAATGTCACGGGTTGGAGGTCCACACCCCCACTTTACCGGGTTTGAGTTACTCAGTTTCCCTCGCGCACAGCCCACTTGAATCAGTTTTTCTCTATAGCTGATTCAAGCCGGCTGCAGGGACAACCCCTTTGTCACCCAAGGGCATGATCCTTCCCATTTACAGACTCTTTATTCTCTGGCTTTGCAAGAGCTTGAAAGCCCTTGTTGCTCTCTTGTGTTCCAATGTTAGACAGACACTTCTTCATAAAGATACGAAGTCAGTTTATTCATTACATAAACAAGATAATTGATAGAGTGATTACTAGAAATCAAAGGTAAATATAACGCATTCCTGATCTATACTGGTTGAGTTTCTAAATAAGCATCTTACCCTACACAGGTCCGTAAGTTCTGGTTCCTCATTCATAGGTGTAGAATGACTGGGCACTGATCTCTTAGTTGGTAGAAAGCAAAATCATGCCTCTCTGTCCATGGTTTGGCTCAGCCCTCCTGGCTGCAAGATGTTGAGTGAGTTCCCAATAGTCACTGTCCCCTCTGGGGTACAACTCCTTATATCCCCAGGAGGAAACCCCTCGTATCTTTCTCGAGGCTTCTAGAATTCCTTTTGTTCTTGCTATCAGCTTTCTGTGTCTCTTGCACGTAGGCAGTGGCTGCCTGCATTAGCATATAAATGTCTCTGGCCATCCGTCTGGGGCAAATCCACAAACTGTCTTTCCATTTCCTGGCGCTTGGTCAAGTGTCATAGTCTTGATTTGAGTTTTACAGTTCTTAATTGTAACATTACATACATGTTGAACCTTTTGCTTTACATATTTACTAGACTTGTAGTCTACATGTAGGCTAGTATCACACGTGTGTGACCCTATGTTCCTCCGTGACACCCTCCCACTCTCAATGTTTGCAAGCAGCCTGTCTCTATTCTCTCCCCAGCACAGAGCTGAGAGGGGGACCTGATTTGTGGGTATCCAGTTCGGTACCCAAATGCTGTTCGTGTACTCGAAAAAAACAAGATTTTTGTTACTGTTTTTTCTGAAATTTGGGACAAAATCAGTAGTTCAGTATACCGGTTGTCAGTATTTCCCGATCAAAACCTGGTATGCCTACCAAAAAGAACCCAAAATATTTGCTTCGATTCACGTAGCAAATAGAAGAAGTCCTCCGATTTTGCGGGGACTTCTTTAGCTCTACCCCAGCAGCACCTTGTGGTGCTCGGTCACACAAATACATTTATCCCTGTACTCCTGTTCCCCTGGCTTGTGTTCACATGAAGTGGGGTAGCTACCCCGGAAAAGAAGCAGGATTCAATGTGGAGAGCTGGTCTGACACCAGAGGACACACTTGTCTGAATGAATCTTCTCTGCTTACTTTCCCTGCCCCCTCATACCACGTTTGTAACCCAGGATTTTCCTGTCCCCTTTTGCACGTTGGGGAGGAGAATTGCATGGAGAATGCAAGTGTTGACATCAGAGGGGAGAAATCTGGGGAGGGCAGGACCTAGTTAGCCCCTGCTCATGTGAAGAGAAGCTGAGGGAGGCAGTTAATGCAGAAACCGCTGGAGCCAGCATGGTTGTCTGAATGCACCCTTCAATGTGCGACCTTCCCTCCCGCGGTCCAGGCCGACGACAGCTGTCTCCATTGCTCAGAAGAGGATTGTTAACTCCCTCCTGGGGGCTCCATGCATTTTTAAGCAGCACAAGAGGAACGCTGAGCACCTGTTCCCTTTCTAGCCCGTTATGGTGCGTCAGCTGTCCTGTCCCCTGTTCTGTCTGTGTCAGTAGGAGACGTGACTGGAGCCATGTCCTGGCTGGAGGGCGAGGGGACGTTGCTTTCTCATGTCAGAGGTGGGGAACCTCCAGGCAGTGGGCCAAATTCAGATCACAACTACTCTTTTATTTGACCACTTTGCTAAGGCCCATGCATCCAGCCCTCAAATATATGTGTGTGTATATATATAGAAAGAGATCAGGAGAAGGGGGCAGAGAGGAGAGCCTGTACACAAGGAGACCATCATTAAGGACAGAATGACAGGGCATGTTGACAAACATGGCTTAATGGGGAAGAGTCAACACGGATTTAGTAAAGGTAAGTCATGCCTCACTAACCTGTTGGAATTCTTTGAGGGTGTAAATAAGCATGTGGACAAGGGAGACCCAGTAGATATAGTGTACCTGGATTTCCAGAAAGCATTTGATAAGGTCCCTCATGAGAGACTCTTGAGAAAATTAAAAAGTCATGGGATAGGAGGTAGTGTCTTACTATGGATCAGAAACTGGTTAAAAGATAGAAAGCAAAGGGTAGGACTAAATGGTCAGTTTTCACAATGGAGAGATGTAAAAAGTGGTGTGCCTCAGGGATCTGTATTGGGACCGGTGCTGTTTAATGTATTCATTAATGATTTGGAAAAGGGTGTTAAGAGTGAGGTGATCAAATTTGCAGACGACACCAAGTTATTCAAGGTAGTTAAAACACGAGCAGACTGTGAGGAACTGCAACAGGATCTTACGACACTGGGTGCCTGGGCATCTAAATGGCAAATGAGATTTAATGTGGACAAGTGCAAAGTGATGCACGTAGGGAAAAATAATCCAAACTATGCGTACACAATGCTGGGTACTAAGCTAGGAGTTACCACTCAGGAAAAGGATCTGGGGGTGGTTGTGGACAATACAATGAAATCCACAGCGCAGTGCGCAGCAGCAGTCAAAAAAGCAAACAGAATGTTAGGAATTATTCGGAAGGGGATAGAGAATAAAACTGAGGATGTCATAATGCCTCTATACAAATCAATGGTGCGACCGCACCTTGAATATTGTGTGCAGTTCTGGTCGCCCCATCTCAAAAAAGACATCGCGGAACTAGAAAAGGTGCAGAGAAGGGCAATAAAAATGATCAAGAGCCTGGAAGGGCTCCCGTATGAGAAGAGGCTTGGTAGGTTGGGGCTCTTCAGCTTGGAGAAGAGACGACTGAGAGGAGATAGGATAGAGGTCTGTACATATCCTGAGTGGTGTGGAACTAATAAACAAGGAGCAGTTATTTACCCTCTCAGCTAGTACTACAACTAGGGGACACTCCATGAAACTCATGGGTGGGAAGGGGGCAGAGAGGAGGGCAGGCGCACAGGGAGAGGGGACAGATCGCACTGACGGACTGAGCTCGGGAAGGGGGCAGAGAAGAGGGCAGACGCACAGGGAGAGGGGACAGATCGCACTGACAGACTGAGCTTGGGGGAAGGGGGCAGAGATGAGGGCAGGCGCACGGAGAGGGGACAGATCGCACTGACAGACTGAGCTCAGGGGAAGGGGGCAGAGAGGAGGGTAGACGCACAGGGAGAGGGGACATCGCACTGACAGACTGAGCTCAGGGAAGGGGGCAGAGAGGAGGGCAGGCGCACAGGGAGAGGGGACAGCTCACACTGACGGGCTGAGCTCAGGGGAAGGGAGTAGAGAGGAGGGCAGACACACAGAGAGAGGGGACAGATCACACTGACAGGCTGAGCTCAGGGGAAGGGAGCAGAGAAGAGAGCCTGTACACAAGGAAACAGGATGGATCCCTGACTTAGATCAGCGTTGGGAGCCCCCAGCTTCGGGTCTAACTGCAGCCGGCGGCAAGGTTTTTATTTGGCTCCTTTCCAGTTCCTGGATCTGGCCTCTGGATCGGGGGGAGGGGGGGGGGGTTTGGCTGATATTTATGGGGTGCAATAAAAAAAAAGGAGAGCCCAGATCATGGATTTGTGAGATGGATCTATACCCCTCTCGTGCCTGCCCTCATCTCAGCTTCCTCTTCCCCTGAGCTCAGTTTTCCCACAGTTGGAGGCAGGAATTAGATCCAGGGGCCAAAGTTAGGAACTGGAAAGGGGCGACATAAAATCTTTTGGCCCCCGGGCCTGAGGTTCCCCACTCCCCTGACCTAGAGCCTTCCCTCACCCTGAGCACCATTATGCATACTTGCTCCCGACTCCTATCTGGGCTGTGGAGCTTTGACTCATTTTCAGAGCGGCCTGTCGGAAGGAAAAGGCTTCCCACCCCGGTTCAGACCCTCATGGGCCTCTGCTCCCAGATTCCTGCCCTCGCTTTGACATTTGACTTGCAGGCCCCACAGCCTGATGCCGCAGACCCCCCCAGGGCACCGGAGGAAGCTCATGTTTCCTGTGCTCCTCCCGCCAGTTCCAGAGTGGGAGTGGGAAGGGGAGAGGAAGGCTTTGGGCAGCAGCTTTTATTAATTAGCTGCTGGCAGTGCTGGGGCAGGAGGAACAGATCTTGGCCACCGGTCGCTGAGAATGGGAAGCAGCCATGGGGAGTGAGGGCCCTGGCCTGCCTGGGAAACAGCTTGGAGGCTGGGCTTGAGATGCAAACTGTTCCGAGGCCGACCTCTGCAACCCGAGCCTCCTGTCTGTGTGGTGGGACGAACCAACACGTTACGTCTAACCGTCCTTCACATTTGTGGAAAGCTGTGGCTCTCCCTTTGCGCTGGACTGAACTGAAGGCAAATCATAGCTTCGGGCATGTTCCAAACCATGGCTTGAGCCAGTCTTTACTGGGAGTTTGTAACACAGGATGGAGGCAAAGCTTGTCAGCCCCGGGGCCGAGGATCCTAGCTAATTCCAAGTCTCCAAGTACGTTTCCACAAGCCCTTTCTCGTTCCAAAATCTTTGGCCAAACAAGATGCGTGTCTCTAAGGGGATGAAACCGCTTCCGCCACTGTTGAAATGCAGCCACTGCTGGCAGAGGGTCAGGGGCTGCTTAGCTGGGCACAGCCAGACTGCTGTTTACGGCAGGAAGTGAGGGGTTAAGCCCGTCCCCACAGAACTGCTAGGGAGGCAGAATGGCAGGGCTGCCAGACTATCAAACACCCTGACTTGAGTGGTGGGAAATCCTGACGTTTGCTTAAAAATCATGAGATTTTGGAGGAAAAAAATCTATTTCTTTGCCTTCTGGGCGACCAGTGCTGGTTCCAAGCTTTTCTTTTCAGCCCCAAGCCCTCTTGCAGGTTCCATCAGTTCCCCTTGTCTGCAGAACAGGGGGGCACAGGAAGTCATTCTTGGTTGCTGCCCCAGTTCTGTGGCACTCCCTGCCCCTGGACGTTCACTTGAGCCTGAGCATCTTCCGGAGACGGTGCAAAACATTTTTCTTTGAAAAGGCATTTGGCGGGCGGGGATAGAGGCTGGTTGGGTTTGTGGGTAAGGTTGTGTGTTTTTTTTATTGCATTCATTTTACTGTTGTTGCCATTTGGATGGATTGTACGTCATCTTGAACCTCTGCGTGAAGGGTGGCATATAAATTTGCGCTAATAAATAAAATCAAATAGAAACTTTCCTTTTAGTGAAAGCTGAGATCCTTGAGATTTTTGTTGCAACTCTGATGATTTTGGGAACTTGAAGAGAATGCCTAAAATCATGCGTTGCTAGAGCCCATAAGCCCCGCGGATGCAGCCATCTGAGCTGATATTTTGCCTCTAGCCAGAAACACGAGGAGGGCACCTGCAGGCTCTCTTCCCCGGGCTTGCCACCCTCCGGCACTGGCGGCTTGGCAGGGGAGCACTGTTATCTTAAAGCCTGGAGAGCAGGTCAGCGTCCCTTAAAGCAAGGATCTCCCATCTGAAGCCTCTTCTCTCTCTGCTGCCTTGTTGGGACCGGAGACGGGTCTGACTGGTGCTTCTGGGCTTTGCATGGTGGTCTGAGGAGAGTAAACAGCCACTGCGGGCTCTCTGGGCCATGTACACAGTCATTCCTTAGCTGTGAGATTTATATTGTGTTATCACAAACAGCCGCTGGGCCCGGCTCCCCTTTGTGTGCACACAGCATGTGGGGCCCGCACCGCTCAGCTTTGGCATCAGTGAGCTCCGCCGCTGTGGGGTAGAGCCTGGACCAAGGGCTCTGGGTGGGTGGCACAGACTAGCCCCAGAAGGGGATGGCTCAGCTGTGGGGCAGCAAAGATCACACGACTGGACTAAGGTGACCTGCCACCTACATCCCTGCTGAGTGGGAAGGGCAAGGAGTCTAGCCTCTGGCAACCAGCTGTGGGACACATGCTGCCCAGTCTGGAGCCGCTGGATTCAGCTCCGGAGCGTCCAGCACTTGAACGCCACTCGGCGACCTGCTGCCCACCGAGGAAGAGGTGACCCCAGCTCCTCCTCACAGACAGCAGGGAGCGCCCAGCCAGCCTCACCCACCTTCCCGGCTCCCAAGCTGTGCCTGTTGGAGGACAGGGATAAACAGTCGCCCACTGAGTTGCTCATAGAGCACAGCGCTCCAAGCCCACACACCGATTGCAGAACAGTCCAGCCATGGCCCTGCCAGGAGACTTAGCCAAAGCCTAGTTATTTATTTATATATAATCAAATTTATATGCTGCCCCCCTCCTGCCTCCAGCATCTCGGGGCGGCTCACAACATTTAAAAACATTTAAAACATTAAAAACAAACAACAATAATTACAATTAAAAACAATGCAAAACCCCATCCCCCCTCATCCTCATCCTCACCCAACCCACCCCACCCCGTCTTCCTTGGGAAAGGCCCGGCGGAACAGCCACGTCTTACACTGTCTGCGGCAAGAGGGGAGGCCGGCAGCCAAGCGGATCTCCGACAGGAGGGAGTTCCACAGCCACGGAGAATGCCCTCCTCATAGTAGACACACGGGGGACCCCGAGGAGGGTGCCCCCAGCCGATCGCAGGGGTCGTTCCAGGACCCGGAGGGTGAGGCGGTCCTGCAGGTAGGCGGGGCCCAGGCCCTTCAGGGCTTTAAAGGTCAGCACCAACACCTTGAATTGGGCCCGGAAACCTACCGGCAGCCAGTGCAGAGAGCGACGCACTGGTGTAATTTGCTCGCATCGGCCCGTCCCTGTTAAGAGACAGGCCGCCGCATTCTGTACCAGCTGCAGCTTCTGAACCAGCACCAAGGGTAGCGCCACGTAGAGCATGTTGCAGTAATCCAGTGTCAAGGTAATAAAAGCATGGATGACTGTGGCCAGATCCGAGTCCGAGACATACAGCCTAAGCCGATGCACCAGATGTAATTGGTGAAATGCTCCCATTGCCACAGCCGCCACCTGGGCATCCAGGCGGAGCTGTGGGTCCAGGAACGCCCCCAGACTCCAGACCTGAGAAACCAGGGGAGGACAGACCCCATCAATGATGGGGGCCACCTCTCACTCGGCCCTCCCCACAACCATTACCTCCGTCTTGTCAGGATTTAGTCTCAGGCAGCTCTCCCTCATCCAATCCCCTGCAGCGGACAGACACCGGGTAAGCACCGAGACTGCCGGGCCTGAGTCAGAGGAAAATGAGAGAGAGCTGGGTGTCATCAGCGTATTGATGTCATCTCACTCCATGCTCCCTAACAACCTCTCCCAAAGGCTGCATGTACACGTTGAACAAGAGAGGGGACAACATGGAACCCTGCGGGACTCCACACGTGAGGCTCCGGTGGGAAGATGAAAACTCCCCCAGCACCACACGCTGGGTTCTACCGGCCAGGAAAGAGCGGAACCATTCAAGAACCGTTCCACCAATCCCTGTCCGGTCCCGCAGCCGAGTCACCAACAACTCATGATCAATGGTATCAAATGCAGCCGAGAGATCTAACAGGATTAACAGGGTCAAGCCCGACTGCGAGGAATCGAGAAAATTAACCCGGTTCAAATGCCCCTGAAGCTGCTGAGCCACCACCCATTCAATAACGTTCCTGAAAAAGGGAAGGTTAGAGACTGGCCGATAACTGGCAGGGGCGTCAATGTCCAAAGATGGTTTCATGAGCAGGGGCCGCACCACCGCCTCCTTGAGACAATCCGGCACCCCACCCTCCCCAAGGGAGGCGCTGACTATCCCTGCCAGCAGCAGCCACAGTGTCTCCCGGCTGGCCTTAACCAGCCAGGACGGGCATGGGTCTAGTTCACAATAGGTGGCTCAAACAGTCCCTAGAGCATCCCCCGCATTTGAGGGCGACACCGCCCGAAACTCATCCCACAAAACAGGAGAAGAAGGGGCTTCTGCTGCCTCTGACCCGTTCTCTGCAAAAAAAAAAGTCGCATCAAAACTGTGGTGAATTTGAGCAATTTTATCCGCAAAAAAGTCCCCAAACAAATCACGGCGAGCATTTGATGGTTCTACGTCCAGGTGGAGGGAGGCCGGACTGACCAGCCCCCTCACCACCTGGAACAGCTCAGGCAGGCGGGACTTAGCGGACACAATGCGGGCAGCAAAGAAAACCTTCTTTGCTGTCCGTACCGCAACGGCATCAGTACGTAACCAGACTCTGTGCCGCAACCGGTCAACTTCAGTATGTGAATGAGGCCACCGTCACTCTGACCGCCGCCCTTCCCACTTCATCCGCCGCAGCTCCCCGGTATACCACGGGACGAGGGAAATGCACGCTCCAGGAGATGCACGTGGAGGGATTACAGCGCCTGGGGGGAGGGGATGGGAGGCAGTGCCACATACTATAATTACCCCTGCCCTACACCCCTAGGGGGCAGCGTGGGGTAGTTTTGCCCCTTCAGCCTCCACTGCCTCCATGGGTAGAATCTGCAGCTTGACAGGGTGCTGCAGGTACGTTCTTGTCACCAGTTACCTGGGGCTCAGTTAAGGCTTCATTAGCCTGGACGTGGGTAGCTGGGGTCTCGGAGAGTCAGCTGACTGGACGCCTGGGCTTAAAGTAAGGGAAACCCTGTAGCAGGGAGAGCATCAAGCAGGCAGCAGGGCGGTGGGTGGGAGTTCACTGGGAGAGCGAGCTATACAAGGAGTCTGAGCATCCCCGCCATGGAAGGAGCAGCAGAAGAGGGTCTGCAGGGTGACAAGGCGGGCTGGATGGGCCGTGGGGGTCCAGGAAGTCTCTAGGGGTGAGAGTCTTGGGTTGCCCACACACGGGGAAAGGCCGTACAGAGCAGCCTTATAAGAACCTAGTGCCAGACTGAGTCAGACCAATGGTCCATCCTGTCTCTGGCTGCTGCCCGTTAGTTTCATGGGGTGCCCCCTAGTTCTAGTGCTATTTGAGAGGGTAAATAACTGTTCCCTGTCTACTCGTTCCTCAGCACTCGAGATTTTATAAACTTCTATCATTTCCCCTCTCCGTCGTCTCTTCTCCAAACTGAAGAGCCTTAACTTATCCAGCCTCTCCTCATATGGGAGCCGTTCCAGATCCTTGATCATTTTGTAGGGTGGCTCTACTAGAGGTGGAAGGGCATGGGGGCCAGGCTAGACTTTGGGGTGTCTTGGGGGGCTGAAGACTTCAGGGTGCGGTCCCTGAAGAGAGTGTGCCAAGTGGGTGGGTTAGGACTCCAGGTTGTAGTGGGAGGGGCCACCCAAAAAACACAGGAGGGCCATGGAACATCTCCGTGCCTCGTGAAAAGCACGGAGGGAGGCAGCTTTGGGCGCAGGGAGACCAGGGTGCTGGTGGGAGGACCAGGTGGCCCTAGAGACCTAGTGAATGAGCCCAGATGCTGTGTAGAGTAACCACCCTGGCAGGGTCATGAGCAGGTAGGGGAGAGAGCTAGGGACCCCAGTGGGAGAGAGGCCCAAGTCTGACCAGGGACCCCAAGCACAGAGTGGCAGGGAGCTGGGCTAGGGATCCCCGGACAGGAAGACCCCCAGGAGATTCAGACCACGGACTTGATGCCTGGAGGATCTTTAAACTCTTCCTCCAGGAGGAAGACAAGTTACAGGGAGCGGTCTCAGGTGGAGGCCCCTAAGAACAAAATAACATAATTCCTCAAGCAGCTGGCAGAGTGCTGCAGGCCTCCGCCACAGCCCCTTCCTCACTCCCTTCCTGTGCCTGTTCCCACGTCACTGCAGGCCTGCCCGCCAGCCCTTTCTTTCATTGCTACTTGAGGGAATCAGACGGGAGGCATTGGGCATTTTTACACACACGTTAAAGTTCCGGATGTTTCAGTCTTCTGGGTTTACAAGTCCACAAGTAAGTTCCGGATTCATTTTTCACGTACACACTGCCCTGAGGCAGTTCCTGGATGCATTCTTCATACAAACGCTGCCCTGAGACAGCCTAAAGTAGCCGCAGCTGTAGACGTGAGGGGCTGCCATGGAAACCAAGTGACCACAGCTGCCTGGAGCAAAGCAGTTTACCAGAAGAACCCTCGCAGCCTGGGCGGAGCAGGGGGGTGGGAGGGCTGGGGAGGCAGCCAGGGAGGGCGCAGTTATTGGGGTTGTGACAGGCCAGGGGAGGTATGGTCTCAGGGGGAGGGGAGTGGGAGTGGTGAGGCGGGAGAGATGCTTAGTGCACATCCCGCTTACCCCTCCACCAGCAGGTGAGCAGGTGGAACTTGGTCAGGGGGCCCCCGACCCGGTTTTGGTGGTGTTAAACGTGTTGTTACCTTGGACCTCATGTTTTGCACTGGCCTTGAGGCGGGTGCTCCGTTAATGGGGGAGGTATCAGCTGTGCCCTTGTCATGGATGGATCATTACCTCCTGCAGACCTCCCTTCTAGCGCATCTGCCCCCGGCAGGGTGTGGAACCTATTCGGATGGTCCGCCCCCCCCGGAGGCTGTTGGACCCAGTGCGGTTTCTAGGCGCTCTGGGGGAATTACCCTCTGACCTTTATGACCGGTTCATCGATGACCTCGTCAAGCTATGGGACATCTGGCTGACCGAGGCCATCGATCAAACGGCTCCCAGGCGTCCGTTGTCCAGGTGGAGGCTCCGCAGACGTCCTTGGTTCTCCAAGGAGTTGTGGAGGCTGAAGCAGGCGGGGCGACGGTGGCGTCGTTCTCGCACTGAAGCCGACAGATTGCGGCATAGAGCTAGTTTACGAGCCTATGCCGTGGCTATGCGGGCAGCAAAGAGGGAGTTCTTTGCAGCCCTCATAGACTCTGCTAAATCCCGTCCGGCGGAGCTGTTCCGGGTTGTGCGGGGGCTGGTCACTCTGGCCTCTGTCAACCCTGGGGCTGAGTCATCTTCCGCCCACTGTGACCTTTTTGTGGATTATTTTGCGGAGAAAATCGCTCGCATTCTCCAAGACCTCGATGCCACACTTAATACAGTGGAGGATGTAGGGGGTGTAGAAGCGCCGGCTTGTCCTATTTTGTGGGATCACTTTCAATCGGTGACGCCCACTGATGTGGTGGATGTGCTTGGGGTGGTTCGAGCCACCTCTTGTGAATTAGATCCGTGCCCGTCCTTGCTGGTTAAGAGCTGCCGGGAGACATTGGGGCTGGCCGGGGTGGTCAATGCCTCCCTGCGGGAGGGCAGAGTGCCGAGCTGTCTCAAAGAGGCAGTGGTGCGGCCTCTGCTCAAAAAACATTGCTTGACGCTGACTCGCCCGCCAGCTATCGGCCTGTCTCTAACCTTCCCTTTTTAGGGAAGGTTATTGAATGGGTAGTGGCTCAGCAGCTCCAGGGGCATCTCGACCGTGTCGGTTATCTTGATCCCTCTCAGTCTGGCTTCCGTCTGGGGCACGACACTGAGACAGCACTTGTGGCTTTGGTAGATGATCTCCGCCGTGAAAAGGACCGGAGTCGCTCGACCCTATTGGTCCTGTTAGATCTCTCGGCTGCATTTGATACCGTTGACCATGAGATGTTGGTGACGTGCCTGCGGGACAGCGCAGGGGTGGGCGGGATCGTTCTTTAATGGTTCCGCTCACTCCTGACTGGGAGAACTCAGCGGGTGGTGCTCGGTGACTGCTTTTCATCGTACCGAGACCTCTCGTGTGGGGTCTCGCAGGGTTCTCTCTTGCCCCTTCTCCTGTTCAACGTGTATATGCAGCCGCTCGGCGAGGTGATCTGGGGGTTCAGTGTCATCCGTATGCAGATGACACCCAACTGCACCTCTCATTTTCAACCGACCCAGGCCCGGCTGTCTCGGTGCTTACCCGGTGTTTGGCAGCTGTGGGGGACTGAATGGGGGCTAATCGACTGCGACTGAATCCTGACAAGACGGAGGTGATGTTAGTGGGCAAGTCAGTGGATGTGACAGCTCCCTCGATTGTTGGGATCTGCCCTTTGCTGACGTCCCAGGTGCGGAATGTGGGGATGCTCCTTGATGCGCAGCTCCGCCTGGATCTCCAGGTGGAGGACGTGGCGAGGAGCGCCTTCCGCCAGTTACATCTGGTTTGGCGGCTTCGGCGACTGGTGCCGGTTCCGGACCTGGCCACGATCATCCATGCTTTTATTACCTCTCGGTTAGACTACTGCAACGCGCTCTACGTGGGGCTCCCTATGGTGATGGTTCGGAAGCTGCAGCTGGTGCAGAATGCGGCGGCCCGGCTCTTGGTGGGGCTGGGTTGCCGGGAGCACATTACACCGGTGCTCCGATCTCTGCACTGGCTGCCAATAGTCTTCCGGCCCTGGTGTTGGTTTTGACCTATAAAGCCTTACATGGTCTGGGCCCTGCCTATTTACGAGATCGCCCCACTCCCCGGGTTTTGGATCGGCCCTTGCGATTGGCCAGGGACGCCTTGTTGGAAACCGTGTACTTGCGGTTTCTGTTCTCGGTGACCTCACCGCGCACCTCTGGAATTCCCTCCCAGTGGGGGCCTGTCTGGCCCCGGACCTTCCGTAGGAATTGTAAGCCCTGGCTGTTTCATCAGGGATTTGGCGAGGGAGTGGGGTAATAGGGTGGGGGTGGGGGGAGAGTGTGAAGGTGGGTGGGTCTGCTTTTTAGTATTACTATTATTATTGTTTATACTGTGGGATGTTTTTCATGTGTGATTATATTATTGTTTGTTTGTGTTAGCCGCTCCGAGCTGCCTGCAGCAGGAGGTGGCGGGGTATAAATTTTAAAAATAAATAATATAAAATAAATAAACCTTTTACACACAAAAGTTCTGGGAGAAGTTCTATGCAGAAGTTCAAGGAGCCGGATGTTTAAGATCTGGGTGAGTGATTTAGACACACAGAAAGTTCAGGATGTAACAGCAAACATCCAGGAAAAATGTCTGTGTAAAAACACCCATTGATTTAAAGGGGGATCTGCTGCCCTTTCTTGTCCAGCTCCCAAGGACGCCCCCCCCAACCAATCCCTCCCACACCCACTCCCCCCAGAAGCACCATTTCTCACTGGGACGGAGCCGGGGGAGGTAGAGAGGGGCTCGGTGAGAGGGTTAGGACGGCAGGGGGGACGGGACCATCCGGCAGTCATTCTATTCGACATGTGGGAGGGGACCCCTCTGAACATCCATGCTGTTCCCCCCCACACACACACCCAACACAAGGGGGAGTGCTCCTACTGGGCAGGGGCTAGTTACACTGGGGGGGGAGGGGGGATGCTCCGTTCAAAACCATCCCCCTCCCCTGATGCTCCCTCTCCCTTCTGCCCCTCCCCACAGCTGGACCTGGGAACCAGTCTCTTCTTCTGCTGGGGATGGGAGTTTCTGCGGTGGCTTTAACAGTCAAGGGGTTCTCCGAGGCTCACGGGAGCGCACAATCCGGCCGGTCCACCTTCAGACGGGCAGTCGGATCCGTGACTCCTGGGGGGCCGTGCAGGGTAGCCTCTCGTCTGAACCCCACCCCACCCCCAAAGTTCACCAGCTGCCACTGATGGTACCTGTCACGGAGGAACATAGGGTCACACACGTGTGATACTGGCCTACACGTAGGCTACAAGCCTAGTAAATATGTAAAGCAAAAGGTTCGACGTATGAAATGGGAAAACTGGGAAACTCATGTCACATAATCATGTACGTAAAACTGAGAACTGTGAAACTCAGGGCATGTAATCAGATCATGTAAACTGAGAGCTGGAAACTTCAGGAAATGCAAAGAGATAAAATTTATTTATTTATTTACTGAATTTATACCCCGCTCCTCCTGCAAAGCAGCCCGGGGCGGCTTCCAACAGGAAGATTGTGGATTCACCCCCCCCCCCCCCC
>QEPC01008216.1:2714144-2729305 GCA_003113815.1 Sphenodon punctatus
GGGAGTGAGGGGCTAGTGGGTTAAAGCAGGGGGGACTGGGAGCCAGGACTCCTGGGTTCGCTGGGGGGGAGTGGGGGGCTAGTGGGTTAAAGCAGGGGGGACTGGGAGCCAGGACTCCTGGGTTCTCTGGGAGGGGAGTGGGGGCTAGTGGGTTAGAGCAGGGGGGCTGGGAGCCAGGACTCCTGGGTTTTCTGGAAAGGGAGTGGGGGCTAGTGGGTTAGAGCAGAGGGGACTGGGAGCCAGGATTCCTGGGTTCTCTGGAAAGGGAGTGGGGGCTAGTGAATTAGAGGAGGGGAGGCTGGGAGCCAGGACCTTTTCCCTCCCAGGGGCCACTTTGAAAATCCGTACAAGCTCCAAGGGCCGCCGAGAGGCTGGGGGTGATGAAGGGGGGCGCTCAGGAAGAGAAGTGCCCAGATCATGGCTCTGCCCCCTTTCCTCTCTGCTCTGTGTTTGAGAGGAGGAACAGGATCCAGGGGCTAGATCCAGGCACGAGAAAGGGGCCAAACGAGAACTAGTCATGGGCCACATTTGGCCCCTGGGCCTGGGGTTCTGCACCCCTGCTCTAGGCTACGCTGGGCTGGCTTTGATCCTTCCTGGATTGTCAGCGTGATCTATTCTGTGTGAGTAACTCATGAATGCGCAGCTGGACGGCACGAAGCTCCGTCCTTGCCAATGGCTCCCTTCACTTCTGCGACTGCACCTTAGCCCTTGCTTGTCCTGACAGGCCTCCAAGCCTTCTCCTGGGGTGGTTCCCTAGTGTCCGGGGGAAACGGAAGCCCAGCCGGTGGGGGCTGAGCCCCACAGCCTCCTGTCTCTGGCAACGCAGGCTTCTGCACTGGGCCTTCCCTGCTGCTCACCCTGGAGCTGACCATCCAGGTAGGTGAAGGATACCAGGAGCGGATGGCACGGTGGCAAATGGCTGGGCATTGTGTGGTAGGGTTGCCACCTAGGCACATTTTGAAGGAACGCCCTGCATAGGGATGGGCGAACGCGGTTCAGCAGTTTGTAGTTCGGCCCGAACTCGGCCTGTTTGGACGACCGAACTCGAACCCGAACCCGAACGCGAACATACCGAACACCGGCGAAATGGCCTAACAGTTCAGTCAGTTCGGATCGCGTTCGGATGAGTTTGGGTGGCAAAAAAAGGTTCACTGGAAGGTCAAACATGACATGGAGGTGTCAGTCACTGAGGAGCAGACTTCCAGGCACCAGGGGTGGAGAGGCTTGCAAGAAACGAAACTAATTATCTGCCTCCCCCCTTCCCAACACCTTCTGAGCTAGTCACTGTTCCTGAACAGCAGGCGTTGAGTAGGATTTTTAGATTGCTTTAAGTTTCNGGGGTGATAGATGGATAGACAGACAGACAGACAGACAGACAGGCCAGGCTGTTTGACTCTTGTTCTGTGTTAGCTCTTTCTGTGTCAAGTTGCGCTTACAGAACTCTGGTGCTTGCACTAAAAATCTTTCCCAGCCCTCAGTGTTATACCTTACCTTTCCTTATACCCTATATTTTACCTTTTCCCTTCCCCTATCTGTCTCCCTCTGTACATAGATAGATAGATAGATAGATAGATAGAGGGATAGATAGATAGATAGTAGAGAGTTGTAGGAGTTAGCTTAGTGACAGAGATAGCGTTAGTGATTTAGTTTTAGTGTTTGTAGGAGTAGGTCTGTGTACTTATTAGATAATTCATTTAGTTCATAGCAGTTAGATTTAGTGAGATAGATATATATAATATTAGATAAAATAAATAAATAAATAAAAACCATATAAAAACAAAAAAAACAAAAAAAAGCAAAAGAAAACCATATAAAACCCAATAAAAAACAAAAAAACATATAAAAAGCAAAAAAACACCCATAACAACATTTCCCGAACGGTCGAACCGAACAGCCAAACGGCCTAACTGAACAGCCTGTTCGGACGACTGAACCGAACAGCCGAACCCGAACTCGGCGAACTAGCCGAACTGCCGAACTGAACGGACGAACCGAACGCAGCCGAACCGAACGGACGAACCGAACGCAGCCGAACCAAACTGCCGAACCGAACGGACGAACCGAATGGACGAACCGAACGCAACCGAACGGACGAACCCGAACCGCGATCTGTTCGCCCATCCCTAGCCCTGCAACATGTATTTTTCATAAGTGTTTCCTTCAAGGTTTGTGTGCGAGGCAACCCTATTGCGTGGCTAGGGGGCAGTGGGTACTAGCGTGGGGTGTTGGCTGGAATCGAGGTTGCTGGAGGGTGGGGGTTATGGTGTGGTGCTGGATTATGCTGACTGCAGCCCCATGGAAAAGCTAAGCCCCTTTCCAGACAGTGAGGTGTAAGGGGGTGGGGGGAGCCAGGGAACTCTGACTCGTGGGGTTAATTTGACCCTCAGCCTCTGGTTTCTCTGCCCGGTTCCCTCAGCGCGCAGCAGGGCGGCGGGGATGATGGGGTTACCGAACCACTGGAGGGGGGGGGGGGGGGGGGGGGGGGGGGGGGGGGGGGGGGGAACAGCTGAGTGTGCCGGCAACTCCGCACCAGTGAACCAGGCGATGTGACTGGGCGGCCTGGCCCAGGTCGGGCAGTAATTGCGTTGTCCCTTGAAAGGGTCGTTTGAATAACGAGATCATCGCCCCTCCCCAAGGTTGCCACCTAGGCAAATATTTAAGGAACACATGAAAAATTCATGTTGCAGGGCCTGCATTGGCACCCAAAGCACCAAATTAATGCAGGCCCTGCAACGTGCTTTCCATAAGTGTTCCTTTAAAATGTGGCTAGGTGGCCACCCTCCCCTCCCACAGGTCCCCAAGCTTTGTGGGCTGCTGGACTCTTGTCTGACATCCCAGACAGATGGTGGCAGACGCCCCATGCATCCCCTATGCAGGCAGAGTTTGTCGATCTGGGCAGGGAGGGGCTTTGGCCTGAAAGGAGGGTCCATGAGATCATAAACGCGACAGAGAAAGCAAGAAGGGAGCTGCTGTTGTTATTATTGAATTGATTGATTGACTTCCCTTGTAGTTTGTAAACCTGGGGACAGCCGGCCAAACGAGCAGGCACCCGTTTTAAAACAAACAAGGAAGTGGGATTTTTTTCTCTCCGCACAATAAGTGATTGGGATTAAGATCAACAGTCTAAGTGGGTTCAAAAAAGATAGGTCTGTCAAAATGAGGGAGGGGGGGGGAGGCGTGCAACCTCACATCTTCTCTGCCAGAAACAGGCGGCGTCCTGTCCAGGATGGGGTTAGGCCACACCTTATTTATTTTCTAGCGTGCCCTAATGTCGGAAATGGGCTACTGGGTTAGATGGACGATGGGTCTGGCAGCTCTTACGTTCTTAGAGCTGAATGTAGAATGTCTGTCGGGCTGCCTTTGTGTCCCCCCAAGTTTCTGGTTAGTGGGCTATCACCCATTACAAAGCATGAACTGCTGCTATCGGGCTTGTCTGAGAGAGCTAGCGTAGCTTCGACCTGGGAGACAAGGGTTCACAGTTCTCTCTAAGCCATGAACTCACTGGGTGGCCTTGAGCAAGTCACTCTCTCTCGACCTCAGTTTCCCCCATCTGTAAAATGGGAATAATAATGACCTCCTACCACAAAGGGTCTCTGCGAGGATGATCGAGGTATGGATTGTAAAGCACTTCAGACACTGAAGATCATATAGAATTGATAAATAATAATGGTCAGCAGGACAGGATTGCTGTGCGTTGACGACAGCTGCCTTCAGTGCGTTTCCCAGATGGCCACATTGGGTTACAGAGCATGGGGCACCGGTGAACGATGGGATGTTTTCTTTGCGCTGACTCCATGACGCGGCAGAGCGGGCCGCAGGGGACCTGTTCTCACGGACCCTAGGGCTGGCAAGGTTTGGATGTTTTAGGGTGACAGGTTGTGAGGATCAACAGAGGCCTTGAGGGTGCGATGGGGTTAGGATCTAAGGAGCTGCCTAACTGAGTCAGACCAATGGGCCATCTTAGCCCCGTATTGTCACAGCCTGACACGGCAGCAGGGTTTCAAATCCGGTTTTTCCAGGGCAGGGGTGGGGGAGCTTTTCTATCCTGGGGGCCACTTTGAGAATTAGTGCAAGCTCTGAGGGCCGCACACGTGTTGGGGGCAGAGGTGTTTAAGGTGTGTACTCAAAAAAATAAGGGCCCAGGCCAAGGATTTGTGCAATGGATCTGCTCCCTACCCTTCTGTGCATGTTTTCATCTCCTCTCCTTTACCCTTTCACTGCTTTGGGGTGGGAACTGGATCCAGGGGCTGGGAAAGGGCCACATAAAAGCTTGCCATAGGCCACATTTGGCCCCCAGGCCTGAGGTTCCCCACCCCTGCTCCAGGGTCTCCGGCAGAGATGCCAGGAGTTGAACTTGCAACCTTAGACACACAAGGCACGTGTGGGACCCCCTGAGCCACAGCCCCACTCCCTGTAGTTTTACCATGCAGCTGGTGGAGGCTCTCCGGGGCGGGCCCCTTGCTGAATCCACCTCCCAGGACAGGGTTGCCCAACCTTTTGCCAGTCATGAGCGCAGGCGTGACTACTTGGGACTCCGAGCACTGCATAATCGACATAGATAATTTGCATAAATATGCACAGATTAAGTCTCAGTTTGATTCAGTTCAGTGGAAACTGAGATAATTAATCAATTAATCCCAGCTCACATGGACTTCAATGGACGAAGGACGTTTTCAAAGTGCTCCGGACAGCTGGCTTGGGGCGCTCCCCGAGCACCAGGCTGAGAATCCCTCTCCTAGGACAACAGAGGGGATGAGTGTGGGGTTGGGAGCTGAGCAGGCTGGCTCTGGACCAGACCTGAGCTTGACTGGGACTTTCTGTGCGGGAAGAGAGCAGAGCTGTACCTGGTTCGCTGGTGTGGATATGAACCAGAGTTAGCTGCATCCAAGGAGCCCAGGCAACCTGTGATTTCCTGCCGGAGCCCTTTGCTGGGGCAGCAGTGGAAACCTTAGTGGCAGCAAATTCAACCTCAATGGGCCCCAAGCAGCTCCCCCAAAGAACTGGCTCCTGGTGCTTTATTAGCAGGGATGTGCAGAGGGCTGGGGGTTGCTACCTAGGCAAGGGGGTGGCTCTGGGCCCAGCGCGTGAAGCCTCTCATCCACTCTCATGGCTGCTTTCCCAGCGCCTGCCCAATCCTGCCGCAGCTCTAGGGTTGTGGGAGGGCGGCGCCCACGGTGATATCTCTGGAGCAGTTATGGATTAGTGGGCGCTGTCTCCACCTCGGCTGCCTGAACTCATGCTAACTAGCCCCCTTGTTTTCTGTGTCCGCAGCAGTGGAGGAGCAGCTCAGCCAGGCTGTCCTTGCACGGCCCGGGAAAAGGCTGAGCTCGGAAGAGAGCCACAAACATGTAACAAGGTCGCCCCATGTTGGTCCCCCTCCTGGAAAGGCCTGCCCCATGAGCCTGGACACGGCTACTAGGGGTGCCAGCTAGGCAAACTGTTACGAAATACTTATGCAAAATACATGTTGCAGGGCCTGCTTTAGGTGCCCATAAGGCCCTGCAATATGTATTTTTCATAAGTGCTCCTTAAACATTTGCATAGCTGGCCACCCTAATGGCTACACTTAAGTCTCCCTTAAGCCCATAGACTTGGTCAGTTCGACCCACTGAAATTTGAAAATCTGGGGCATTGCTAATTCCATTTCTCGTTCTGCATTCTTTTATGAATTTTCACTCAGACGCAGCTGCCGCTTCCCATTTTCATTTGGACGAAGAGGTTGGAGCTCGATTGCAATTCCTTAGTTTTTTGCACAACAGACTTGGAGGTTTTGCCCAGGGGTGGAGACTTCAGTTCATTGCTCTGCTGCAGACTCCCTGTGTGACCTCGGGCAAGTCATTTAATCTCTCCGTGTCTTCACGTGTAAAATGGGAGAAATTTATTTATTTGATTTTTTATTCTGCCCTTCCCTCTAAAAGGCTCAGGGCAGCTCACAAAATAAAATATAAACATAAAGGATAAACCCGCCCACCAACATCCCATCCCTTATCCCCGCCCGCCAAATGCCTTTTCGACCAGAAAAGTCTTACACCGAGAAGACGCTCAGGTTTGGGTTCAAATGAACCTCCGCGGGGAGGGAATTCCACAGCGCCGAGACAGCAACTGAGAATGCCCCTGTGAGCCCTTATTGTACGGACAAGACCAACAGACGGTCCTCACAGGGAGGCGCTCCCGGACGGTCGCAGATGATGAAATAACCTTCCTTCACCAGGGTCACACGCTTTTCAGCTGGGTGGGGATGGGCCCAGTGTGCAGAAGGAGATGGAATACACTCCTCTCCACTCCACCCCAGGGGAGTGGGCAGGCTGAGGTTTGCCGTGGCAGGGCGGGGGAACAGGAAGAAAGTGGGGAGGTTGGGGTTGTCAGGGCAGGGAAGTGGGGGAGGAGGATGCAGGTTGCTGGAGGTGAGAGTCTGCCCCCCCCCCGCAAACTCTGTGGGGGAATGGTCACCCGCGATGTAACCGTACAGGGGCTAAGGGCCCCCAGGTCGGTGTATAGGGGCCAGCCTTACCACAGGGTGACTTTGCTCTGTCTGGGGGCCCCTCAGTGGCTCCTGTTTTCATCAGGGCAGGGTGTGTGTGTGTGTGTGTGTGGGGGGGGTCCACTCCTTCCCAGAAGGCCCTCAAACAAGCCCACCTTTAGGGCCCACCTGGGGGGCCTGAATCTTATCTTCGTCAAGGCCAGCCCGGCTTGTGGGCCCCGGGACCACTGCCCTTCCCGTCCCTGTTCAGTCTGTTCAGTGTTTAGCGGCAGAACTTGGTGTTCAGCTGTTCCTGGAATTCAAAAAGATGAAATACGGTAGGATAGGGCGGCCACCTATGCACATTTCAAGGAACACTCATAAAAATACATGTTTCAGGGCCTGCATTGGCGTCAATGCAGGCCCTGCAACATGTATTTTTGTATAAGTGTTCCTTAAAAATTTGCATCAGTGGCCGCCCTAAGCAGAAAGCATGTTGATGATAGTTTCCCTTTAAGATTTAAAGCAACAGGAGTCACTTGTTGGCATCCTGAGAAGAGCTATGCCCAACCTTGGTGTCTTTCTCAGCTGTTGCAAGTCTGCATGTTCCCAGCACCTCAACGGCATCGCTGGCTTGGGAGTGGCTGTGTGGTTCCTGGGTCACGTGGGGCGATCGTTAGCCTGGATGTGCCTCGGAGTTTCAGGTTGGGACATAATGACAGAGACCGGCCAATCACAGGGGGAGGAGTATAATTACCCCTTGCTGGGAACACCTGTTTGCCAGAGTTAAGACTACACGCGCCAAGGGAAAACAAAACTTAGCACTGGGCCAGCCTTGGCCTAAGCTGTTCTCAGATCCCAAATTGCAAGTTCCTTGGGGCAGAGTCTGCTCATGACTGTGTTGAGCACCAGGCGCATTGCTGGTGCAATATAAATAAGAATGATGAAAGCGGTGGTACACGGAGCAGCTGTGAGGCAGGCTGATGCTTTGGTTGGTGTTTACAGTGGGAGTGATTGCCTTCTCTTGGCTCCCCTGGCATGGTGCCTGCTCCCTGAATGGCTGACACATTCAGGACTCTCAAGGACGCCACGGATGAGGCACCGGCTGGGACTCAGGAAGTCAGGGTTCAACGCCCCCTGCCCCCTCCATGGGTAGGGTGGCCACCTTTGCAAATGTTTAAGGAACACATGAAAAATACATGGTGCAGGGCCTGCATTGGAGTCTAAGTAACATGCATTTTTCATAAGTGTTCCTTAAAAATGTGTCTAGGTGGCCAGCCCTATCCGTTCCATGTGTGACCCTGGGAGGGGACTCCTGGCTCCAGGGCAGGCTGGTGATTAAGTCCCGGCCTAGTGCGACTTCCACCTTCAGCAGCAGGTCTGGATTAAAGGATGTGACCGGAAACCAGCCTCCTCTCCAAGCCCTGCACATGGAGAGAGTCTCCTCAAGTGCTCGATCCATCCTAGATCCCCCCCCCCCAAACCAGCTCAGAGCTGGTCGCCTGCTACCGTGGTTGTTGCACAGTAGGAACAAGACGGCAGAAGGGACTTGCTGACCCTATGGGCGGTGACTTTTAGGAGGAACTTGTGGGAGGGAGCCGTGCATACAATCTGCACAGAGAGAGTAAAGATGATTGGGTTCCATGCTCTGATTCCCACTGGACCCCACTCCCACCCCGACTGCCTTGATGTGGGGGCATGGTAGCTAGTTGTCAGTGGGTGCCCCTAAGTATCAGTAGTGGGTCATTGGTTATGCCCACCTACTACCCAGAGGCCACCCGATGGGTGATAGGCTGGCTAATGGGTTGCTTCAAGTGAGATTGCCAAAAACTGCTAACGAATCAGATCCAGCCTCAACTCGGAAAGGGAAGTTGACCTTTTAAAGTTCCGTACAAATGGCCAGAGTAGCTCAGCCTCATTGGTCTTGAGTCAATCAATAGTTTGTCTCCAGCAGAACCCAGCACCTGAGTCTTCATGGGAAAGGGGCAAGACCCCCTTGGGATAATCATTCTGTACCCAGGAGCATCTCATCATACTGGTATTAGTTCTGAGGCAGACGATCTTATAGCCACACCTAAAATTGGCAACATCAACTATTCTTGCTCTGGCTATGCTGATCATCCACAGAGAAGTCCAGTCTTCCTTGGAATCTTGTGGATTTCCAGATCTCAGCCACATCCTTGTAGCAGTGAGTTCCACAGGCTAATTACATGTCACGCTCAAAAATATTTCCTTGGGCTGGTTTAGCTGCCAGGGCTGACTCCAAACTACAGGGGAGCTTTTTCCTGTTTGTTTCATATTTAATCTTTGTGTTTAATGCATTTGGTTTCACGTAAACCAGGCTAAGCTACCTTCCTTTCTTCTTGTGACGTCAAACCATCCCGGAATAAAACCTTGGAACGGAAACTTGCTGAATCACGGGCTGGCTGTTTTGGTTTCTGAACTGCTGACCATTTCACCCAAACACTGGATCCCAGTTCTGTCAGCTTTAGATCTGGAGCCAACATTTTTTGACTGTCTTTTCACCCCCTCACCTCTACCTTCCTTTCAAGACCGTGTCTCACTTTTGTACTCCTCCAGATCAGCTGGGAGGCTACTCTTGTCAGGGCCTGTGAATTAACCTTTCCAGAGCAGTAGCAGTGGAAAGCTGTCATCTCTCCTCCCCTGCTGATCTTTCTGCTGTTTGTGGTCGTGGGTTTGATGTAGTTCAGGGCATTTTCATTTCTGTAGCCCGCTGTGTCCCTTCTCTCTTAATCCTGATAATGCAAAGACAGTCTGGCTACCATATGCTGCCCTTCTCTTGGGGCAGATTCATGTGCCACAGAGGGGGTTCTTTCATTTTGGAAGGAGTGCCTAGATACTCAGGTGATTGCAGATTTTAAAAGCACTTTAAATACACAATGCATATGTTTCCCTGTGATTGTATTTGTTTACATGGTTCTTTTGGAAGATGGCTTTTTTTAAAAAAAAAAAGAAACAAAACAAAACCCTGAAACAGCTGAAAATAACCAAAATTCCAAACACCACGATTCAAAACCTAGGATGATGAAAACAGACATAGGCCCCAACCCACAACCCACTTACTCAAGAGTAGCCTGTCGTTTCATTGCCAGCAAAGGAGTCATGGCGAGCTGAGGATCTGCTCCTATCACTTATTCATAGCTAATTAAGTCTTCACAGCATCGCAAGAGTGGCGGGAATAATTTGTAGTGAATCATTTATTCAATGATTTTCAACTTTTCCCCTCTGTGGATGGCCCGTGAAAAAGACTGTGAAGTTCCTGGTTTGATTATCCACATTTTCCTCCAACTGATGATTTGTGCAGCGTGTTTTCAAATTGCCGATTGCAAATCTTCACAGCTGGGCGCGATGCTAACGACTTCAGTCCCCGATGTGATACTCTTTATCTGTAGAGATCGGGCAATGCTTGACTATGTAAAAGGGTTGATGTGGATGGGTACACTGAGGCAAAGCGTGGCGACATGACTTGCCTAAGGTCACGTAGTGAATTGGGGGCAGCGGCATCCCGCGCTGCCTGTGTTTGCTTATGGAACTAATCCTGCGTTAAATACACATGGCAAATATGACAACTTGACATTCCCATTGTGTTGAACATTACATAAACCACCCAATTGGTGAGCCCAAAAGGCAGCATGTGAGTTATGTAACTGAGGGTGTTTTTACATGAGAGCAGCGAGGGGGGTTGGTCTGTGGTCAGGGTGTCAAAGCAAGAGATGTGCGTGGCTGCCCTGTCCACACCCCGGCCACCCAGTCCCCGCACGGGGCACACTGGAATTTTCAGGAGCGCTGCGTGCCGGGACTGGGTGGCCAGCGGTGGATCACAGGACCGCGCTTCCACACGCACCAACTTCAAACGAGTGGCTTGCCACGTGGACGGTGGGGGGCCATGCGGGGAGCCGTCTCAGGGTGCTGCTTACCCACGTTATCTGACCCGGCACAGAATCTTACACTGATCTCTTGCACGTGGGCGCGGGGGTGGTAACGACATCAGATGGGTCCGGCGGCATTTTTTCTTAGGAATAACAGGGCTGGATTTTGAGCCCTATCATCTAAGAAAAAATGCCCCAGGCCCCAGCTGCTGCTGTTTTTACCCCTGCGCCCACGTACAAGAGATCAGCGTAAGACCCGCCGGGTGGGCAAAGAGCCTCATTTCAAAACAGCCTGTCAGTTTGTCCCTCCAGCTGTAACATTCACTGTTTGTTCTTAGTGCTGCTCATGACACTGAGCAGAATGGAGCCAGATGGGGTCTGGATGACTGAATTTCATGTTCTGGGAATGCTCAAGATGCACCACTCCTTTGTGGGAGAAAAGTTCAAGGATTGTATCTTGGCACAAAGGGAATGAGAGAGAGCGCCCTGCCAAAAAAAAATGGCAAAATTGACTTCTGAGTTGAAATGAGCCTTTTGGGGAGGAGGGGAAGTGTCCTCTCAAAGGGCTGTAGACACCAAGGCGCTGGGTAATAATAATAATGACGATTCTTATTTATACACTGCGCCCCTGTCGGACGGTGCTCGGAGGAGCGCTTTGCAGCATTAGAAATACAATACACCATCACTTAAAATGAATATAAAACCCACTTCAAACAATTTAAAAGGGGACGTTAAAGCGGGAGTCTAAAACCGTGAAGGGGAAGCAGCAGTGGATTCTCTAAAAGCACCACCCGGAGAGAAAAGAATGTTTTCAAGCACATGTTGAAGGCAAGGAGACGACAAGTTCCGCCCCAGCAAAGGCCCCATCGCCGGTCGACTCACGGTGTGATCCCCAGTTAGCAGATCCCCTCCCAGTAGGGTGAGGTTCCGGGAGCAGGTCTCAAATATAAGGGGGCTGGGCCCGTGCTGTCCAGGCTGCCCCGACCCTGTAGCTTGTACCTGGCGTAGCAGGAGGAGTGGGATACAGCGACTGCCAAAGTCCCACGCGAGCTACAGAACAAGGATTCTTCATTAACGGGCAGCAATACAAGGCCTTCCCTTGAGGGTGTTGTTTTGTTTATAATTCCTCTGAATTTTTTGTGGACTTTATTACAGAAAAGGGGTGACGATTGCTCCAAAACAAACGTAACCATCGCTTTCGTGCAGGAAGGCTGGGGAGACCGAAGGGAAAACGACAAGCAGAGAAAAAAGTACGTAAAGCGAATGCTGAGATAACTAGCCAGATGGAGACCAAGTAGTTCAAATGAATCGGATCTCTTTTATCAGAGCAGCTTCCACTGGGGAGAATGGGCGAGCTTTCGGGACACACGGGGCTCTTTCCTCAGGCGTGGAGTGTAGCCAGTCAGAAATCTATACACGGAGCAAATGTAGGACCGGTCTATAAGAGGAGGCACGGGCTGACATGGGTGGCAGTGGGTAAGAGAAGGTAAGTTGGGAGGGGAGGGAGGATCAGAAAGGGAGACGAGAGGGCATGGGGTTGATGGTTAACAGCATGGAGGCTTCAGCAGATAGCCTCGCATTTACAGACAGACTAATTTCATCAGTAACAAGCACGCCCAGCTAATGGAACTGATTGGATTTTCCTGGCATAATCAGTATTGTCACGTAGTTGAGTGCTCCAGTGTTACAGCGAAAATTGGTTTAAATAAAAAAAAAATGAATTGTTTTGGGAAGGGAAGGGGAAAGTTGGTAAAAAACAACAACAGAACAAAAATATAATTAAAAAATATAAGGTTTATGCCACAATGTCTGGCAGTTCTGATTTTACCCAGTAGAGGGCTGTGGGAAGGCGACAGACAGACAGACAGATGCTTGTCACCTTTTTGTAAAGATCTTGGGATCAGATTTTTAAGTGCAAGAGGTCAAATTTCTCAGCTCCTAGATTTCAGATCTTGGCACCAAAATAAAGGTTAGGTTCTCAACAGGAATCAGTACGTGGCAGGGTGGGGTGGTAAATTATTAGTATGATTATTAATTTTTATCCTGCCTACTTCTGCCTCAGGCAGCTCTAGGTAGCTTACAATAATAAAAAAAATCCAGTAAAATCCAATATAATATATTCCCATCCCATAAAAAATAAATAAAATAAATATATATATAAAACCAGTAAAAACCCATTCTGGTGTGCAAAAAGTAAAAATCTAGGAAAACAACCCACCCACCCTTCAACCTCCCCAAACCGCTCCCCATCCCCAAAAGCCTGGCGGCAGAGCCGTGCCCTACATTGGCGCCGGATGGAGAGAAGGCTCAGGCTGAGACGGATGCCCACCGGGAGCGAATTCCACAGCACCGGTGCGGTCGCCGAGAATGCCCACCTGTTGGTCCCCACCAGTCTTTAGCAGGGACCCTCCAGGAGGTCGCCCCGCTCTCCCCGACGACCGCAAGGGCCACCCTGGGTGGCGGGAAATGAGGCGGTCCCTCAGACGGATAAGGCCCAGGCTGTGTAGGGTTAAGACCAGCACCTTGAATGGGGTGGTAAAACAAGGCTCAGACCAGAAGCCAATGTTGCTGGGCAGTTCAAGTGCGGCTCTAAAGCCACAACTGGTCTCAGGCCCTATGTGTCTTGGACATCCTGGCTTTGTGAAGCGTTCTGTCCGCTGCGCTTGGGGGGCTGTGCACTGCTGAAAGCCAGTGGCCAATTGCTTTGGTGTCTTGATGAAATCTGGCTCTATATAGTTGCTATTAGAAGCAGCCGGTTGTCACAGTCCCAAGCTCCACAGCAATAGGTGCGTGTCTCAGTGGTCTGATCAGTTTCTGTGCTGTTAAAGTTTAAATGATTACTGCAAGATCAGCTGGAGGAATCAGTTAGAACTGGAGCCCCATTATGTCCAACGTCCCACATAGGCCCCGCAGAAGCATGGAGCATTGTTCAATGGAGGGTTGCAGCCCCAAAACGGATGCAAGAGAGGCTTGGTTTCCCAATCCCAAACAGCTAAGGGAGTAACTCCTGTCATGCGAGCTGGAAGTCAGCTGCCTTGAGACACTTGCATAGCTAATACCGACCGAATGCCTGCTCTCTGGCAGTGCCTACATGATAATTCCATTCGAAACAATGGTTAATTAATTACCCACTCAAACTCATTCTGGCCTCCGTCCCTCAAGGAACCCGGGGAGGCTGTTTTACCGTTTGTCAAGTTTTGTTTACTTCCTTGTTCCACGGAGGGGAGAACCGAGCTGGCACCAGACTGATTGCCAACAAGGAGCAGAGGAGGAGACACGGCCCAGGCAATCAGGTTGTCTGTCTGTCTGTCTGCTTCGGAACTTTTGATCGCACGGGCCAATTTAGCAAAGGATCCGAAGGCCCAGAGGTAAGGAGGAACCCCAGACTTGTAACAATAGCTGCTCTCGTATTCATTATTAATTGATGATGATTATTATTATTGGTAGGAGAGATACGGCCTCTGTTATAGTGGGGTGGGAGGGAGAAATCCCATCATTTTCACTCTAGTTTTAGGCACTTACCGCCTGGAACGCCTACTTGTTTTCAAAATCTGTGAGTTCCACCAGTAAAGCAATGTTACTGGTACTGCCTTGTGCTGGGATGCTTTTAGGACAGCTAAGCTAAACAGGCTCTGGTTGGATTAGGGCAGACCACGGAGGGGTAGCTACTCCAATCAGCACAGGGTTACCCTATAGACAATTTTTTTCAGGACACATGAAAAATGCATGTTGCAGGGCGTGCATTGGTGCTGGTGCAGGCCCTGTAACATGCATTTTTCATAAGTGTCCTGGAAAAAATGGCCTCTATGGCAACCTGTGATGAGAGGTTCTCCTCAGAGTCAGTGCTGACCCCAATTTATGGCAAAGCGGCATTGACTGTAACAGAGATCCCAGAACCTGGGCCCTTTGGGGGTATTGTGTGTCACCCTCCCGCTTGGGTGACACAATGGGTTAAACTGGGAACCCCACTATCCCGATCCTGCTTATAGCTCCCTTTGGCCTCCCTCCCTCCGTCCCCTCCTTCTAAGGGATTTGGCCTCCTCTCCTGCCCTGAGGGGAGGTTTGATGGGAATTCTGGTCTGTCCTAGAGCATCTGAGGAGGCAGGCGTTCTGAGTTGGGTCGCAATCCCATCGACTCCTACTCTGACCCACTATCCCTGAATATAGGGGTTTGGTCTATGGGGTACGGGCCCTATGGACTCCTGCCCCCAAAGACCTAAAGAAGTGGGGTGACCCCATTGTCCACTGCCCTTAGAGGGCCCCACAGGGGAGTGGTTTGGCTCTATGAGGGTCCCCCATTGTCCCCTGTTCCTAGAGGACCCCCACAGAAGGGGGTCTTGGCTGGGGGGGGGATCTCACTGCCCCAGTAGCCCCACAGAAGGGGGTCTTGGCTGGGGGTGGGGGGGAGATCTCACTGCTCCTAGCAGCCCCACAGAGAAGGGTCATGGCTGGGGGGAGATCTCACTGCTCCTAGTAGCCCCATTGAGAAGGGTCATGGCTGGGGGGGGGATCCCATTCCCCCTGCCCCGAGCAGCCCCGGTCTGTCTGTCTGTCTGTCGCTCGGAGCAGGCTCCGCCACGAGACACTCCCCCGAGCCGGCCCCGCCCCGGCTCTAGTGGGGGGGGGGGCAGGCGGAGCCGGCAGAGCTCGGCTCGGGAGCGAGGCTGAGCACAGCAGCGGTAAGCGCGGGATTCTATTGCCGGGACTGGGCGGAGGGGTATATGTAGAGGTGTGGGGCAGAGAACTAGGGGAGTGGGGGATGTTTCGGGGGGGTCTGCAATGGGGGTATATGTAGAGGTGTGGGGCAGAGA
>QEPC01008216.1:2735356-2757494 GCA_003113815.1 Sphenodon punctatus
GGGGGTCTGCAGTGCGGGGTGTATTGGGGGTATATGTAGAGGTGTGGGGTCAAGAGTTGGTTGTGTTGAAGGGCTTGGGGGTCAGAACTGGGACTGAGATGGAGTTTGTGGGGTGAAGGTCTGTCCGGGGGTCTGGAGTGGAGTGTGCGTTGGGGGGTATAGGTAGCAGTGTGGGGTAGGGGAGTGGGTTGTGTTTAGGGGCTGTAGGGGTCAGTGGAACTTGGGGAGAGATGGGGGTTTGTGGGGTGAAGGCCTGGGGGGGTTGAGGGGTGTTCAGTCTGTGCAGTGGGGTTGTATTGGGGGTATATGTAGACGCGTGGGGCAGAGGACATGGGTGAGTGGGTTGTGTTGAGGGGTTGTGGGGGCCAGAGCTGGGAATGATGGGGGTTTGTGGGGTGAAGGGCTGAGGGTCCTGGGTTGGGGTCTGTGGAGTGTGGGGTGTAGATGTGTGGGGCTGGGGCGTGGAGGGGGGATCCCATTGCCACCTGCAAGGGTTGAAGAGAGAGGGGGTGGTTGTGGGGTGAGGAACTGGCAGGGTGGGTTGTGTTGAAGGTCTGTGGCGTGTGGGGGAGTTGTATTGAGTGGGGCAGATGTAGAGGTGTGGGGCAGAGGGCTTGGGGGAGGAAGTTGTACTGGGAGGCTGCGGTTAGAGAGGTGCTGGGTTGTGTGGCACAGATGGGAATGAGGGGCTGGGTTGTGCTGGGGGTCTGTGGGACATTGGGCAGGGTTTATCCTAGAGGTGTGGGGTAGAGGGCTAGAGGGAGTGGGTTGTATTGAGGCGATGTGGGGAGGTCAGTGGAATTGGGGGGTTTTGCAGGATAAAGAGCGGAGGGAGAGGATTGTGTTGGGGGTGTGTGGGGTATATGGCAGAGGAGTTCAGAGAGCGGGTTCTATTGAGGGATTGGTCCGTGGAAGAGGAGGTCTGGGTGATAGAGTGGAGTAGATGGGGCTTGGGGGGTGGGTTGTGTTGGGGTCTGTGGTGTGTGTGTGTGTGGGGTATTTTGGGAGGGATGTCTGTGGGACACAGCTGGGATATTGGCTGAGGGGAGTAGATTGTGTAACTGTGTTGAGGGTTCTGGGGGTTTGTGGGGATGAGGAGCTGAGGGGGAGGGTTTTGTTGGGGGTCTGTGGGGAGGGGGATTTGAGGTAAGTGGGGTATATGAGTGGGGCCCAGGACTGAGGGGAGTTAGTTATGTTGAGGAGCTGTGGGCGTCAGTGGAAGTGGAGGCCTGGGGAGCTATTGGGGTGAGTAGAGTATATGGAATTTTGTGGGGCAAAGGACTGCGCGGATGGGTTGCGTCAGGGGTCTGTAGAGTGGGGGGATATGTAGAGGTGTGGGGCAGAGGACCGAAGGGAGTGGATTCTGTTGAGGGGCAGTGGGGGGGGGGGGGGCGTCTCAGGAACGGAGTGATTGGAGAGCTGCAGGAGAGAGTGGAGTTTGTGGGGCAAGAGACTTGGGGAGTGGGTTGTGTTGGGGTTCTGTGGGGTGTGTGTGTGTGTGGTATTTTGGGGGTGTCTGTGGGGCATGGAGCTGGGATTTTGGATGAGGGGAGCAGGTTGGGTTAAAGGGATGCAGATGTAAAGGGGACGTGTAGGGGGGAGGTCTTGGAGCTGGTAAGTTGGAGGGCTGTAAATGGGGCTGGGGGTTGTGGGGTGGGGGCCAGTGGTGCACGGCCAGGCCCCCTGCTTTAGCAAACTTTCTCCTAGATTGATTTCCAGCCTCTCCCTGTGGCACTTTCCCTTTGGTTTCCAATTGTGATTGTTCCCCTCCCCAGATGCATTCTAGCAGGGGCGTGATGGGACAGGAAGGGAACTTGCTGTATGGATCTGGGTCAGGGGGATCTGGAGGGCTGTGGTTTCATTGGGGGGGGCTTGGGTTAAATGATGGGCTAGGCCGCAGACTTCCTTGGTCAGGTCACTCGCAGACTCTAACGCTCACTGGAGAAGATTAGCAACTTCTTTCCATTTGCTTCATTGGACACTGGGTTGAGGCCTCGGTTTTCCATCTGTAAAATGGAGGGTCACACGGGCAAAAACCTTGGGACCCCTCCAATGCTTCGTTCTTGGAGTGTGAAGCTGAGCTTTTTGGAGAGTCTGGTTTCTCCGGGGTTTTGGTGGCGGAGGGTGTAGGCGAGAGCATCTTCTCTCGGTGCGGTTTCTCCTGTCCGGGTTACTGCCGTGCCACAGCCGGCCTTGGCTTCTTGGCTGACGCTGGTGCAGCATAACAAGCCCTTCTGTGCTTTGCTTCTGAGTGCGAAGGGGTCCGTAACATGAGGCTTGGATTGCAAGGCCGGGAGTGGGAGGGGAGAGGGCGGGGGGAGCCTGACCAGTTTTGTGCCTCTTGCCAGCTGGAAAGAGGACAAACCGCCTGTGCTTTCTTTTGGCAGGAATCCAGCCGTGCTCTGCACTCCAGTGCCGGGCGAAGGAAACGGCTCAGGGCCTGTCTACGAACGACCGCCTCGGGGGGCTAGATCCAAAGCCCACCATTCCAGCAGCGTGTTGATTTCGACGGCGTTTGGATCCCGCCCTGAAGCTGGCGAGGGCCACGGAGAGCCGTCTGGACGGGAGCGGGGAAACGTGAGGCGGTTCGCATGCTGCACATGTGTGAACATGCGCACACAACCCAAGTCGTTAGCATGAAAGAAATGTGAGGTGACGGGCGGCCCTCCCCCTCCGTGTTCCCATTAGCCGAGAGAGAATGTTTTGCTGTGACGTGGGCCAGTTTTTTGGAGGGGAGGAGAGCAGCAGGAGTCAACTTGAAACCACCAGAGGTTTAGTTTCTGCAGGACGGCGAGCGGATACCGTCTTACTTTCCCCTGCACCGGGGAGCGGTTGTTCCTTTTCCGAAGTCGGCCTCGTTTGCCGCGTTGGGTGTCTGGCTCTCTTGCCGCTGGCACGCGTACCGCAGCCTCTGGGGCTGGATGTGGGTTTGTTCGTTTGCTTGGTGTAATGTTGCCCAGAGGAAACCCTGTCTCTGCCCTGCTCTCGGCAGGATACAGTTCACTAGAGAGAGTGACACCCTCCGCTCGGCTGCTGTTCAGTTCATTGCTCGCACTGTAACTCCTCCGACTCCGGTGCCGCCTGTGGGAGTCAGGAACTCAAAACTTGGAGCGGTAGAATAGGCAGCAAGAGTCGTCGTTGAGCAGAAGGGCTGGCTGCTTGCTCGCTGGGTGTCTAAAACCAGAGACGTTTTTTAAAAACAACCAACCACCACCTCTGTGTGCTGTTTCGGCCCTGGAGATGTAGGGGGCCGGCAGAGACTCCTCTGGGTTCAGCTCCGATACTGGCAGATCCAGAAACCAATTTGGACTAAAATGGCCCGGCGTCGTTAACCATCCTCGACCATCTGCGTTTAGCTGCTGTGCTGTTCCCTGGAGTCTGTGCTGCCTTGTAAGTGCGGGTAGAATCGGTGGGGTGGGGGTATCCCAAGGGCCGAGCAGGCCAATGCTTGTAAGCGGGTAACGCTTCCACTCTTTTTAGCTTGCGGTAGACATTAAAGTGACGATGGGGCACTGGGGTAGGTTTGCCGGCACAAGCCGGAATGGTGTGCACACCCAGTGTTTGTCCTGGGCTCGGGAAATTGGTAGGACACAGGCTACGTCTCGGCCAAGTCCAAGACACGTGTCTGTCGACTTAAGGAATAAACCTGCTAGTCGGACACAGAGAAGAAAAATGAGGAAGTTGCCGCAAGCGTTGGAGTTAAACGAATGCGGCACCTTCCGGTTGGGTTTTCGGCTGCCTTGTTGCCCCCGAGTTGTCTCGACAGCTGGGCTCGGCTGCTCTTTGGGCAAATTCTGCCTCCGCCCCAGCAGCGCAGCAGCTGGCTGCAGACTCGGGCAGACTGTCCCGCCTCTGCGCGTTCGGGAGGCTTTGAGCTGGGAGCTCTGGGGTTGCCACCTCGGGGGTGTATCGCAAATCTCACTAGTTTAGCAGTTTGCTTCAAATCTCAACTGCTGAAGTTGTGAGGATTTCCGATGACACGTACTTATTCATTTTTATTTTATTTATTTAAATTTTTAGCCCGCCCTTCCCTAAAGAAGGCTCAGGGTGGCTTATATAAAAAACATATTTACAAAACTCCATAAAAATAGTTAAAATACAAAAACAACCACAAAACCCACTCAACACCACCTCCTCATTTCCCACATCCAGCCCCACCTCAAATCCTACCCAAACCCGCCCACCAAGCCCCCCCATCCCTATCCCAGCCCACCAAATGACTTTCCAAACAGAAAGGTCATACGCTGCCTCTGGAAGCCATTCAGGCTCAAACAAACCTCCATGGGAAGGGAGTTCCGCAGCATTAGGGCAGCAGCTGCAAACGCCCCCCTGCGAGCCCTTGTCATACGAACAAGACTAAGAGACGGTCCCCGCAGGGAGATGCTCTTTGCCGGTCGCAGGGGCTGCAATGGGGCATAGAAGGACAGGCGGCCTCTCAGGTATATGGGGCCCATATATTTAAAAAAAAAAAGTGACTCCTGATTGTGGAGAATTGCTTGGAAACCTGACGGCAGCACGTCCTGCAGGCTCAGAAGAACTTAATAAGCAAATTCATTCATTTAAAGAAAATGTCTCTCCCACCCCCGCCCCACGATCTTAAGGTAAAATCTCATGCTTTTTGGCAAGTTGTGAGACTTTGGGGGCTTGGTAGCCCTGAAACTGAGACATGTCCTTCAAGGCTGCAGAAGCGGATGGTTTTGCCCTCCCCCGTAACTCGGCGAGGCGTTGTGTGACGTTGGTGCACGTCTAGCAGGGACAGAAGAGACATAGGGGGATCCATTGTGATTCACTGGGGTCGGGGATGACTTGAGCACGCTACAAAATCCCCTTTCTCCAGAGACCAGGGAGGGATCTGTTCCAGAAACTCCAGTCAGAACAGATGACCTTTTCATTTCATTACCCACACGCTTGAAGTTCTCATTTCAAGGCAGAGGAGGCCACAGTAAACCCAGAGCAATGAAAGTTAATCTGTATCCAGAGCGTTTCCGTGGAGGGGGAAATGCTACTGACAGCCTTGGGGCTGGCATTGTTTCCCGGCTGCGTCTTGAGAACTGCGATTCTGCGCCATAAACCCGTTGTGCTCTGACCCTCGGATCCCTCAAGCTAGAGCACGTCTGATCTGTGCTTGGATAGGAGACTGCCAAGCCAACAAAATCCTACAGTCCTAGGAAGTGGTGGGACTTGGGAGTAGGTGCTTTCCCTGCTGGGAACCAGTGTTAAGCACTTCCTCCCGGTGCAAGGGGATGGCGTGCCACTGCAGACTGTGATCTCCTGGGACATCCCATCTGGCTTTCTCGAAGAGCGAAGGTGGCAGCAGCCCTGTGGTTTGGGGCAATTGTCGTCTCAGTTGGGTATGGGATTCTTGCTATTCATTGCCTCCGTCTTGTGTGCTGTTCAGCACCCCAGAGGTGGCTGCATTTCCGTGGTGGGCGAAATAGTTCTTGCAGATTTCCTTGCTAGAGGGATCTGTAATCCTTAGCATCCTGTGGTGTGCAAGAGGCCCTGGTTATGATTATAAACCTGGCCGGAGCGCTTTGCTTGTTGCGTTCAGGCTTAGGTTTCAGAAATGTAGAAACTCCTCCTTCCCGCCTCCTCCCCCAAAGCATTGGCTGTGCTGGCAACTTGTTGGGAGACAGCAGGCCGGGCCGGCTGGAGTGCCTGAGAACGGAGCAGAACAGCTTCCCTCCTCTGTCCAGCTGCAAGCTGCCTGCCCAGGCAGTTTGTAATAACGCTGTGTGGGGAAAGAGGGGGGCTGGGGGGTTTGCTGTCTTGGTCCCAAATGTATGAGACTGAGACAAAGAAGTTCAAATCCTCTCTTTTATTGGACCAACTTCCCTTGGTGAGAACGTGCAAGCTTTCGGGCCACATGGAGCTCCTCCTTAGCCAGCTCCCCACACCCCAAAGGAGCAAAAGCAAGTTCGTGGGCACCACCACCTGCTAGTTTCTGGTTTCGCTGTACCTTGGACGCAGCCAGCTCTGCAAACGTTTCCTCCGGTTGGATCTGGAGGAAGGAGCTGGGGTGGGGACGGGAGTTGGAAGGATTTGATGGATTCAGTTGGAATATATATATATGCTTCCAACTTTAAGGTGGAAAAATCAGCCTGTTCCTCTTTTCAACAGAGTCAGAGTTCCCAGCCAGCTGGCAACCCAAGGGGTCCGTTGCAGTCTCTGGCCTCTGCTCCGCGCCACCTCTGCAAATATCTGTCTGTGCTGATGGTCCTGAATGTGAATTGGCTTTGGGATTGCGTTTTCTGTGGGACTGAACAGCCCCTTGTGCGTCCTCCCTTTTCCCAGCCCGGCAGAGAACCTGAGTGAGGCAGGGAGGATTAATTCACCTGGCCCAACTATGGCTGTGTGTGAAAGGTGGACAATGGAGAGTTCTTGATATTCCAACGTTAATCCCCCCCCCCCCCATATCGTGCTCTTTCAGACATGCCTTGATGGGGTCCTTGCTGATTCCGGGGGAGAGGACCTCCTCCTGGGCTGGGCAGGCGCTGGGTGTTGAAAGCAAACAGAATGACAGGAACCCAGAAGGGAACGAGTCAATCAGGTTAACTGTGGCTCCTCCTGAATTTCAATAGAGGTTGGGCAGGTGCTGCCTGGGAGCCAGACACTGCAGATGGTTTGATACTGATATCACCTGGGTTTGGTTGGGGGGGGTGGGGGTGCAGCCAAGGTGGGAAAGAAGGTGAATGAACGATTGCCTCTTTCGGCTGGTGCTTGTTAGGAAGAGTGCTGGGGGGGGGGGTTTGCCCCCGTGTGCCGGGCACTAAGGCGGCCGGTAACCGGGGTGGATGCTTCATTGCCCAGCCTCTGAATGATGTCTATAGTGGAGGGTTTCTCTGCCAGCATCGAGGAGATCCCGTATTCTGCTGCTTACGAGCTGGATCTGAGCGAACCGGTTTTTGCTGCGCTCTGGAATCTCCCAGCGTTTGGACACGGCGGGCCCTGCTGCGCTGCCTCTTAAGTTACTCCATGTGGGTAGAGAAGGGGCCCGTCCATTTCAGAGATAAGGGTTCCAATCCTGACTGAGGCCACAAGTGAAATGAGTTCACGGCCTGCTCTGAGGTCTGTGCTTATTTCTCTGGCTGACCCTAGCCGGGCCTCTTGCTCCTTCAGTCTTTGGGCTTTTTGTCTACGCCGGGGGAGGAAGAATGCTTGCGTCGGTGCCCTCCGGCCTGGCTTATCCCGCTTGTCCTCGAAGCGGAGGGCAGGAAACCAGTTTGCCTCTGCTGCTCTTGGCAACTGGAAAGAGTAGACGATGCAGCTGGCTGGTCCCCCGCCCGTCTCAGCCTGGATCCCGCTGGGGCTGGGGGCTTCCCGGCTGCTGGATCCCACTGACAATCCCGCGGAGCACCGTGCCAGATAGTGTGTCGCTGGACTAGCAGTTGTGGGAAGCTCCCACAGCGCCCCAGAGAGCAGCCCGCTCAAAGCCGGGAGTCTAGGACAACTGTGTAGCTCCAGCCCCTTGAACAGAGCACAAAGGAGCCCGGGGGGGCGGAGGGGAAGCAAGGCCCTGCAGGCAGGAATTGGCCGGTCCTGGAGCACAGGCCACAGTGGGGCAAGGTGCTTTCATCCCTGTCCCTTCTTAGACGAGAAGAACCCAGCTGGGCCCAGAGAGAGTTCCTCCTGCGCGATACCGATGGCATTTCAAAATGATCGTTTCTCCCACTGAAGACGTGCCTTGGGGCTCCAGCCTCCTGCGTACCAGTGGCCACGATCCCCAGAGGAGCCTTGCAGGCTTCAGCGGGATTGCTCTAGAGTAAGCGAACTGGAGATCGTGCCCTAGAACGTCGGGGCGGTTCCTGTCCTCGCCCTCTGGCCTTCAAGTGTCGATGCCAAGGAGGGCAGATCTTCCGACCAGAGTCCGGAGGGCTGGTTGGCCAAGGAGCTCTTGAAACCCCTTTGCCCGAGGCCCTTCTGTTTCAGTTACTGGCGTGTGCCAATCAGCCAGCTCTCCTCACGTTGCTGCTGCTGTTCTCGACTCGTGGGTAGGCTCCAAAGCAGCAGCTGGAGGCCTACTCTCCCCCGCACAAGATTGGGGTCGATTGGTGGCAGCCCTGGATTCCCTCTTGGAGTTGTCTTCAGTGCAAAAGCAACGGCTTCTGTATACTGTCAGACCTGAAACTTTCTAATTCTTTGTCCTGCAGGAATGCCTAGCTACCCCATCGTGCTAGGAGCTGCACCGATCTGCTCTAAGCAATGCTCCAAAGAGGTTACGGTAGAGGAGCAGAAGGGGAAAATGGGGGCACAGAGAGCAGAACGGACGTGCCCGTAAGGAGTTGTAGTGAATCAGAGGGTGGGAGGACAGTCGTGGGAGAGGAGGACTGTTTAACGGTTCAGGTGCTAATGCTTGGGAGACAAAATTCCTGTAGTTCCCCACCTGGAAACCGTGGTTGCCACCTGCCTGGTTTTCCCAGGGATGCCCCAGGATGGAATTGGGGGTCTTGCCATCCGAGCCCAGCCAGCATTCCACGTGGGAGGATGAAATGGGAACCCCTGCAGCCAGGCCTGTGTATCTCTGGTGCATTGCGTGCCTGCCCGCCCCTCTGGCCAGGCAGGGAGGAGGAGGGTGGTGGCACTGACCTCAAGGCTGCTCTTGGCAAGAGAGAGCGTGGGAGGAGGAGGAGGAGGAGGAGGAGAGAGTTAGACTCTACAGCCTCTGCATCCACCTCCGGAGTCACACACACACACCCATTGGTTTTTTAAAGGGCAGAATTGAATAGACGTTTTCATATTTGCAAATATTATTTGCATTGACCGATAGCTTGCCAAGTAGCCAAATAATTATTTGCTGTGGAAATGATGTCCACGAAGCCCTTCATTTGGTTGTTTTGGTCACTGTGTTTTGGAGCTCTTTGTATCATTTATTTATTTATTTAATAGATTTCTACCCCTCCCCTCCTGCAAAGCAGCCCGGGGCGGCTCCCAACAAAATACAATAAAAACAGTTTAAAACATTTCATAACAATAATATTAAAATATTATTGCAGGAGACCATACCATTTTGGACCCAATTCTAAGGCCCCTTTCAGACGAGACAAATTTTGCGCCTGATTGGTGAAAAATGCGCGTGTCTTAATGCTCGTTTAAAGACCTAAACCGTTTTAAAGGTGCATTTGCCATGATCGTGTAAAAGCCCAAACCGTTTTGAATGTGGTTTTTGTCTGATTCCAAACCGGTTTTGAGCCCCTTTGATGATCGGGGGATGCCAAAACCGGTTTAAAAAATGCGCAGAGACCTGCAGCGGTGACCGTTCTGGCGGATCTCTGATTCCGCGGAGAAGACGTGGCTGATTTGTTCCGACAGCGTTGTGTCCTCCTCTGCCACTGCCCTCCCCAACCCCAGAGTCCTGAAATGTCTTTGCCCCCTTCTCCGTGGCTACCTCCTATGTCTGGAATGACACTCTTCCCTGAATCATCCGTTCTGCCCCCTCCCAAACTTCAAATCCCTCCTAAAAACCTACCACATCCTTGCAGGCTGCTCCCTGATACCCCATCTACTGTCCAATCCCCGAGTCCCCGTCTCCCCTGTAACTAAGCTAAGTGCATGCACCATGACTTCACAACTGTCTCCTTGTGTTCCCCTATCCCTTGTCTTTATTTGCAACCCCTTTGGGGCAGGGACCTGCCTCTGATTCATGATTGTTCTGTGTCAGGTACATTGCTGGGGCTACATAAATAATAATGCTTGGATACTCAGAAATAGTACCCAGGAGCCCCAGACTTGCGGTGATTGGCCCGGCCTGCCTGGGGTGTTGGCGGAACCGAGTTGGTTCCCATGTAATGCATGGCTCCCAGTGACTCCCAAGTCCACCAGTGCCGGTTTCCACGGCCCACAGACGCTGCCAAGCTTGCGTTGGCAGCTCTGAGCACTGCGTTCTCTCCGGAGTCAGCGTGCCTGTCTTGTAAGCCCGTGGAAAACCTCTGCCGTGTTTCCCCTTTAAGTGAAGTTTGTTTTTCTCGAAGTCTGGCAGCTATTTCCGTGCAAGCCCAAGCACGCGTGTGGTCTGTGAGAGGCACGGCCCCACTCCCAGGTCTGCTGGGGGAGGAACAGGATCAACTGCTTTCCTGCTCCCTCTGCTCAGGTAAGGGGTTGGCTCTGACCCTGGCCCTTCTCTGCAGCCCCAGGAAACTCCTGTCCGGTCACTCGGAGCGAGCCCTAGTGGGGGCTGTTACTTTAAAGTGGAGGTTTTGTCAGCAAGTTTAACAACTGACAATTTGGGCAGGATGTTTCTCGCTCTCTGTTTATCGGGGAAGGCAGCGAACCTCGCTCTGGTTAATGAGTCTCCTGGCCGTGGGCCTCGTGTGGCGTTGTTTAATATCCTCTCTCGCTAGAGCTGAGTTCTTTAGTCCTCCCAGAGTGTAGCTTGTGTGTGTGTAGGACGGGGCAGGGGGGGAACTGACGAGGCCATTGAGGAGGATTGGCTGTATCTTTCTGCAGCAGGGTATGCGAGTTCCTTCACTGCCCCTATCGACCCTTGCTCTCGCTGTCTCTGAAAAGTGAGGGACATACTAGAACTAGGGGACACTCTATGAAACTAGCTGCCGGCAGATTTAAAACAAATAAAAGGAAGTACTTTTTCATTCAATGCATAATTAACGTATGGAATTTGTTGCCAGAGGACGTTGTCAAGGCCAGTAGAACAGCTGGGTTTAAAAAAGGAATTGATAAATTCTTGGAGAGTAGGTTCATTCATGGCTATTAAACAAGTATCTTACGGGATGAACTTCTTACTCTCGGGAGCTGGGAGTGAACAATGGGGAATGGATCGCCCATTAGGACTGTTGGGTGCTTCTCCCGTGCGATCAAGATTGGCCACTGTTGGAGACAGGATGCTGGGCTTGCTGGACCATGGGTCTGACTTGGTCTGGCTTTGTTTGTTTGTTTGTTGCGGCTCTAGCTTTCACTGTGGCCAAAACTCAGCATATAAACATTTACAATAATAGATAGTTAAATAAATAAAAGACTCGGTATGGTGCTGCTTACGTTTTATGTTCTTAAAATCCAGTGCTCAGCCAGGTGGGAGCTGTGACCTCCTTTGTTACTAGACCTGGCAGGAAAGGGTCTGCCCCATTCCCAGCCAGGAAGGGCGCTGCTGTGTCTCTTAGGCTGGCGGCCTGTGATTCTGAAGCCTGCCCTTCGGCTGGGAAGTGTGTGCGGGAGTTGGGGGCGTGGGAGGGGGAAGAGTCTTGTGCCGGTTGGGATTGTTGTAGACAGGAGGTTGAGAACTAGGGGAAATTCCAAGGGTGAAATCGGTGCCGTAAATTCGAGGCTCGGAGAGGACAAACCCTGGCTTTGAAGGGAGGCGCGAGCTTGGTCTGTTTACCCCAGAGCTGGGAGGCTCGAGCAGAGTTAGCCCTGAAAAGGGGCCAGCTACTCTCTGAGGACTGCACCCCAGCATGGTAGAGAGGGGCCTAGATCTTTGCTGCCAGCCAGAGCGTGTTTAGGACACAACTTCTGTTCTGCGTGGCCCCTTGCGTGCTCGTCACCGTGGCATCTGGGCTCTGGGCCCCTTTGCGGCATATTGTCCGTATTGTCCTGCAGGGCGGACGGTCGGGATCGTTCATGGGGATCCCCCCCCCCCACGGCTGTGGGTCAGAGCCCAGCAGACCCCATGCTCAGACCCGGGTGCAGTGACTGCCTTTCAGCGTGGTCTCCTTGATGTCCCGGCAGCCGTGTGGCTTGGCATGTAGCACAAGTCTCGTTTCCCCGAGCTTAGTCAAGGTGGGAATAGCCGGGCCGTTGCGAGGGGGAGCAAGAGGGCTCGGCGGTTTGCTCCCGGCACGGTGGTGTAGGAGGCCTGGCACGCAGAGCAGGCAATGGGAGGTGTTGGAGAAGAGGCTCAGGTGGGGCATAGAGAGAGAAAGTTACCGGTGTTGGCTCGGGCTGTGGGATTCCCAGGAGGGGGCTGTAAATCTCTGCCTCAGAAGGATCACACTGTCCTGCCCAGGGCTTGGCCTTCGGAGCTTGGCCGATGGGAAGAAGGGGCCAGAGAGACTGGTTCAATGGCCTCCTCTGCCCCATAACTCCTTGTGGGATCTTGGGCAAGCCCCTGGGCCTCAGTGCATCATCAAGACAATGGGGGTAAAAAACAGCCCTGCCCTGCCTCATAAAGGCAGCGAGGCGATAAGCTTGTAAAGCGATTGTTGTGTGGGAATGTGCCTGGCTCTGCTGCAGCCTGAGTCAGTCAATGCCCGTGAGCTGGGATCCGTACGCAGCTTCCCCGTCCCGCGGCAGAATTAGCTGCGCTCTGGGAGCTTGTCGTCGTAACCTTAGCGTGACTTCTGTTTGCAGGGCGCTTTGCGGGGACAGCCGGGCGAAGGCTCAGGCCGTATTTCCACCTGGCACCAACTGGGACACTTGGGGAGGCTGTGGAGGGAGGGTGACCTTGCTGTGTCCTTCCTGTCTGGAGGAGACCAACTCACAATCGGAGGCGGCGAGGGGCTCCGCCAGCCAGGCCGGCTAAAAGCTACGGTCGCGTGTTCTGACCAACGGTTAATAATAATTTTATTTCTAATTACCTCAAATTATCTAGTGCTCCCTGCCTTTAAATGGCACTCGGAGCACTTTGCAATCCTAGAAATATAAAAACAGTATAAAACAATATAAAAGCAATTAAAAAGGGGAGGACAAACTACATTAAAGGGAACTGGCAGTGGATCCTAAAAGTTCTTGGAGAGTAGGTCTATTAATGACTATTAACCAAGTAGCTTACGGGATGAACTTCTTACTGTCGGGAGCAGGGAATGGATTGCCTGCTGGGACTGTTGGTTCTTCTCCCATGCGATTGAGAGTGGCCACTGTCGGAGACAGGATGCTGGGCTTGATGGACCATTGGTCTGACTCAGTCTGGCACCACTTATGTTCTTACCTAGAGAAAAAGTGAGCTTTCACGTGTGTTTTCAAGGTGAGGAGGGAGGAACTCCGACAGACATTCAGAGGGAGAGAGTTCCACACGGAGGGACTCGCCACAGCAAAGACCTGATTTTCGACTGACTTAAGACGCGATGGCAGGATCCCCAAACAGCGGGTGGTTTCTGAGTGCAGATAACTCAGTGTGAGGCTTCAGGAGTAGCTCTCCAATATAGCCAGGGCTTAGCCTGTTCCGGCCCCTAAAAACCAACAGCGCCATCTTAAACCCAACCCTCCGCTCCGCAGCCGGCCAATGCAGAGAACGCAGGGCCGGCATGATACGATCACGGCCGCCCAAAGTTTCTGAACAAGCTGCAAATGATGATAAGCCCTGTTAGCAGCCCCTAGGAAAGGGAGTTCCAGAAATCAACGTGGTTTTCTGTTTTGCTCCTGAAGCGTTCACACCCACTTAGCGCTAAACTGACGGTCTCCAAGAGCAGGAGAGAAACTTGTACTTGTGACAAATCAGGAGGACTTGCTTCCCTTTGGTTTGTATTTCAAAGTAGCTGTTCATGTGAACGCTTATCGGTGTGATGGTTCCGAGATCGTTGCATCTCGACTAGGAGGTGGTAGTCATTGCAGGACGACTTCCATTGACGCTTTTTGTCTGAATGTGACCGAAGGGGAGTAGTTACTTTGTTTTAAGTAAACCACGGTAGCCGCTTCTGTTCATCCTCTGTTCATGTGAACACAGCCTAAGGGTAAAGCTGGTTTGAACTCAGTTTGTTCCTGATTGGACAGAGCAGGCCAGACTGGATTAAACAGCCGTCCTGTGCCCCAGTCAGCTGAGGGTGTGGGGACTGTACTGAGGATGGAGGCAGGGAGATGATGATCTTTCGGGTGGTTTTGTGAACAGGGATGTGCTTTATGGTTTGTGTTTAAGCAGAGACCTAACAGGTCTGTTTCCTAATGGGGACAGGAAGGATGGATTATCTGAATGATAAAGTGGGGGGCAAAGAATGGAGTAGTTTGAGGGGACCCCCCATCCTTGAATTGCCGCAGGGGCTGTGTGTTTCCAAAGCACGGATTCTGACAGAAAAGGCTTCTAGCCAAACGGGGACAGAAGCTTTGTGGAGGAGGTTTGCAAAGCTCCCCTGTCCTCACCCCACCCAGGACAGCCTATTAGTTAGAACAGAGATCTGGGAGCCAGGACCCCTGGGTTTTATTCCCAGCTGCCACTGACTGACTCTGTGACCCCAGTCGTGTCACCTCTCTTTGCCCGTTTCCCCACTTGGAATAAGGGGATGTGGTTCTTGGGTCTTCCGTTGGCAGAAGCGGTGCGAGAGCCGCTATTACGGTAAAGGGCGTTTTGCTTGTGTTTGGAGTGCGGAAGCACCCAGCACCTTTACGCTCCCACCGGGGACAAGAACCTGGGAGGAATTCTGCGGCCTAGTGATGTGTTTGCCGGAGCTGCAATTTGACCAGCTGAGTTTTTACGTCAAAGGGTTGCTGAATTTCTAATTTGGCTCTTGGAAGGTGGCGTTTGTGATGGACCAATACAGTGCCCCCATGTGCCATGGTGGGGGTGTTAATGCCAACACTTATTTCGATGGGAGGGCATCACGTACTTGGCATTTTCTCTATGGGGTCTCCCCGCTGCTCTCATTGACCTTGCTATGATGTGAGAGGAGACTGAACGTGAGTCGGCAATGGGATGCAGCTCCAAAAAAGGCTAATGCAATTAGGCTGCATTAACAGAAACGTTGTCTCCAAATTGGTGGCGGTAATAACTCGACTCTATTCAGCCCTGGTCAGACCTCACCTGGAGTGTTGTGCCTGGGCCTGGCCATCTCATTTTAAGAGAGACATTGACAAATTGGAGCAGGTTCACAGGAGATTGTAAGCTCTCGGGCAGGGACCGATCTGTCTTATTCTCTGTAAAGTGCCAAGTACATTGCTGGCGCTATATAAATGCTTATAATAATAATAATAGGAGGCGACAAAGATGATAAAAGGTTTGGAAAGCAAGTCTGATGGGGAAAGCTCGAAGGAACTGGGTATGTTTAGCTTAGCGAAGAGAAGGTTAAGGGGAGACGTGATAAGTCTTTAGATATAGAATGGGCTACCATCGTGAAGATGGTAAGGAAGTATGTCTGGCTACAGAGGGCAGGACTTAGAAGCAACGAGTTCAGGTTCTGCGAAGGGAGATTTCGGTTAAATATCAGGAGAAACGTCCTGCCAGTCAGAGCTGTGTGGTGATGGAATGAGCTACCTAGGGAGATTGCAGGCTCTCGATCACGGGAGGTTTTCAGAAAGAGCCAAGACAGCCGCCTGTCGGGGTTTTTATTTATTTATTTAATTTAATTTAATCACTTATATCCTGCTCCCTCCAGCTTTACGGCAGCTCGGCACGGCTCACAACACATTTAAAAATGAGTTAAAGCAATACACGCTATACAAAAGGGGTTACTAAAACATTCAAAACAACCAGTAAAAGAGGTAAAAGAGCCCTGGCAACCCCCCACCCCACCCCCTCAAAGGCCTGGACAAACAGCCAGACCCAACGAAAGGCCGACAGGCTGGGAGCCGGGTGAGTTTCCTCTGGGAGGGAGTTCTATAGTTGCGGTGCGACCACCGAGAACGCCCGCTCCATCGTGCCGCCCCCCCGGTTCACCCGGGGGACCTCCAGGAAGGCAACCCTGGCAGACTCCAGAGGTCACTCCAGAGGTCGCCCCACGGCCCGGGGAGTGAGGCGGTCTCTCAGGTAGGAGGACCGAGACTGTGTAGGGCTTTAAAGGTCAGAACCAGCACCGTGAATCGGGCCCGGAATGCTATAGGCAGCCAGTGCAGAGCCCGGAGCACCGGTGTAACGTGCTCCCTACGGCCCGTCCCCGTCAGGAGACGGGCTGCCGCGTTCTGCACCAGCTTCCGAGGCATCGCCAAGGGCAGCCCCGCGTAGAGCGCGTTGCAGTAATCCAGCACGGACGAGGGTGGGCAGGTCGGCGTTTGAGACATACGGCTGGATCCTATGCACTAGCTGTAATCGGCGAAAGGCTCCCTTTGCCGCCGCTGCCACCTGAAGAGCCAAGCGGAGGCCGAAGTCCAACAAGACCCCCAACCCCAGCACCTGCGGGGCCAGCGGGGGGTGGATCCCCTCCACAAGGGGAGCCATCGCCTCCGCTACCCTAACCCACCAACATCACCTCCGTCTTGTCAGTCTGCTCCGCCTCATCCAGTCACTCGCTGCTAACAGGCCCTGGGAAAGCGCCGAGACGGCAGGACCTGGGTTTGTGTCGTCAGCGTGCCAGTGGCAGCGCACACCAAGCCGGCTCACGACCTCCCCTAGGGGTTGCGTATAGATGTTAAATAACAGCGGCGACCGAATTGAACCTTGCGATGTGCCGCACGCCGGGGATGTCGTAGCTGTCATTGTCCTGCATCCAAACAGGGGGTTGGACGAATAACCCTGCCTTCCCGCTCTGTTTCTACGCCCCAATGAAATGACAGACCAAGCTGATGGAGCTTCCCAATCCCATTCCCACCCCCGTCCTGGCTTGGAGCCGGTCCTGTTTCACTTGGGTGAAGTGGAAAATTGGGACAGCTTTAAATACCTTGGGATGAACTCCCAGACCTTTGTCCTGTGGGTTGCCTCCTCCATTTGCTCTCCCCAGAGGCAATCCAATCCCTTCACATGCAGCATAATCCTTTTAAAACTGCCTCCACCCACGGCTGGGCTCCCAGCAAGCATGGCAGGGCAGGTGTTTGCACAGGGACTTCCTGCTCGCTGGAGGGATTGGCTTTTTCCCCGTCTAGGGGGAGGTGTTATCCTGCATCCTGATGGATGGTGCTGAGGTGCCCAACTAGCTTCCTACCGCTCGTGATTTTTCTGCTCCAGTTCCAGATGTGGGCTGAGGGTTGGCTTGGCAAGTACTGAATAAATGGCAGCAGCCATCACCATGGGGGTGTTCCCTCCACCTAAAGCTGAACTGACTGGACGTAGGGAGAGGAAGATTGGAGAATACCAGGAAGATTAGGAGGTGCTCTGATCCCCTGGTAATGAGAGAGGCAAAGTGGTTCCGACGCTGTCTAGACACTTTTGTTGGGGAGAGTATGTGAGGCAGGGGTGGTGAACCTGAGGCCCAGGAGCCTTAGCAAGTTTTGATGGGGCCCCCTTTCCAGTCCTGGATCTAGTTCCTACCCCCAAGCGGTGAAAGACGGAGCTCAGGGGAAGGGAGCTGAGGGCAGGCCCACGAGGAGAGGGGACAGAGCCACAATCTGGCCTCTCCTTGAGCGCACCCCTTAAACACCCCTCCCAACTTCTTTGTGGCCGTCGCAGCTTGCAGTAACGTTCCAAGTGGCCCCTGGGAGGGAAAAACTTCCCCACCTCCTTATGTAAGAGTTGGGGGCCACACAGTGCTCTTCCTCTGGCAAAGTCAGAACGACAGACTTGGGAGAATGCAGGACGGCTGCTTGTGTCAAAGCGCTCGCTTGGGAGGGAGTTGTTTAGGAAAAAATGTCATTGGCTACTTAGACACTTAAACAGAATGAGGGATAAGCAAAGTCCCCCAACGGCAAACGGCAATGCTGTCTTGCCAACAGGGTGGGGCTGCTCTTCGCAAGCTGAAGTATTTGCTATTGAATACCTGCCTTTATGCTGCTGATTGTGTGATTATTGCCTTCCCCTGACTATAGTGACATCTTTGAAATGCTAATGACTTCGCTCCCGTGTGATTGCTGTCCTGTTTACCTGCCGGGTGGCATGGAGTGTGTGGCTCTACCGAGAGAACCTGTCCTACCTTCTGCTGAGTCTGTAGTTCTGGCTTTTGCCCGAGGCTGGGCCCTGTATAGCCTGAAAGCTTCCATACTCTTGCTGACTATCGAAAGGTATCCTCTGAACTATCAAAGTATATACTTCTCACTGCTAAGGCCCTTGTCACGGGGGTTGGGGTTCTCTACCCCACTTTTCTGGGTTGGGTGACTCAATTTCCCTCACTTGCAGCCCGTCTGAACCAGTTCTCTCTCTGGCTGATTCAGTCCTGCAAAGGGGACAATACTTTTGTCTCCCACACTCCCAGAGACTTCCCGTTCTTAGACTCTCTCTCTCTGCGTTCGCACGTGCTTGAAGGCACAGGATCCTCAGATTGTGTTCCCCCAATGTGCAGACAACAGGAATCACTTCTTAGTAAAGAAGAAAGTTTATTGATTACATAAGCAAAGATAGTTTGAACACAGAGTGGCTAATAAACAAAAGTAAATAACGCATTCCTAGTCTGAACTGCGTGCATCCCTAGTTAAATCTTACCCTACAAAAGTCCATTTCTCAGCCAGTGATGTAGCGTGGCTGGGCACCCGTCTTAAGTTGGTTAGAAGTCTCCTCTCTCAGCGCATTGTTTCAGTAGACTGCGAGTCAGAGGTTGAGCGAGATCCCAACAGTAGCTCTCATAGCAAAGATCTCCCCGCTTTAAATATCTTCCAAAGTCCCTTTGTTCGACTTTCCCCCCTGGAGGGCTCTGTCCTTCCCTAGGCAGGAAGAGCTTCATTTGCAACTCAAAGGTGTATGCCTGGTTTCGGCGGAGGTGTTGTTAGCTTTTCCTGACTACACATTCTTTGTCTCTCTCTGTTGCGTGAAGTGAGTTTCCAGCTCTCAGCTTTTACATTACATGATTGCATGAAGTGAGTTTCCAGCTCTCAGCTTTTACATTACATGATTGCATGAAGTGAGTTTCCAGATCTCAGCTTTTACATTACATGATTGCATGAAGTGAGTTTCCAGTTCTCAGCTTATACATTACATAGATGTTTAACCTTTTACGTTTACATATTTGTTAGACCCATAGTCCTGTATCTCTCTGTGACACCCCTAATCCCCGCTCTAGACATCTCTCGCCTGACTGCTGCAATTCCATAACTGGCCTCCCATGCGCTCATCTGGCCTTCACTCCCCGCCCTCACTTCTGCTGCCAAGATTATCCCCCAGACCCTCCTCTCCGCTGGCTCCCTCTCCCCGTTCAAATCCAGCACAAACTCCTTGTCTTTCCCTTCAAGGCTCTTCATGGCCTTGCTGCTCACCAAGGTTCCTAGTGTTCTGATTTGCACGGAAAGCCGTGGTAAAACACAGACTTGGCCTATTAACAGAGAATTCCATGGAGTTTGCCTTTTGCTAGAGACTCAAACGCATCGTGCCTTTGAAAAGGCACCGCTAATCCCGCGCTTCCACCATTTTCTCTGTCATTTTCTGGGACTTTTTGTCCGCTTTTATCACTTTCTGGGACTCTTACAACAGTTTGATGGCAGTTTTGCAGCACTTTTATGGCAGGTTTTTAATTGGAGAATTTCCATTTTTTTCTCATGGAAACTTCCCTCCTCCCCTGCCATCATTTCCCTCACCCACCCCAGAGTCTCCTGCATCCTAAACCATGGTTTCTTTTCTTCCCTGGTTGCTGCCTCTGCCTAGATCTCCCTCCCTGAACACTCCTGCTCCTTCCCCTGTGATCTTCAGATCCCTCCTAAAAAACAAACACCCTACCTCTTCCATCAGGCCTTGCCTAACTCCTCATCCCCTAATAATAGCTACTTTGTCTCTGGCATTTGGAACCAATGCACCCACCCTCTCTTTAGTCCACACCTTAATGAGAGCATCTCTCACTGTGTGTATTCTCTGCTGTGACCCCCTGAGGCAGGGCTGGGCTGTTACCCCAGGTTTACAGATGGGGAAGTGAGACTGAAAGAGATTTGCTCAAATCACACAGGGTGTTGGTGCTGGGGGGATTTGAACCCAGGTCTCCTGCATCCTGAGCTGGCAATGTCCTGCTTTGTCCGCTCTGGGCCTCCAGACCCAACGTGAAATTGACTGGCTGAACTATGGGATGGGGGCAGGGGGAGGCAGTGACAGGTGGCATGGCAGCTGCGTAGCCATTTGCCCTACAAGTGTGACGGCAGCCTTGGAAAGGCAGCTTTTCTCCCGTGGCTTCTCTCTTTGGAGAGCTTGGTCCCAAGCCAGTGGCCTGACTCGCCTACTGGTTTGGATGGGCCTTTGATCCAGCCTTTGGTCTCCGGAGTTCGGTGCCGACTGGGTGAGGGGATGGGAGAAGGATGTGTCTTCCTGCCACCTTGGAGCAGAGCTCCCCTCTCTGCTCCGAAACCACCTTTCTCCTCGCGTTGGTGTCGGAAATACCTGCCGCCTCACTCGGCCGGTGACCAGACCGATGGGTCCTTGTGAATTTCTGGTTGGGCGAGGCGAGTGGGAGTGCAGGATGTGTGCTTTGTAGGACTTCCTGGAGGCTGAGTATACTCGGCATGACCCCAGACGGTGCACGCACCTGGGAGGCTGAGCTAGCTTCTCTTGCTGGGGATGCTGATGCTCTGGACCCGATTGTTCTCCAGGTGAGGATAATAATGGCTTTGGACTGGGGGTCGGAAGCACAACTCCAAGGATGTGCGTGCTCTGGAACGAGGAGCCAGCGGCTGAAAGGCGGATAGTTCACACAAAGGCTTGACTCTGCTCTAACTCCTTTACCCTGGTTTAATAGTGAGAGCGGACGACACAAGTTTTTTAAATCCAGATTTTAATGAAACCCCCAGCTCCCCATGTCCAGTAATCTAGCATGGAATGGCGGGTGGCTCCCAATCTTCAGCAGTGGTTTCAGACCAAGGGAGCTGCCCTGGAATGCCAGTCTTGTGTGAATGCTCTGGCCCAGGGGTGGGGAGCCTTTTCCTCTCCAAGGGCCGCTTTGAAAATCAGCACAAGCTTGGAGGGCTGCGTAGACCTTGGGAGAAGGGGTGCGCTTAGGAAGGGGAGAGTCCAGACCGTGGATCTGCCCCCTGTTCCCGTGTGCGTGCCCTCGCCTCTGCTTCCTTCCCCTGTGCGCAGTCTTTCAGTGCCTGGGGAGTCTGGGATCCAGGGGTCCCACGGAAACGAACGGCAGGCTGAATTTGGAGGTTCCCCATCCCTGCTCTAGTTTAAGCCAAGGAATGACTCCGGAGTAAATTTCTCTTTGAACATGCCCCAGTGTGTGTGCTTTTGGGGTGGGGAGGGAGGGTGGTCACCATGAGTCAGGAGCCAAAACCACACAGATTTGATCCCAGTCTCTGCACCCCTGAATTTTCCATCTTGTCCAAACCAGCTCATCCTTATTTACCGGAATGAGGGTTATAGTGCCTGGCCTGCACTGTCTTGGGAGCGGCGCGAGGGTTAAATGCTGTTTGCTCTGCCTTGACATGGGGAGGAGCCACATGACTAGCACAGGATGGATTCCAGCCGGTCACGTGAGGCTCTGGGCTAGTGGGTGGGATGCGTTGCAGGCAAAGCCTGTTCCTCTTGGGCCGAGTGGAGAGAAGGGGCATGAGGGGTCAGGAGGGAGGAAGCGTCCTGCAGAGCTGAAGCTGCTTCTTCAAACACTGGATTTCTGCCACAATGCTTCCCCTCTTAAGTGTGCATGTTTACGAATCACACCAAGGTTTAATGATCCTGTTCTACGAATCACTAGAGTTTGTTTTGTAATAATACCAGCCGTGTGTTGACATAACCATAAATCCACGCCCACGTGATCCTCGGGCTCTCCTGTAGCATGACACTGTCATTTCTGTGCCTCACCTTCCCAGGTAGAAAAGAGGGTGCTTGCCTAGCGAGCTGTGTCTCATGGCCTCTCTCGGATTGTAAGCCCCAGGGGCAGGGACCGTGTCTATTCAATGACTTTGTAAAGCACCAGGTACATTGCTTGCGCTATATAAATGCTTGCTAATAATAATAAATACATGGACTGGAAATCCCAAAGCAAGCTTCGAGTGGGCTGCCCCCTTGGGATTTACCCCCACGGCGGCTAGACTGGCCTCAGCCAGTCGGGGCGGATGTGCTGGCCAGAAGCTTCGTTTTGACAAGGCACCGTTTCGTTCCCCAGGCTCCTTCCAAAAGGGAGTGGAGCTCGTCCGGGTGGCTACCAGGAATCCACTAACTAGCTAACTGAACCGTTGGTAGCAAACGGTGTACGCGACCGGGCCGGGGCTCCTAGTTTTCTGTGACAAAAAATGGGAAGATCTCTGATTAAAAACGCCCATAAATTCTCTGATGGAGACCCCCCCCCCTCCCCAAGATCCCTGTTTTCCTGTGATTAAATGTAAATGCTAGTTGACTGTCTCTTACCACAATATAGAGAGGGAGGAGTTAAAACACCACATTTTATTGTAATTTTTTCATGTTTATGCAATTTTGCGGCTACCTGTCCCACCAACAGTCCAAAAAATAAAGATTTGTGGTCTGTGACCCTCTTCCAAATGCAGAGCCCCT
>QEPC01008216.1:2757768-2771698 GCA_003113815.1 Sphenodon punctatus
CCCCATGCAGAGCCCCTTCCCCTCCACAGCACATGCCTTCAGGCTGCTTCCACTCTGTGTCCTCCCTGCCCCGCGTTCGCTGGGGCCTCCTCCCAAACCGGTCCATGTTTTGGCCATTTTTTGCAAAATTCTCTGGGGGGGAGGGGGGGTGGGGTGGAACCAAAATCTCTGTTTTTTCCCCCTCTGGTTTTCTGTCGCAGAGAGAAAACGAGGCACCCTGCGCACAACCAGCGTAGACATCCCCTGCTCTCTGGGCCTCTGCTCTTGAATCGGGGTTTCCTATGTTTTTAAACTTCTTCTTGTGGAGTTTCTGTGAGGAGCGGTAAAAGGTAGATTTGCCAGAAAATGAATGAGTCTATTTTGGGCTGTTAACTCCGGTTTCTGTCTTTGGTCACATGGAAAGTAGAATCATTGGGTGTTTTTTTGACAAGATGCTACAGTATCCGCCCCAGAGCCTGTCGCCCGTCTGAAGGTGGAGCAATGGCATGTGGGCTCCTGTGAGCCCCATGGCACCCGGTCCTGGCCACGCACAGAGCATTGCCGGGAAATCCAAATAACTCGGTAGCAATGAGCCCCTGCCCGTATGACCGGCGGCAGCCGGCCACGCCAGTAGACGGAGCCGCCGCTCGGAAGCGCTGTGAGCAGGGGAAAGAGAGTCACAAGAACTGGGCAGGAGTCTGAGTTCCTCAGCGCTTGGTCCCAGGGACACGCCGCTTGCAAAGGCTAGCCTGGCATGCTCCCCTCTCCCCCGTAGGCTGCGGCAGCGGGGGTGTGTGGGCGCTGCCTTTGTGGTCACACTGGGAGCTGCACATATTGAATCGCTCCCCACCCGCTCCGCAGCTGCCCCTCCACAGATCCCCTGATCACGGCCGTGTCTGTTTAAAAACACCCATAGAATTGTAGGGTCCTCAGAGGGTCATCTAGCCGAACCCCCTGCTCGAAAACAGGATGTCATGCACGTACAAGACCTTATTTACTCACAACTTCATAGATGTCTCCCTGTCTCTCCTTCTGTTCCCCTCTCCTCCCTTGTGTCTCCTAGATTGTAGGGACCTGCCTATAATTAACGATTGTATGGCACCAGGTACATTGCTGGTGCTATATAAATGCTTATACTCGAGAGAGGGAGTGGTTGCCATGTTGGTCCCAAATGTAAGAGATGGGGATCTCTTTAATTGGATCCACTTGGAGAGAGTATTCAAGCTTTCGGACCACACGGTGTTCTCCCCAACAGAAGTTGGTCCAGTAAAAAAGATTATTTGAACTACTTTGTCCCCATAATTAATAATAATACAGCATTGCAGACAGTTCTTGTAAAGATTCAAGGAAGGAGATTCCGTAGCCTCCCTGGGCATCTGATTCCTTTGCCCGGTGGATCTTGCATTTCAGATGTTGTTTTTCCTGACATTTACCTGAAATCAAGCTTGTAGAAATTTTAAGCTCATTCCCTCCTGTTTGCGTTTCTGTGGCCGTGGGAACAAATGTTCTCCCTCTTTTTTTTCCCCCTTCCTTTTTCTGGCATTTTAGCTATTTGAAAACTACTATCATGTCTGCCCTTAGTTACTATCAGTGGAAGCTTGGGAGGCGTACAGGGCATCGCTTAGTAAAGAACTGAAAATTCAAGCTGGTGAGGAAGCAGCATCTCCAGCTGCTTCAGGGCAGCCTCACTGTAAACGTTTGTGACCTACCCAGCCGTATTTCCAACTCCCGCGGAGAAGTGAATTTGGAGGCAAGTGGGGGGGGGGGGGTGAGGGGTGGACCATCCATGACAGACGTTTGTTCAGAAATAAAGTTTCTGATTAGGAAGCAGTTTGTCGCAGGGAATTCCGGTTGGTCTCCTGGTCACAGGGGTGGGAGGCTTGTAGGATGCATTTTTCTGTGCGGGTGGTTGGGGCAGAGGCGGGAAAACTTTTCTCTCCTTGGGGGGCCGTTTAGAAAAACTAGTTCAAGTACTTGAGGGCCCCATAGAAGCTCAGAGGCAAGGGTGCATAAAGGCTGTGCCCCAAAAAAGGAGGGTTCAGATCCTGGCTTTGTCCCCTCTCTGTGTATACGTGCCCCCATATCATCTTCCTTCCCTGAGCTTAGCTTTTCAGGGCTTGGGGGTAGGAACTGGAACCAGGGGCCACATAAAAACTTGACAAGGGCCACATTTGGGCCTGAGGCTCCGTGCTGCCCCTGGATCGGGGTAAGGTCAATCTTGCGGTGGAGCAGGTGACTAGCTGACCTTTCGAGGTACCTTCCAGCTTGGGTCTCTGTGACTCTCGATCTGTAGTTTTAAGGTACATTATCGTACCTCCTTATTCAAGGGGTTCGCACTTAATGAAAGGCAACAAGGAGGAGGTGCTTAAAAACCGTCTCCGTGGCAATAAAGCTTTGGGTCCGATCGATTCATGTTCCCTCCTTGTTCTGGATTGTCCGAGGGTCGTGTGGCCGTGCCGCTTGCAGTAGCCTGGTGATTGGGTTGGGATTTGCAGTGTGTAAAACGCGGCTTGACTTTCGAGTTCCTCTTACCTAGGGGGAAGGCGACGGGGTGAGCGGTACGGTACCTGGCAGTGTTTTGGTTAGAAATAAAGCTTTGGATTAGGCAGTGTGGTGTCCCGAACAAACTGGACTAGTCTTGCGGTGGCGCAGAGAGATTGCTGGGGAGCTTGGTATGCCGCTCTTAATAATAGCTATAGTGCTACTAGGCATACGCAATGCTTTACAGTCCCAGGTTCCTGCCTAGTCGGCTTACAATCTAGGACCGACACGGGCACACAGGGAAAGACAGACACCCGCATTCCCATTTTACAGATGGGGGAACTGAGGCTGAGAGGCTATGGCTTGTCGAAGGCCACCCAGTGAGTTCACAGCTAGGGCAGGATTTGAACCCTGGCTTCCCCGGTCCACGTCCACCACCACATCCGCTCCACCCCACTGGCTCTCGTGCTTCGCTTGGTCAATTCACATGTGCTTGGAATAATGGAAAGCTTGCAGAGGACACGACACGCTGTGCAGAAATGACGCATCTAAAATTCATTTCGACGCGGGCAGCGTCACTGCTTGGACACAATCGCGCTGCCTGCGGGTTCAGAAGAATCCAGCTGCGTCCGGCCCAAATTTCTAGCCCAAGCAGGCTCCGCTTTGACTTGGCAAGCGTCCCAAGACGGGATCGGGAAGGAGCTTGGCTCAGCCTGAGAACTCGGTATTCTGTGCAACCCGTCTCTTGGAGTGACCCAGCGGTTGATCGAATGGCAAACGCAGCCCCTTGGTCAAGCAGCTTGCGTTGCTCAGTGTCCATTTGCGATGATCAGTCTCTTGACAAAAAGCCTGCCTAGTAGCACTAGAGGAATGATAGTAAGCAGCCTTGGAGTAAGGAACTGGGCACAGCGGTTAAGGAGCCAGCCTGGGGGTGTTACAGAAAGCTGCCAATCCCTCCAGGGATCGTGGTGGGCACTGAGGGAATCTGGCAGAGGTGCCCTGCCCCCTCCTCTGGATACTGCTGCCCCCCCACGGCAGAATGGAAGAATCACCTTATTGGCTGAAGGAAGAGCAGACTAGGATCCGAGAGCCTTTGTAGGGTCAGTTTCTGCTCTAGGGTTTTCTCCGTGCAACGTCTCCTGGCCTGATGGTGGCTGTGCCAAGGAGTTGGCATTTCTCTCATTCTCTCTTCCCTCCCTCATTTCGAGAGTCCTCCTCTTCCCTGTAATATTATTATTATTATTATTTTATTAATAATAATAATAAGTTTATTTGCGGCATGGGCTTTCGCCACGGCCTAAGATTTAACAATAGCAACAGCAGCAAACTACAACGATAACACACTGTAAAATACATTACAGATGAACACATATAATAGACCTAGCTGCCTATACAGTCCTCCGGTCCGAAATAACATTTCTAAACCCAAGCCAGCGCAAACAAGTAAACAATTGTAATGTCAAGGAGCGATACGTGGAGTAAGGGCGTGTAATCACATGGGCCATTTGCCAAAATACAAACTAAGTCTGCGAGCTCGTGGGACCAGGGAAAGTCTGTTCTAACCCATTCAATGCATCTAATAAGGCAGGGGGAGCTTAGTCGGGACTCTTTTAGTCTACACCTTTTTATATCCCATTCATCATAAGATTTGTTGATATTTATTGATATTTATACTTTGTTGGTATTTATTACTATTTATTTATTTATGTAACTATTTCATGTAGGATATAGATTCCTTAATTTCTCTCTCGCCATCGTTCTTTTCTGCCCTGCAAGGCCTAAGAACGTGGTGATTGCGACTAGGTCCTCCTTTATCGATAAATTAAGAATACATTTGAGCACATTTCTCCCCTCCAGTTCCTTGTCCTTATTGATGAACGGAAGAAGCCAAATATCTCTTAAGCCTTGGTAGTGAGGGCATCTGAGCACAAGATGTTCCACAGTTTCCATTTCTCGTAAACTGCAAGTACAGTAACGCAATTCATATTTAATATCAGCATATCTTCCCTCCGAGAACTGCTGTCTGAATTTGTTGGCGTCTCAAAAGAGTGTAATTTCTTCTCCGAGTTCTGTTTGAAAGCTTATCAAGATAGCTTTCAAATGTAAAGCTACGTTTCACCTGGGCTAGCCAAGGTGAAACTTTCCATTGCTGTACTACCGAAAGATCTTCCTGTGCAGCGATGTCTTTTAATCTGAGGCATATCATTCCTTTGATGGCAGCTAGGGATTTCCCCTCAAAAAATATGAGGGAAAACCCCATGTTTTTAAGAAGGTATGCTAAATAATTCAGCCAGGAGTCCTCTCTTGCCCCTGTATGCTGCAATTCCTCCATTAGGCATTGTACTGGGAGTGCATCTTCTTGTTGGTCAAGAAATCCCATCCAAGTTCTCATAAAGGCCACCCTCCCGAGATATGCCAATGAATAAGTACCTGTCTCTGCAACCTCTTCCCTGTAGCCACGTGAAGCACGTGCACCTGCAACTTCCCAACTTCATGAATGTATCCTTGTCTCTCCCCTCCCTTGTCTTTCTCCGTTTGCAAGCCCCTTGGGGCAGGGACCTTTTCTATAACAATTATGGCTCGGTTTGATGAAGGTAACCAACCAACACTCCCTGAGCTGCTCTGGGGGTTGGGGAACGAGACCTCAGATCCTGATTTCTCAAAGAGCGAAACTTGTTAGAGGGAAAAGAAACTTTGAGTCAATGAGGATCCTTTAGTCAACAGCAGGGGGTGCTGTTCCCAATGCATTCCCGGTCCGCGCTGGTAGAGAATTCAAACCAAGGGGCGGTGTTGCCCTCTGCTGGCTGCCAATTCCCCCTGAGGGGCGCTAGTGTCCATCCTGCTTCTCTGGATTTCTCTGCCATGTTACAGGGCTGCCTCATTTTTGGTACTGCTGTTGTGTGGGATGTTGAGCAGTCACTCCACCCCAGAGGCAGCTGCATTCCAGTGGGGCAAATCTCCCTCACTAAGTAGCTTGGAGGGGGTTTCTGAGGATGGCAGGTGTAGGGTGGGGAAGGGAGAGTAAAGCTAGTGTGTTAATTTATGCATTTGAGCTGGCACCTTTTCTATGCTGTCCCTTTAAGAGTCCCCCGCCCCTGTCCCCCCCCACCCCCCGTGCTTTGCACGGAGGCTCCAGTGAATTCCCAGCAACAGCTGCCGGCGGATCATGCGGCCGCCACAAATGACGCTGTTTAAAGAAGCAAAAATCCAAAGATCAAATGAACGCTAAGGCCCAGGGCAGCCGCGTGAGAGGAGGGCAGAACAGGGGCCTCTTCCGGGAGCCAGTGCCAGCAGTGGGGTGGCAGAGCCCAGGGGGCGCAGGGAACTGCCCGTCACTGCCGCCTTGCGTTTTGTGTTACGAGAGCGAGCGGGGGTAATTGGGAACAAATCAAAGACTGGGAATCGCTGCTCTGCTCTGCCAGGGCCCCTTAGCCCCTCACCCTTTGCCCTGCTCCGCGGCTTTTCAAACGCCCCTCATTCCTGAGCCTCGGCTCCCCTTATTCTAGCCAGGCCTCCACCTCCCGACTCTGGTAATCGCAGCCTGCCACGACCCTCGGCTACCCAAGGCGGCCTGGGCTCCGCCTGCTCCATCTCTGCCCCTCAACCCTGGCCTCCAGCCTCTCTTTGCCTTAGCCCTGCGTCCTGACCCCAGCCCCCTGCTATCCCAAGCTAAGCTTCCCCTCCCTCCTCCCCCTCTAGCTGCGTCCCCTTCCTCTCTCCACTGGTTTGGGGTGAACTCTGGCTGAGACCGTGACTTCAAAGAGAATTTGAACCCAGGTCTCTGGTTTGGGTCTCGTGTTTGTTTCATTCCACCGAGTGGGGTAATGCTCGGTGCGTTCGTGGCCCCGTGTCTGCAGTGACTGCGCACGCTGTGAGCCAGCCCTGTTTGGGGGAGAAGGCAGGATGCTCCCAGTGTCACCCGCGGGGAGAACCGAGGCACTTAGCGCGGCGCGTCTGGATGAGAGCAGCTTTGCAGTCTGCCCAAAGTGTGTGTGGTTTTCCAGGCCACTTATGAAGAATGCATGTTGCAGGGCCTGCATTGGTACCATAGATGCCAGTGCAGGCCCTGCAATATGTATTTTTCATAAGTGTCCTGGAAACATTTGCATCTCTGGCAACCCTAGCTACCATCCCAAATCACTCATCCTGGAACCGGGAGCTGGGGGGGCGAAGCCGTCTGGCCTGGCCTGGCGTCCGCACAGGGTAGAGAGTGGAATCTCCTCTTCTTCAAGGGTTCCTGCCCTCCCCCCAATTCCCTACCGGGAATCTGAGTCTGCTCCTCTGGGGTCATGAGTGAGGATCTCCGCTGGGAAGGCAGCTCTCTCCTTGCTTGGAGGTGGGTGATGGCGAGGGGAGGGGACCCTCTTGGGTCTGTGTCTCCGCGGGCAGTTGCCGTATGGACCTCTGCCCCCTGCTAGCTGTAGGTTAGGGATGCTAGTTAGGGATGATTTTAGAGTCCCCCTGCTCCCCCCCAGCTCTGTGGAGCCCCATAGTGCAGACCCCACGCCCCAGTTTCATAGACCCCTGGTGTTTGCAATTTCAATCTTGTCAGTGCTGCTGTAGCTGTGTGTCTGTGTGAGAGAGAGACGCCCCCTGTGCGTTGTGGCACGGGAGAGAGAGCCCGGGTGCGTCTTTCCCATTGGTCTAGAGTTACACTCTGGCACTCCTGTCTCTCTTGGCTGGACACCCTGTGCCTCTGGCAGGCTAGCCGTCTGCGGTTCCTCCGTTCCCTTCTTCCTGGCAAGTGGCATCCTGCCAACGAGAAAACGCTGCGGACTCCAGGCCTGGAAAGCTGGGTTTGTAGCTGTAAAAACTTGGCTGCTGCCACGCTGGGCCAGACCAAGAGCCCATCGAGCCCAGCATCCTCTCTCTGACAGTGGAGGTTTTGCTGGAGGTTTCCGCAAAAGGGCCATCGACAGAGTGACCCATTACCTGCTCTTCGCTTCAACCCTCCAGGAGCCAGAGGTCATGTGTCCTGACCAGCCATTGATGGACCAATCCTCTGCAAGCTTCCCAAGATCCTCTGGCAGTGAGTTCCACAGGTTAACAGTGTATGATCTCACAAAAGCCGTTCCCAAGCCTTTGGTCAACTTTGTTGCCTTTCTCTGCCCTTTCCCCATTTCTGCTCTGTTCTTTTTGAAATTGGGGGGGGGGACCAGAACGGCACCCAGTATTCAGTGTGGGGGCAGCATGGAGTTACGTGTAGCAGTTTTCGGACAGTCTGTTTAACTTGCTATTCCTTTCCCTCAAAATTCCTATTGTCCTCGTTGCCTTTTTGACCTCTGTTGTTTCCAGTGAGCGTCTTGCAGCGATTGCAAGGCCTCTTTCTGGAGTGGTAACTGTTCATTTAGCTTTATGGGGGCTGAAAAGTGTTCCCATTTGCCCTGGGCTCAGCAGCGGGGCCTGGTGAATGCCAGCCCCTTGGAGAGACCCAGCCAAGAGGTGGGGAAGGGTGCCTCCGGGCACTGGACAAAGATTGGGTTCCTGGCCATGTTTGCCTTTCACACCAGATCATCAGAGCAAACCCTGCTCCCAACAAGTCTCCACTCCCCCCTCACCCCCCAAAGGGACTGGGATGGGAAGTCCCTCATAAGTCTCTTTATTGGGGTCAACTGGCTGATGCTGAGCAGAGAACTGGGAAAGTACTGATGAGGGGCCGGCGGCCCCAGTGTCTGGCCCTGGGGGAAAGGGAAGGGCCACTTATTAGAACAAGCTGTGCCGGCAGCATAGGAGTCTGGTTGGGGGTGCTGAAGAGGTGTGCTTGGGATGGGGGGGGGGGGGAAGAAGGGTCCAGAGCATACATCTTCTATGTCCCCTCTCCTTGAGTACATGACCTCATCTCTGCTCTCTTCCCCTGAGCTCCCTGTTCTAATGCTTGGGAATAGGGGCCAGATTTAGGGGCCAGTTCCAGAAACTGGAGGGTGAGGGTGGCTGGGATGGGAATAAAAGCCAAACACAAACAGCCGCGTGACTGATTTGACCACAAGACACAGGCTGCCCACCTCTGCCCTAGGCAGAGGTGCAACTAGGATGGTGCGGGTTCTGGCGCAGAAGATGGAATGGATCCCGCTGAGATTCTTAGCAAGGCTTCGGTGAGTGCTAATCACCCATTTGCCTAGGCACCTATTCCACCTGCACCTGGGATAGCTACACCCTGGGCTCTAGAACGGAGGCTGGGCGAGCAGTAGCCCTGGAGCGAACAGGGCAGGCAAGCTCTGACCCCCGCCCCCCCCTCCATCTTGGTTCTGGGGAAGTCCGATGGAGTGACCAGCAACAGACCCCCCCGCTCCACACCCTTTCCTCCTCCACAGGGCAGTCCGATCTTCCCAGGTCATCGGAGAGCAAATTGCTTGGCGTCTGCTGGGTGGCACCCCTGACATCATGCAGGGCAGGGCACTGCCACCTCAGAGGGGAATCCTAGAGTTGGAAGGGACCTCAGAGGTAATCTAGCTCAACCCCCTGTTCAGTGCAGGAAATCCACAGCGTCAGCATCCCCGACAGATGGGCTGTCCAGCCGCTGTTTGAAATCTGCTAGTGAAAGAGAGCCCGCCACTGCCCTAGGCAGAGTCTGTTCCACTCTCAAACAGCTCTTACCGTTAGCAAGTTCTTCCTCATGTTTGACCAAAATCTGCTTTCTTGTCGTTTGAGCTCATTGGTTCTAGCCCTGCCTTCAGGGGGATAGAGAGAACAAGTCTTAGCTGTCCTCTCTGAGACAGACAGCAAGACCGTTATCCTGTCTCCCCTTAGTCTTCTGGGCTAAACATAGCCAGCTCCTTCAACCTTTTCTCGTAGCAGTTGGTTTCCAGACTCCTGGGGTTTTTGCTGCCCTCCTCTGAACCCGTTCCGATTTGTCAGTGTCCTTTCTAAAGGTCGGTGCCCAGAACTGGACACGGTGCTCCGGGCGAGGTCTGACCCGCGCAGAATAGAGTGGAACTATTCCTTCTTGTGACTTGGAAACAAAGCTTCTATTAACGCAGCAAAATAGCATTCGCCTTTTTTGCCGCTGCATCACCCTGCTGACTCCTGTTCACTTTGTGGTCCACTACAATCCCCAGATCCTTTTCCACGTGGCCATGTCCTGCTGCCGAGCCTGTATTTGTACATTTGATTTTTTCTTACCTAAATGCAGAACGTTACGTTTATATTTGTTGAACTTCATTTTGTGCGTTTCAGCTCCGCTTTCCAATTTGTCAAGATCATTTTGAATTTTATTTCTGCCTTCTACGGTATTAGCTATCCTTCCCAGTTTTGTGTCAACATAAACACGCCCAGAACATCCCCTGCCCAGTTAGGCGGCGTCCTGTCTGCAGCGACAGGGCTGTTGGAAGGCTTCCTAGGGAAGTACAAGCCAGGCCTGATGGGGGAATGTAGCAGGATTGAGAGTGGCACGCATGGGCAGAGCTGGCACAGGAGCCCAGGGCCTGGATAGCAGGGACCGCTGTAGGTCAGGACTGAGGACAGGGTATCTATCGGCAGAGTGTGTGGGGCAGGGGAGGAAGGAAATGGGGCTGTGTCTCCTTCCCTGATCCCTCCCCGTCTCTGTGGTGCTCCTGCTGCCTTCTCACTGCCCAGAGGGTGCCAGGGGGAGTGTCTGGGACCTGTGTGCAGCCACTAGCCTTCTGACTGTTCCCTGTGTGTGTGGGGGAGTGGGAGCCAGGCCCCTCTGGAGCAGAGGGGCAGCAGCTGCCCCTGGCGAGTAGGGGATGCAGGTTCCATCGAAGGATGCAGAAATTGGTCTCCTTGGCTGGGAGCTGCTGAGACTGTCTTGGCCCTGAAGGGGGCCTCAGAGGGGAGGGGCATTTGGGGGAAAGGGTGATGGGCCTTTGTCTGAAGGGTCAACTCCTAGGGGAACACCCAGCCACCCAGGGGACACGGTCGGTGGTAGGGACGGGACTCTGGGCAAAACTTCGGTTTCGAGCAATTTCGGTTTTGGTTCTCATGCATTTCCGGTTTCGGTACGATCGGATCTTTTGCATTGATTTTTGTACCGGATTTTTAACATTGCGTTTTTTCAATGGGGGGGACAAACCGCAATGTTAAAAATCCGGTACAAAAATCAATGCAAAAGATCCGATCGTACTGAAACCGAAAAAGAACCGAAATTTCGGATTAATCCGAAATGGCCATTTTCGGGTACTTTCGGTTTTATCCGAAACCGAAATTCCCATCCCTAGCGGTGGGGGTGATGAGACTGGCACCATGTGTGTGATGATGGCGCCCTCTAGTGATACAAAGAGGAAGTGGCCTCTCGACTGGGAGCCTAAGGTCATGGGGCTGCTAGTTTAGCTGGTGACCAGTGCTAACCGGGCAAGGGATCTGGGGAGCGCCAAAGAGGCTCGGGACTTGCCCTAGGTTGGCCTCCTGATACCCTGTGCTCTCTCCCCTGCCGCCCTGGCTCCATCTCCTCGGTGGGCGGATTGATTGTAGGCGACAGCCCCGGCCCTGTGCCAGCTGCAGCCGCTGCCGCGGGCCCCTTCGGCCCGGCTCTGCAAGACGAGACCAGGCAGCTGAGTGGGGGTGGCAGTAAGGACCCATCAGCGAGCGCCTGTCAGCCAGGCTCACGGCACGGACTGCGCGGGTGTGTCTGTGCGGTGCACCTGATGTATCCGTGGCGGGCGGGGTTGAAGGCATCGGGAGACGGGGTGTGTGTGTGTGTGTCTGTGTGTGTGTGCAGAACTGCACCCGCGTGTCTGTGTGGAGACCAGGATTGGGGGGCTGTAGGTTAGGATTAAATTGAAGGGCATTGTTAGCGGTGTGGATGGGGGGAGTGTGTGTGTCCCAGAGCCAGGACAGCTGGGACTCTGCAGGTTGGGTTTTGCCCAAGGCTGGCAGAACAGGGGCTGTGGGTGGATTTGAGGACCGCTGGCACAGCTGCATGTGCGTGTGGAGCAGGCGAACCTCCCAGACCGGCTGCTTCGCCTGTCTGTTTCGGGGAGGGGAGAGACCTTTTCAAACGGAGCCTGTGCCTCCCACTCGGCGTTGAGACGACGCTGTGGTAATTCGGTGGAAAGGCTGCCTTGGCTCTGGCTGTTGTTACGGCGTGAGTAACAGCGCTGAGTGGAGGCTAGCCCGTGCTTCGGACGCGCGCGGGCTGTTTGGAAGAGAGGATTACGTGGGGACGGGCTGGGGTGTTGGAGGCAGGAGCTGGGAAAGTGCCGTTGCGCCGTCCAAGGAACGCACAAACGGGGCCCTTTCTTTCCTAGGTGTTGGATGGAACGGAGTCGGGGAACACAATTGCTTTGACTTAAACAGCTTTTTCTGCGCTGTGGGAACGCTCCTGTCTTAGCGTTCCTGTCGGTCTAAGTATTTGGCTGGGGAGTAGACTCTGCTGGTGGATTCTGCAGGCTGGGTTTGGTAACTTGACGAGTCCGCCAGAGACGGGGGACCTCGGGCCCAGGGGCCAAATGTGACTTGTGGCCAAGTTTTGCGTGCGACTTTTTCCAGTTCCTGTCCTCTCTCTCCCCAAGAACTGACAAACTGAGCTCAGGGGAAGGGAACCGGCGCACAGCAATCGAGGACAGAGCCATGATCATTCTCAAGCCTCCTCTTGCCCCTGTTAACCGACCCTGCCTCCAACTTCGCTGCAGCCCTCGTGCTCATTTTCAAAGTGGCCCCTGGGAGGGCGCTATAAGGTGGGGCGTTAGAGGGCGGGTGGGGTTTTCTTGCTATGTTTTGTTTTTCTGTCTGTCCGCAGTTCAGCTGAGCTTTTGAAAGCCGGGCCTGGCGTCCGGCCTTGCTGTCGAAGCGGTGCTGGTTTGCATTTAAAAATCCATTCTAAATAGAGATGGCTCCCAATTGGGCCATATCCTGTTGGCCCGAATGGGAGCGAAGTGTCTCTGCCCCATTGATAACTGTCCCCTCTGAGCACTGGTCTTGCCCCTCTAGAAGGAAGGGGAGTTTTGCCATTGACTTGCTGTCTGGTTGGTTCAGGTGAAACACGGATCCCAGCGACGTCGGCTGGAGCGGTTAGTATGATTTCAGTGGGAGCAGGATTCCACCCTCCGGGCACGCTCTCGTCTTAACAACCATCCTTGAGGAACCTTCTTGTTGCGGTGACCTGCCTCGGGGGCGATGAGCCGCCTTGGGGGCGGATTTGCCTGGCGTGCTGCCTTCTGGGGGAAACCTTGCCGGAGAACTTTCCGCTGTAAAGCCAGTGGGGACTATGGGGTTATCCTGGGGTAACCATTTCCTGATGTCTCTCTGCAGCCTCTGCTTCTTAGTCAATGTTTGCTTGTCAAGTAGTGACGGGCTGCTCAGCAAACTGCCCGGTAGCAACGGTTTACGAGTAGCAAGGGGCAGCTCTCAGCGTGCCAACAGCGGACAAGGCAGCTCCCGTCGGGAGAAACGCACCCTGGGATATCCCCATTGGCAGCACCATAGCCTCCCGCTGCTCAACACCACCCCATATTTTGGGGGGTGGAATTTGGAGGATCCATCCAAATTTTAATGGGGGCGCCAAACCACATGCTTTCCCTTCTGGGTGACTGTGGAAGGCCGTGACTATGACTTAGCCAGGGAGGCGAGAATGAAGTGGCTACGGTGCTGGACCTGGGAGCAGGTGGCCTTGGTCAAGTCACTGTGAGGGCGGAGCTAGGCGAGGATTGTAAAGCACGTTGGACACTGAAATCACTATAGAAATGATCAATCATAATGAATCCCAGGACGGGCTGCAGGTGGGGTCCGTGGGATGCAGTGATGGTTAGGACTTGGGGTGCACAGGGAGGGGTGTGTAGGACCCGCAGGTGTCTTTGGAATACATGGATGTGGGGGGGACTAAGGGGGTGCGCTGTGGGGTGTAGGACTCCAACCTGTGTGTAGTTCAAAGGGGGTGTGGAGCAGCATGCGGAGAGGGGGCAAGATGGGTGTGCGGTGTTGAGGACCCAGGAGTACAGTGAGAGGGCTGAGGGTGGGTGCATGCACTGGGGGGTGCAGAGGGGAGGCTTTCTTGGGGAGGGGCCGGTGCAGTGCAGAGATATGGGGGTTTCACCGGGATCGGGGTCCCCCTCTTTCTCTAGACTGTTCCCCGAATGCCCACTAGAGCAGCCATAACCCAGTTGCCTGTGCCCACATGGGTTGCCAAGTGATCAGCAACCCTCACCACAATCCGGGAGCTTTCGGCAGTCCGCACCCCCAGAAACGCCTCCCCTTGTTCTCCCAGCCCAGCCGTAACTCAGAGATCCTTCTCTGGCCACCCGTAGCTTGGAAGACTCCACGGAGGGGTTGTCTTATACAAAAAAGGTCCGTCTAGGCTCTCCCCTAGAAAGGGTACCCCCTTAGTGAACCCCCCAAGGCCGAATAAACACAAGCACGCTAGGCTTGGTTATAAAACATATATTATTATTATTATTAACAAACATTTATATAGCGCCAGCAGTGTACCTGGCACTTTACAAAGTAATAAAATAGACACGGTCCCTGCCCCTAGGGCTTACAATCTGAGAGACAGGAGCTGGGGGAGAGACTTAGGAAG
>QEPC01008216.1:2776268-2790606 GCA_003113815.1 Sphenodon punctatus
CCCCCCCCCCCCCCCAAAGTGGGGCAGGCCCGGCTGGTGGGTTCGGGCAGGGGGTTTCCTCGAGGACTGAGTTCCCATCTCTCGCAGGGGGCTGGCGGGAGGGGTGCTTCTCCCGGTGGCTGGGCCAGTTTGGGGGCTGGCCGGACCCCTAGCTCGGAGCCAGCCCGGTCTGGAGCCTCCTTTTGTTGCTGCGGGGCCTGGGCTGGTAGCTTGGTCTCTGCTTTGAAGCCAAGGCGAAGGGGCTGCCCCCCCTTCCCCCAACCTCCCCTCGGCCTCCTCTCTGCATTGATCTCACTGGATCCCGGGCAGGTTCAAGCCGGGTCATACCCCACAGGCTCATCTCCTGCCAGCCTGGGGGGCTGGCCGCTCTGGTCTGGGCGAGGGGGGAAGCGTCCCATCCCCCCGCACTCCTGGCTGGAAAGTTTGCCGAGTCCTTGAGATGCTGCTTGTGGTGGGGTTGGAGGGGAAGGCCAGGCTGCGTGCCAGGGCCCTCACCCGGCTTTGGGGAGGCTGGGGGGCGCGGGCAGGCAGGGCTGTACCCACCAGCACCTGCTGGCTTGGCAAAGCTCCATTCGACCTCGGTCCCAGACAGAAGACTCTGTGATTCAGTGGCATCTTCTGTCTGTAGCTTCTCTGAACGGCCAGCAAGCAGAGCCCAAAGATGTGTGGGCAGAGCATCCCAGCCCCATATCAGCACTGGGGTTTGGGGGTCGGACAAGGTGCAAGCAGGATGTGGCGGTAGCTCTCGAACTCGGCTCTCGCGCTGCCTGGGGCGAGGGGGGGGGGGGCTGGATTGTGTTGTGCCCTGCGGACATCTCTGGATGTGGCTCCTTGAGGCTGGCTTGGCTGGGAGATCTCCCTGAGGAAATGGCTGGCTTTTTGTTCCTTATCAGCATAGCCTAATGGATAAGGGGTTAAGAATCCTGTTCAAATCCTGTCTTAGCCATAAGCTCGCCGGTGGCCTTGGGTAACTCTCTCTCAGCCTCAGTTATCCCATCTGTAAAATAGGAATAACAATGACCTACCTCACAGCGTTGTGAGGGTGAACCACATAAGGATTGTAAAGCAGTGTGGATATTGAATGCGCTAGACAAATGATGAATTAATAATAATTAATAATGTTGGGGTGGGGGCAAGCAGAGGCCTCTCTTTTGCTATTGTTTGGGGAGTGCATCCCCGAAAGGATCCCTGCAGAGAGGCTGGAGGGTGGGGCTGGCTCTGTGGATTCCTCCTCTGCTGTAGAATGGGGTGGGTGGGACATTGAGGAAGGGGGTTCTGGGGGTGCTGGCCATTGCTAACTGGGGAGGGTCTTACCTGCCCCTCTGTGCATTGCGTGGGGGGAATCCTGCCTAGGACTCTGTTGTGAGGCGGTGGAAATTGCCAGCAGAATCGGATTAGGCTTGATGGGGGCCTGGGGCTGTTAGAGCTATGGGGGCCGGGGGTCTCTGTCTGAGATCATGGGTTGCAGCCTCTGAAACCTGTGTGTTAAGTTGGTGCCATGGAGGGGGCAGCCTGCTCTCTGTCTTGCTTCCTCCTGTAGAGAGGCCTCAGCCCCTGAAGATCCTGCCTCTTTAAGGCTCCCTCCTGCTGCTGCTGCTGGCTTTTGTCCGGAGAGGCCTGGAGAAATAGGCCGCAGCCCCGCTTGGCGGACGGGGGTGGTTGGCACGTGGGCTCCGAGGAGACTGGGAGGAGATATCTGGGGGGGCTCTCTCTGCAGGGTCTCTCGGAGAGACTCCTCCACTAGGACGCCTTCGGCCGGGTGGCCGGTCCCCCCAAACCCTGCGGGGTTCACAAGGGGAATGAGTTTCCGCTTCTCCCAGGGTCCCATGGAAGTGGCAGAAGAGCAGGACGTGGTGGGTTGAGATGAGGGGCGTTCACCGGGGATATCCGGGGCTGTGGGTTGGGATTGAGGGGGGTACTATTGGTGGCTGCGCGCCGGGGCAGTGGGGGTTCTGGTACGTGTCAGGGACCTTGATGCTCTGGCTACATCCCGTGTACCCTGGCCTCAGGCCAGCGTGCTTCTCCCGTTATGATTTCAGCACATGCCTCCCCCTGAGCTGAGATGGGCGGGGGAGGGGAGGGATCGGCGATGGCCCTGGATTCCTCCTCTGGGGTGAAATCTGGCACGGTAGTGGCAGGCAATATTTCGGGGACCGGCTGGCGGTGACAAACGCGAAACCTCTTGGCCGTAGGATCCTGGGGAGCAAGGGCAGTGTGGTTGGAGTCCTAGAAACCCACCTGTCCTTGTGGCAGTAATTTGGGGTGGGGTAGGGGGCTGCATGCTTCCTCCCCACTGGCATTGCCCTCGTGTCTCAAGCAAAGCCATGGCATCCCCCACCCCCCTCCCAATCACTGGGAATCTCCATGATCCTCCTGCCTTCATCCTGGTCCCTCCTGACCCCTGTGTCTCCCAGTCTGACTGCGGGCGTGTGGGTGCCTGGGTGTTCCACCCCTCCGCTCTGGCTGCCTGCCCGTACGGGGTGCGGCCGCTTGGGGGAAAGGGTTTTCCTGCTTAGCCAGGTTGGATTTAAGGCTGGCACCTCTGCAAGTTTTTAAGGACCATGTATGCAAAATACATGGTTAATCCTTAATTTTTTTTTGCAGAGGTGCCAGGAGCTGGCTGCCTTCTGCTCTCCTGAGCCCTGGGTGGAGACTGACTCGCTCAGCCCCTTTCCCTGGGGGGAGAGATGGGGAAATGGAGGCAGAGGGACTGGGCGCTGAGCACTATGGAATCAATATTAGACTTGCTGGGTGTCGTTGGACAAGCGCCTCCCCACCTGCCTGGCGCGTTGCAGGGCTGGGGTGCGTGTGTGTGTCCTGATCCCCCATCTGAAGGACCCCCTTGCCGAAGCAGAATGGGGGCACTTTCTCCCCTGGGGAGTGCATTGCCCTGGGACCTGCGTTGGGGGAGGGCAGGGGCAATCGGCAGAATGGCAGAGCCCCCTGCCGTGCCCGTAGGCGTGCCATATCATCTCTGGCACAGAGGGCGGGCAGGCGGGCGCCTGGGATCGCGGGAGTCGTACGGATTATACGGAAAAGCCCGTTCCGAGCCTCTCTGCTCCTTGGGCCGGCGGTCTCGCCTGCGCGGTCTCGGGGTTAACGCTGGAGGCCTAGCAGCTGACGGCTTTCCTAGAGCAGCCCAGGCCCCCTGCTCTGGGCACGGTGGGAGCGTGGAGTTGGGTTCCCCCCCCCCGTCTCATCAGCGCCCGCTGTGCCCAGCCGCGCCGCCGGCCATCGCTGGCCCGGATTAGCATGTGCGTCGAGCTGCTGTTCTGGGCTCCCTGTCACTCTGCATCCATCCCGCAGTCATGGGATCATGGTGATCATAACTCATTAGCCTGGCGTGTGCATGGCCGTCACGTGGACTCCCTAGAGCCCCAGAGAGGGGAGCTGCTTTTAAAGGGACAGCATGCTGTCCTGCTGCCTGGGCTGCAGTTCTGGGGATTGAATGCTTGCTCCTTCGGGAGCATCTCCCCTGCTTTCTGTATCCGCACAGCCGCTACTACTCCCCACTTCTATAGGGCTACTAGGCGTACGCAGCGCATATCTGAGACAGGGCCCTGCCCGGTGGGGCTTACAATCTAAGGTGGACAAGGGTGAGGGGACGCAGGGAAAGACAGCCACACACACGTTCCCATTTTACAGACGGGGAACTGAGGCTGAGAGGTTGCGACTTGCCCGAAGCCCCCAGTGAATCCATGGCGAGGGTGGGATTCGAACCCTGGGAGTTGATCCTTGATTATTTGGGGGTGGGTGGGTAAGAACGGGTTGACGGGGAGCCGAATACAGGTGCCGGCGGCTTTCTGCTGGGTGGAGGCCTGCTTTAGTGTTCCTGGCCAAGGAGGGGGGACTCCAGCCAAGCTTTTAGAAGCAGTCCCCCCCCCCCCCCCCCCACTCTGGAGCCTGAGGCTGCAGGGTAGGAAGGGGAAATGTTCGCAGTCAGGGGACCCCTGCTGCCCCAGATCAGGGATTCCCTCCCTCGGTTCTTGGCTCTGTCCAGTGCAGATGGTCAGTCATCATGGCTCACCTGCCAACTGTCTCAGCCGCACCCAGGTAACCAAGAGTTGGCAGTGTCTCTTTTGGGGAAACTAGCATCTCTGCTCCCAGGCACTTGGTGACGGGGCCTCTAGTCTAGTGCAAAGATGTGGGGGAGTGGATTTTTTCCCCTCCTTAATGGCTGGTTTAGAGGTCGGGCCTCATTTTGTTTAAGCTAATCTGCTTTGGTTGTCCTTGCAAAACCTGCTTTCCCTGGATGTTTTTGAAACCACATACGCAGGTGAGGGGGAATCTAAAAACACAACAGAGGCAGGCAGGGCTGTTGAAATCCACTCGCCTCTGGCGAGGATACATCTTGAGCTGGTGAGTGGATTTTCATAGCCCTGGGCCCACCGCTTCCCACCCTGGAGCGTGGCCCCTCTTTTGTTTTGCCTGGCGGGTGCATTTTTATATAATGCCACAGCGCTGTGAAAGGGAAACTGGAGGATGTGTTGGGACTCCCAGAGTTTTTGCATCGTGATGGATAAAACGGGAATCTTGTGTTCATCTTTGGGCAGTGCTTTTCAAGGAGGAGGTAGACGAATTGGAGAAGATTCAGAGGATCTGGCAGCTGCTGAAAACTCAATAGACAGGCAGGTGAGCATCCGCCTGGTGTGGGGCTGTTGTCTCATTTATAAACACCAAGTGGAGGCTGAAGGATGAACCATAAGAAGAAATGCTGGAAGAGCTGGGGGGGATGTTTAGCCTAGATAACAGAAGACTTGGCGGAGAGGCGAACGTGATGATATCTAAAAGAAGGGGGGAACGTTGGTTCTTCACTGTCACAGAAGACCGAGCAAGAGGGAATGAGTCTACGCGTTGTGGAATCTCCAGCTGGACAAGCCTCTCTCTGTGTGTTGTTGTAAGCTGATCCTATCCTGCTTGGAGCCGGGGGATTGGATTGGGTGACCCTCGAAGGCCCCCTCCAACCGGACAGTTTTAAGATTCTCTGAAAAGAAGCCTATTAAAAACCTGTAGCCTTTATCTAAACCTAGTAAAACAGGGTGAGCCTGGCTTCACGGTGGGAACCAGCTGCAAGGCGACCCATCTCTCTCTCTGGTGGAACGGGGAGAGTTCACGTTGTCCTGGCTGTACTGCCGGCTCCCCCAAGACCTGGGGTCGGTCCCGAAGCGGAGACTCCAGTCATGGGATCATTGAGAAATTGAGGGTTTTTTTCATCGACGAGAAACTAGCCGCTGTGGTGAAAACCTAGGGAACTTCAAAACCAGAAGGCAAATCGCAGAACCACCCACGTACCATTGTCTCAGTCTTGTGGTCCCAAAGCCAAATTTCCGGCTATTTTGGGGTCAGGCTTAGTGATTCTTGCCCTGCCAATACTGTCGAAAGTTCAGAAATCCAGTAACTCGGCTAAATCGCCTCATTGATGCAGTAAAACCTCTCTAATCCCCAAGCGCACTTGCGGGAACGGCCCCCAAGTCTCATTGCAACGGTGTCATTAAATGTCCGCGCTGATCCCTTTGCTCAGAACGCTACGAAGCATCCTCATTAAGGCTAGAGTAAGTGAACAGAGGATGTGTGGGAGGCGTTCTCTCTGGGTTCAGTTTGATTTGTTCGCCTACTGCCCGATTCCCCTCCCGCTCGTGTACCCTCCCAGGGGATAGGGGGGCGGTGGGAAATGGGTTCCCAGAAACGAGTGGTTTTCTTCCGACACTGGACAAGGAACTTTATTTGAATAAAGAAGGCCATGATACATTTGCTGTGTCCCTCTGCTTCATGCGAGAGCTTCTCTTTAGAGCTTTTTCCCGGGTCTGCTTGCTGCAGACAGTCCGTAAACCCTCATGGGATCGATTGTACGTCTCTCTCTCTCTCTCAAAACTGGGCATCCTCCCTGGATGAGCTCCCCCAAATCATCTTTCTTGGCGAGAAACTCTTCTCTAAAATAGCCTGCTTGCTGCGCCCCCTTTCCCTCGGCTCTCCCTTGGCGCTAGGCTGGAGGGGCACCGCGCAAACCTGCTCCGGTGCTTTTGTGTCGCAAAGCCGCCCAGCTGGAGCGTGTGGATCTGGACCTCCCCGAAGTTCGGGGGCTAGTCTGTTCAGGCCTCTCTCCTCCAGGCACATTTGCATGAGAACAGGATCTTTTGTCTCCAATTTGAGCTGCCTCTCTGGTCGCCGGTGGATTATCCCCCCCCCCCCCCCAATAATCCTCGGCTCGGCCTGGGCTGGCTGTTGCCAGGAGTTGCTGATTATGCTGCAGACAAGAGGACCCTAAACATCACACGGGACACGAAGCGACAGGAGGTGCCAGCGGAAAAAAAAAAGAAGCTTTGGTCTTTGTGCAGTCGCCTGCCCGTGATGGAGGAGCCGGAGATGGGAGCATGCAGGGGTTTCCCTAAGTGCCGCTTGGTTTAGAGTCTGGCTGGGGTGGGAGGAGTTGGGTTCTCCTTCTCTGGCTCTGAGACCTGGGCCAGTCTGGCTGGGAATGGGCATCCCTTGGCTGTTCCATGATATGGGGATTTGTGGGACAGGGAAGAGACTCGGTCCTCGAGAACCTGGAAGAGTGAGCTGGTAGTGGAAGCCGAGCTGTGTAGGGGAAGAAACCCCTGGAATTGTGACTGTCCCCCTTGTCCATTGGGCAGGGACCTGTCTATAATAATCATCATTGTAAAGCACCAGGTGCACTGTTTGTGCTCTATAAATGCTTACTAATAATAGTAATAAGTTCAGCCAGGCCCCTGTCCCTCATCACCGCTATAGATGGAGACCGGTACAGGCTGAACAGCCCTGGTTTTGAAAATGGAGGGGTGATTACTGGCCAAGTCGGGGTGCCAGGCCAGCCCCCAAGCCTGCAACGCCCGGCCGCTGCTGCTGTTGCCGCAGAGCCCCCCCCCCAGGGGCCCCCCACGGGCACCCCCANGTCCTCGAGAACCTGGAAGAGTGAGCTGGTAGTGGAAGCCGAGCTGTGTAGGGGAAGAAACCCCTGGAATTGTGACTGTCCCCCTTGTCCATTGGTCAGGGACCTGTCTATAATAATCATCATTGTAAAGCACCAGGTGCACTGTTGCCGCAGAGCCCCCCCCCCAGGGGCCCCCCACGGGCACCCCCAGGGGCCAAGCGCCGAGCCTGCCTGCCCAGGAAACCCGGGGTGCCCCAGCAGTGGGGAGTGGCCCCAGGGGGCTAGTAAAGGTGTAAAACATGGGGACGCTGAGCACAAAACCGAGAGGCCCCTCTCCTGCAAGTGGGAGTCTGGACACTGGTGTTGGGGTGTGAGCAAGCCATGGACTAGCTGCAGACCCCCCCCCACCCCCGGGATTCGAATGGAGCTTGGGGTGACTTCACCGCTGGGTCAAAACTGGCCTCCGAGTGGGGAAATCCCTTCCCAACGGTTGGTGCGCATTATGACGTAGAGACGGCTAGCCAAGGAGTCCAGCTTCCTCTCTGGGGCAGCAAGGGAACTTGAGGAAGGTGCAAAACCTGCACTGTGGGCAGAGACTAGGATTAGCCTGCAGCAGGAGGTTCCAGCAGTGCTAACTCTTCCAGCTCTGGCTATTTCCATGGAAATGTCCAGCCCCTTCTTGAATCTTGATAAATTCTTAGCCTTGCTCCTATCTTGTGGCAGGGAGTTCCACAGGGTAAGTGCACAAGATGTGGAAGTTGCTGCATTCTGTTTCATTGAGTTCCCCAAGCACAGCTTCTGGTCGGTTCCTAATGGCCATGTCTGACTCCCGCATGTCTAGGCTCTGTGGGATCGCTCTGGCTTCCCATTGGAAACAGCTCCTAAATGCTAATCCCAAAGGGAGTTGAGTGGTGTTACTAGTGCGATGCAGCCACTTCGGGGGTTGAGCAGAGCAGCTGTTCAGCAGAGAGGCAAGGGAGCCAGGCAGGCAGGGCAGATAGCTGGGACAGATGCCCAAGCCGTCATGGCACCCTCTGCAAGAAATGCAAGGGATTGTCAGCTCCCTGAAAGCCAGGCTTGGAGCAGGCCAGGCCTACCCGGTCGCAGCTGCCTGCCTCTCCCACGGCAATGGGGCCTGCTGCTTGGCTGCCGAGCCGTTTGGGACACCCCAGACGTTAGGGGCACCCCAGCAAGCACTTTGGGAAGGTCTCGGCCTTGCTGTCCTGTCCCTTTTCACAGCTCCTCCCCGTGGCCTGGCAGGCTGCACGCTTTGCTGCTCCTGAAAAGCTTTTCCATGTCGCTTACAATACAGGGGAGAAAAGCTCCCCCCCCCCTCTCCGGCTGGCTCCTTTTAATCGGCCTCCGTGCACAGTCTGCTCCAGCCTCTTCCCCGCGGCTAATCCCTGTCCAGTGCGGGGGGACTTCCTTCCCAGGCTGCCATTATTCTGGATCACTTGATATCTTCTTTGGCTTGATCCTACCTTTTCAGGGTCCTCCCATGGCAGTAATAATGAGATTAGAGCTGGAGGAGGGGAAGGGGGGGGGCCAGGCCTAGTGGCCACAGGGAAGTTGCTGATGGGCTCCTCCACCCTCACCCCACTGTCCCCAGATCTTTGCCATGATTCTTTCCCAGCTGCCCCTGTAGGAGCATTCCCCCAGAGGTGGGAGAAGGAGCAGGTAATTCTTAGCCGCGACCTCTCCCTCTGGACTAGTCGAGCAGGGGGCTTGGGTGTAGGTCAGAGACACCGCCAGGGGGCAGTGCTTGGGGCTACTGGGTGTAGACAGAGCAAAGGTACTACTGGTTATGCCTTTGTGACTCTGTTCGAAGATGGAGAGAGAATCCCATCATCCCAGACAGCAGCAAATACTTGTAATGTGTGTCTAGGTCAGAGGCAGTGGAGCCTAGTAGATAGGGCATTGGCCGGGACCTGGGTTCAAATCCTGTCTTGGCCATGAACCGACAGTGAGGGACCTTGGGTAAGTCCCTCTCTTTCAGTCTCTGTTCCCCATCTGTAAAATGGGGATAATGACAGGGACCTGTGTTGACTGCATTGCTGCAATTTGCAGTGGGTTTTGCAGAATCGGCCAATTCTCGCAGCGCCAGGCTGAAATGTATTTATTTTATTGCATGTATATGCCGCCCCCTCATGCCTATGGCATCTCGGGGCGACTTCCAACACAAAATAAAACAATTTACAACAATATAAAACCACATTACAAATCTACAATATTATTATTAAAGCAAATTTACCCCCCCCGCCCAACTTTAACCCACCCTCCCCTCCCTGCCTCCGAAGGCCCGGGAGAACAGCCGTGTCTTACAGGCCCGACGGAAGGCCAGCAGACTCAGGGCCAGCCGTGCTTCCTCTGGGAGGGAGTTCCACAACCGGGGCCCAACCACCGAGAACGCCCTCTCCATTGTAGCCCCCTGCTTTATGCGGGGGACTTCCAGGAAGTTGTGGAGGGCGAGGCGGTCCCTGAGGTATCCCGGTCCAAGACCGTACAGGGCCTTANCATGTCTTACAGGCCCAACGGAAGGCCAGCAGACACGGAGGGCGAGGTGGTTCCTGAGGTATCCAGGTCCAAGACCGTACAGGGCCTTATAGATCAAAGTCAACACCTTGAACCTGGCTCGGAACGTTACAGGCAGCCAGTGCAGCGCATGGAGCACCGGGGTTATGTGCTCTCGTCGGCCCGTCCCTGTTAAAAGACGGGCCGCTGCATTCTGCACTAGCTGCAACCTCCGGGCCAGCGTCAAGGGAAGCCCCACATAGAGCGCGTGACAGTAGTCCAGCCTCGAGGTGATGAAGGCAGGGATCAAAGTGGCCAGGTCGGGTCTGGAGATATACGGGCGCAGCCTCCGCACCAGATACAGCTGGCGGAAAGCCGCCTTCGCCGCCACATCCACCTGCTGATCTAGACGGAGACCCGCGTCCAATAACAGCCCCAGACTCCGAATCTGCTGGGCCACGGAGGGGCGCACCCCCTCCACAAGAGGGGGCAACACCTCCCCCGCCCGGCCCACCACCATCACCTCCGTCTTATCGGGATTGAGCTTCAGTCTACTCTGCCATAACTAGCTCGCCACGGCCTCCAAACACTGAGATAGCACGGAGACAGCAGGGCCTGGGTCGGCTGAAAAAGAGAGGTAAAGCTGGGTATCATCAGCATATTGGTGGCAACGCACCTCGAACCCTCTCACGATCTCCCCCAAGGGCTGCATATAGACATTAAACAGTAAGGATTGAACCTTGCGGAACGCCACAGTCCAGGGCCCGGGGGCTAGATGTTTCTGCTCCCAGGACAACCCGCTGGGTCCTCCCCGAGAGGAATGACTGGAACCAACCAAGGGTGGTCCCATCCAGACCCCCAGGTCACGCAACCGTCTCAACAGCAGCCCATGGTCCACTGTATCAAACGCGACCGAGAGATCTAGCAGGACCTGTAGTGTCGAATTTCCTGTGCCCATCTCCCGGCGGAGATCGTCCACCAAGGCCACCAACGCCATCTCCGTACCATGGCCGGGCTGAAACCCTGATTGAAACGGGTCGAGAAAACCGATGCTGTCCAGGTGAACCTGGAGCTGCAAGGCCACCGCCCGGTCAATAACCCTCCCTAAAAAGGGAAGGTTAGAGATGGGTCGGTAACTGGCAAGCGCATCCATATCCAAGGATGACTTCTTCAGCAGGGGGCGCACCACGGCCTCCTTGAGACCGGGGGGCAAACTCCCCTGTCGAAGGGACATATTGACAACCCCCGCCAGCACCGTCCCCAATATCTTCCCTGGAGGCTTTCACCAACCAGGCCGGGCATGGATCTAGTTCACAACTGGTGGCCCTAACCGACCCCAGGATCTCCACAGCAGTGAAGCGGCAGTGGGAGCTGTCTGCAGGAGCCTGAAATCCTGGCTCTGGCATAAACGTGTCGCCTGACCCCAAACTACAACTGCTGCTGCAGCTGCCGCCTGTCGGAGAGGTGTGACCGTGCCCCCCTGGGGGGGTGAGGGGACTAGTTTGAGGCAGTAAGAGTCATGCTGCCCCCCAACACGGGGCTGCATTCTCGCTCTCGCTGTGTTGGAAGTGCAAAGCCCCTTCCATGGAGCAGGGACCCTTTGCAGAGGGGGCAAGCCGGAGCCAGGGGGTGGAAGAGCGTTTGGGGATCAGGAAGCCACTTCCGGAGCAAGGAGCTGCCCCGATGGCTCTACCTCTCCCCCCATCCCTCCGATGCATTGGTTTTGCTCAGGACGGGAGCTGAGCAGGCCGGAGTGGCGTCAGTGCCCAGGGTCGGAATAAATGCACGTTAGTCACGCTCCGTGAGCCTGAACCGCTGGCAGGGCGCGGGAGAGGCAGGCGCTTTCTATTTAAAGCAACACGCAGAGGGCAGGTTTATAAAAAGGCAAATCTGCTGGCGGGGGAAGGGGATCTGGCTCAGCAGGAGAGGCCGGTGTTCCTGTATGGGGCCTCCCTCCCTCCTGACAGGGGAGGAGCAGAGTAAGGCCCCCCCGGGAGATTTGTTCCCCGGCCCAGCGCGGCCCGTTGAGAGGGTCAGAGCAAATCCTAAATTGAGCGGGAGTCAGTGGCGCGGGGCTGTTTGGGAAAAGGCAAATGGCATTTTGGGAGAGTTTCCTGGGAGTCTCGTTCGTAAGAGACGGGGCCTAGTGGGGCTGCCCCAACCAGGCCTCCCCTCCACCCCCACCCCGGAGCAGATGGGAACGGAGCAGAGAAATCGGAAGAGGGTCAAAGGAGAGCGCCAAAGCTCTGAAAATGGGTAGGCAGTGAGAGGCGGAGAGGGGGAAGGAGCTGAGCAGGTTTAGCCTACAGAAGAGGAGACGGAGGAGAGTGAGGGGCAGGCCAGCAGATTTCAAATAGGGGCGAGCTCCCTCGTTCACCCTGGCCTCGGAGAGCAGGAGGAGGAAGCGGCAGGAAATCTCTGCACTAGAGAGACTCTCTCTCGGGGAGCAGGAGGAGGAGGAGAGCCGTTTCCCAAGGGAGGCGCTAGCACAGGAAGCCAGGCCAGAAAAACATCTGCCGGGGAGGGGTTAGTACAAGAATCCCGCGCGCCCTGGGAAAAGCAGGCCCGGCCGTGCCCCTCGGCCATTCAGCCTGGCTGCACCTGGGCCAGAGCCGGCTTCGTTCTTGGCAGGCTGTTCCCAGGGCTCTGGCCAGTCCAAGGGATCGGGGGGACAGATGATCCCACCATCGGGGAGGCTTGTGGGTTTGTTTTTTTTCCAATCTATTTTTCCTGTTGCCCCGGTTCTACCTGTTCTCTCCGCCCTGTCCCTCCACCAGAGACAATCCAGGCTTTTTCCATTCAAGGACACGCATGCAGGTGCTGTGGGAGGGTCTGCCCTGCGCTCTGGTGCTCGGCCCCCCGTATCCATTTCCTGGGTCCTGATGGCAGGTTGCTGAGTAGCCGGGGACCGCTCTGCTGTCTCTTTCCTGACTCCTAGGGGTGCGCGCTGCTTCCCTTGCTGATTTTGGATCCGGGACCATTTGAGGATGCAGGAGCAGACAGGGTGCCTTGTCTCCCTCTGCTGCTGCTCAGTCCCCTACGCTCTCTGATCCCCCACCCCCTCTAGTCCGTGTGGCCGAGGGCGGGGAGAGTCTGCTTTAGTCTTGCACATTTCACTGCAGAAGGGGTGGCCCCGGAGCCACCCACTGGGATTTTGTTCTTCCTAGCGCCTCTTACGCCAGCGTTGGGTGTCGGCGATGCTGGTCCGCGCTGGATCTGCGGAAATGGGTAAGGATCGCGGTGTGGCTTTTGGCAATGAATTGCCGGGCATGAAGGCGGGGCTGTGACTGGCTGACCAAGGCCCCACCCTGCAGGAAGGCAGTGGGAGGAGCATAGCGCTATCCGTGCTGTTCTCGTGTGTCACTGGGGGAAGGGGTGAGCGGGTGGGGGTGTTGCCTGTTCGCACATCCCGCTGCCATGCCCCCGGGTGGTTAGAGTGTCGGAAACGTGGCCTCGTGTCTGCCTGTCTGCCTCCGTTTCCCTGTCCGTAAAAAGGGGGGACGCTTGTGATCCCCGGGAGGTGGGAGGGAGGGCAGGGATGCCGCACTCCATCCCCTCTCCCTTCTGGGTAGGATTGTCCTACATGCCAATTTCCCCAGGACACTTATGAAAAATGCTTGTTGTTGGGCTTGCATTGGCGCTTTAGGTACCTGCAACAAGCATTTTTCATAAGTGTCCTGGGGAAATTGGCTTATATGGCAGCCCTATTTATTTAAAAGATTTAAATAAATAAAAACATTTAAACTTCTGGGTGGCTTAATCCCAGCTTGTCCCGTATCTGCCGTGCCGTGCTCCTGACGCCCGATTGGCTCCGGCCTCCCCTGCCGGTGGGCCCTGCGGCCTCTTTGTTTGGCACCATCTGGTGTGTCCGCTCGGTGGGGAGATAAAGGCAGGCTGTGCCCCCCCCTCCCCTCCATGCACAAACTGCTGCTGCCTCCCCCTTGGTGGGGAATTTATCGCAGCACTGGGTCTCTGTTCCCGGGCTTTCCACGAAGCTTTCCCTGGTGCAAGTGAAATGTGAAACGCAAATGCAGGCCTTGACTCTATTTTCTGCTTCTCCTCTCCCTCCCCAGTCTCTCTTTGCTCAGGCTGATCTCTCCATGGGTCTCCCTCCCACCCGCATGACCCTGTATGATCCTGCCGCTGTCCTTGGGCTGTTGCCCCCCACAGACCTGGCCCCTGCTGTGCGCTGCGGGTTTCCTGAATTGGGGCGGACCCTTTTGCTTGCCTGCAGACAGCTGACTAAGAGTCGGGGGGGTGGGTGCTCCTGACCCCCGGCCCCCAGTGCCGAGAAGGGTTCCCAGGGTGGTTCCCGGAGGCTGTGGGGCCACCAGAGCTTTGTCCTTTTAAAAATAAAATACTGAGCAGTGGTGTTTACTGCCTACAAATGTAGGAGGGTGTGGATTCTGGGGTGGGGCAGCTTGAGCAAGCCCCCCTACATGGCTCTGCAGTGCCCCCCTGCTGGCAGCCCCCTGCTGTCCTAGCCCTGAGCTCCCCACCTCAGCCTGCCGCTGCCCCTCAATCCCAAACTGCAGCCCCCTACTACCCCAGTACCGAGTTCCACCCCCAGCTCTGCCGCTGCCCCACAATCCTGACCCATAACCTCCCTGCTCCCCCAGCCCTGGGCTCCCCTCAGCTCTACCACTGCCCCTCAATCCCCACCTCCTGCTCCCCCAGCCCTGGGCTCCCCCCAGCTCTGCCACTGCCCCTCAATCCCACTGGAGCCCCTGCTCCCCCAGCCCCGTCGCTGCCCCTCAATCCCCACTGCAGCCCCTGCTCCCCCAGCCCTGGGCTCCCCCCAGCTCTGCCGCTGCCCCTTAATCCTCACTGCAGCCCCTGCTCTCCCAGCCCTGGGCTCCCCCCAGCTCTGCCACTGCCCCTCAATCCCCACCCCCTGCTCCCCCAGCCCTGGGCTCCCCCCAGCTCTGCCACTGCCCC
>QEPC01008216.1:2790984-2805622 GCA_003113815.1 Sphenodon punctatus
CACCCACAGCCCCTGCTCCCCCAGCCCTGGGCTCCCCCCAGTTCTGCCGCTGCCCCTCAATCCCCACTGCAGCCCCTGCTCCCCCAGCCCTGGCACTGCCCCTCAAAACCCACCCGCAGCCCCTGCTCTCCCAGCTGAGGGAGAAGGGGGGTTTAGGGTTTTTATCTCTATCCCACCCTTATTTATTGTTTTATTTTGTCCTAGCCCTGTTTTAATTGTTTATATTATTATGATTGTTTTAAATTTTATATTGCTGTATTTTATATGCTTTTAAAATTGTTAGCCACCCCGAGGTGTTTTCAGGAGGGGCGGGATATAAATTGATAAAATTAAAATAAATAAAAATAAATCTCTGCCGCTGCCCCTCAGTCCTGACCTGCTCTCCCAGCCTTGAACCTCCGCTCTCCTGATCCGCAGTGCTGGCTGGCGAGGGTGACCGTCCGCCTCCGTTCCTCCAGTCCCGTAGTGCCCCAGTGCTGTACGGTTGGTGGCACATGCCAGCGATACACCTGGCACTGCCTGGTTCCTGCTCGGCCAAGGAGCTCTCTGGGTAGCTGGGGGGGCCAGTCTGGGCCAGGTAGCGATGGTCTCAATTCCCCTCTCTTCTCTCCCGCAGGCCGCCCGCGAGGGCTTCGCGGTGTCCGCCGCCATGGCCCTAGTCCAGACCTTGCCTGTCTCCATCGAACCCAGCTCTGAGGGGGCTGCCCAGCTCCTTGCCGGCGTCCGCTCGCCGCCTTCCGCCATGGGCAGCGTCAGCAGCCTCATCTCCGGCCGGCCCTGCCACAAAGCGGCAGCCGAGTTTGTCCCGTTCCGCCCCCCGGGGGGCGCTGGCTCCCAGGAACCCCTCTGCCACGGGTTGCCCGCTAAGAAGGATGGCTACGCCTATGCCGGGGAGGACTGGGTCGAGGCAGTGTCTCCCATCAGCCCCTGCAGCGACGCGGAGGACCCACGGGACGACAGGGCCCGGGGCAGCACTATCCGGGGGCCGCCCCCAAAGCTGGTGCCCATCTCTGGGAAACTCGAGAAGGTAAGACTGGGGTGGAGGTTGGCAGAGTGGGCTGCGCCATTACCCCTCCCCCTCATTCTAGGGGGCCTCCCCTCCCTGCTCCACCTCGCATGACGTTTGGCCCGTTTGCTTGCCCTGATAGTCGGAGATGGTGGACGCCCCCCTGACATTTTTGACCCGGTTTCCTGGGCCCGGTTCTGTTGCCTGGAAGCTCTTTGTTCTCCTAGTCGTTACTCATCCCTTGGTGCTCCAGCCAGGCTCTAGTCAGACAGATACACTAGGGAACAGAGAGCCAGCCCCCAACATAGGATTCCTTCAGCAGGGAGTTCCACAGGTTGCCCTGATAGTCCAGCGGCTGCTGTCCGTGTCTCGGGGGCAGAATGAAAGCCATCGGTCTCCAGGAGAAATGAGTCTTGGGGAGATTCCTCTGAGAGTTGGGGGAACCACCAAGGGGAGTGAGGCCTAGTGGGTTAGAGCGGGGTGGGGATCCAGGGAACAGGACTCTTTGGGCAATGAGTGGGATTTAGTGGGGTGGTGGACAGCTGGGAAGCAGGATTCCTTGGTTCTATCCCTGGCTCTGGGAAGAGAGTGAGTTTTAGTGGGGTTGGGGAGAGATGCTGGGAACAGGGACCCCTGGATTCTGTCTGTGGCTCTGGGCAGGAAGTGGGGCCCTAGTGGGGGGTCGGAGGCTGAGAACAAGACTCCTGGGTTTGATTCCAGCTCGGGGGTGGGGGGGCTGGGAGAGAGGCCTCCTGTGGTTCTATCCCAGCTCTGGGTGGGGAGTGGAGTCTAGTGGTTAAAGTCCTGCTCTCAAGAGCCTCCTCTGCCCCATTTCCCCACCGCTGCCTTTGAATGCACTGGCCCCTAAGGTCAGGGGGCGGGGGTGCCCGGCGGTGGTTGTGGGGGTGCCCGGTTGTGGTTCTGGGGATAGAAACGGGGCCTCGGCCAGCTCTCGGCGCGCCTGTATCGGACACGCTCTGTTATGCCCGCGGGCACCCCCGCTCCCGCCCGCCCCGTGTCCCCACCGCCCTGTGCCGTCTCTTTCAGAACATGGAGAAGACCCTGATCCGCCCGACGGCCTTCAAACCGGTGGTGCCCAAGCACCGGAACCCCTCCCTGCAGGGCTACCTGGCGCCCCGGCCCGGCACTTCCGCGCTCTCCGAGAGCCAGGCCAGCCTCGCCCACCTCTTTGGCGGCCCCGAGAAGCACAACTCCCTGAGCTGCCGGGCCACCAGCTCCCACTCGGGCACCATGTCGGACTCCGGGCGCAACTCCCTCTCCAGCCTGCCCACCTACAGCACCGGCTGCAGCCAGCAGATGGAGCCGGTCAGCATCTCGATGGGTCACATCAACCTGGATGGTCACGGGAGCGGCTCCCGCGGCCCGGCCGGCCCCTCCAACTCGGACAGCGGGCGCTCCTCGTCCAGCAAGAGCACGGGCTCGCTGAGCGGCCGCGGGCACCCCTCGTCGGACAGCGGCTCCTGCGGCGGGCGGTCGCCCGTGCACGGCAGCGCCGCCGACGAGGCCCTGCTCGTCCGGGAGCTTGAGGAGAAGCTGCGGGAGCGGGAGGCGGAGCTGCAGCACCTGAGAGAGAGCCTGGACGAGAACGAGGTGGCCATCTGCCAGGTAGCCAGCAGGGGGAGCTCACGGGCTCGCTAACGGGGCGCGGGGTGGAACTGGTCGCATGCAGAGTAGCTTCGGTCGGCGGCCGCTGCCGTCCCCCCTCTTGCTTTCCCCCCGATGCCTGCCAGAGCCCCCATCTCCATGCGCGGCTGCAGCTCCTCCCCTTCCTGCGGCTCCTCCCCTTCCTGCGGCTCCTCCCCTTCCGGGCCGTGTCCCTGCCCTCCCCCCCAACACCCTGTGCCTCTCTCCCGCCAGGTGTACGAGGAGAAGCAGCGGCGCTGCGAGCAGGAGATGGACGGGCTGCGCCAGGGCTACGCCGCCAAGCTCAAGCAGGCGGCCCAGAAGGCTCAGCGCGGCCAGCAGGTGCTGCAGCTCCAGATCTTTCAGCTGCAGCAGGAGAAGAAGAAGCTGCACGAGGACTTTGCCCAGCTGCTGGCAGAGCGGGAGCTGCTGGAGCGGCGCTGCGCCTCCTTCGAGCGGGAGCAGACGGAGCTGGGGCCCCGATTGGAGGAGACCAAGTGGGAGGTGAGTGTGGGGATGTGTGTGTTTGGCTGGGTGCCCGGCTCCCCTACAGGCAGCTCCGAATCCCCCTGCGCCACTTCCTCCTCCATGGGTTAATGGGGAGAGCCCCCTGTCCCATGGTGCTGGTTCTCAGTCCCCAGTACCCTCGCCATAGCTGGCTGGATTGGGACCCCCCCCTTTCTTGACCGAGGTAGGTGCCACCGGGGGGGGGGGGGGATTCAGGAGCCCTCCCTGTTGGCTGGGACCTGCATCCCCTTCCAGAGCCGGGGAGCCCTAAACCTCATGGGACGACTCTTTGTATTTGGCCCCTTTCCCAGTTCCTGGGTCTGACCCGTGGCTCCCTCCTAGTGCGTTCGGGAGAAGGGAGCGGCGCTGAGGGGCGCGCACACACAGACAGCCGCAGCCTCCTCTGGACTCGCCCCTCCCAACTCGGTCTTCTCCAGCCCCCGGAGCCTGGACCCGTTTCCCGGCTGGGGCAGGCTCCCCGTGTTTGTTCCCGACACCCCGGCAGAGCCTCTGTGGCCCCACCAAGTGCGGAGATCTCCACCTGTAGGGTTGCCATAGATACCATTCCCCCTATGAAAAATGCATGTTGCAGGGCCTGCTTTGGACCCTGCAACATGCATTTTCTAAGCGTCCTGGAAAGAAATGTGCATCTATGTCAACCCTACCCACCTGGCACGGGCCAGAATTGGCCGTCCGGTGGAGGATGCAACCGTATGGGATGCCGGGGTTGGTCGTGACTCTGGCCGATTCCCTCGTTGGCTCTCCTGAGCCGCCGGCACTGTCTGGAGCCTTGGTGTCTCCAGCAGGTCCCTTGGGATCCTCTCGCCCCGTGGCCATCTTGTTATCGACCCCTGCTTTTTGGGTGGCCCCGTCTCTTGGTGTGACAGGGTTGGTGCAGGTTTCTGGGTGGAGCCTCTTCTGGGCTCCACCCCCTTCCTGCTGAGGCTGTGATAGGCCAGGCTTGCCCCCTCCTGTTGGTGGGATGTACCAAGGCTCTGCGGTTTTGGGGATGGGTGTGTGTGTCCGGGAGTGCCCCTCACTTCACCTGGGTGGCAGCTCCAGCAGCACTTGGCGTGGGCTGGCCCCCACAGCATGGGGAAGGGTCTGCTCTGATTGGCTCCGTTTCTGTAGGGCTCTGAGGGCAGGATGGCCCATTGGTGGGGAAGGGGAGGGAGGAGAGGGTAGACGTCCTATTGGCAAGAAGAGGGAGTGAGGTGCGGCTCTGGGTGTGAAAGCCACCCCATTGGTGGATAGGAGTGGGTGGGGCCTGGGTTCTTGGTGTCCCCCATTGGCACTAGATGTGCCAGGAGGAGGGGCTCTGACAGCGCTGTTAGTCTGGTGGGTGGAGCCTGAGCTGTACAATCGTGCGCCATTGGTGGGGAAGAGGGGGGTGGGACCTCTAAGACTCCTACTGCCTCTTTATTGGCTGACGCATCTGTCTGTCTCCCCCAGGTATGCCAGAAATCGGGGGAGATCTCCTTGTTGAAGCAGCAGCTGAAGGAGTCGCAGGCGGACGTGGCGCAGCGGGGCAGCGAGCTGGTGCTGCTGCGGGCGCAGCTGCGGGAGGCGCGGGCTGAGCTGCAGGGGAGTGAGGAGCAGGCGCTGGAGCTGCAGGAAGGGGCCCGCACCAAGGCGCTGGAGCTGGAGGTTTGCGCCAACGAGCTGGCGCGACGCAAGAGCGAGGCGGAGTTGCTGCGGGAGAAGGTGGGGCGACTGGAGCGGGAGTTAGCGGTGCTGCGCAGCGGCGAGCCCTGCCTCCTGCTGGCCGAGAGCGACGAGGCCAAGGCGCAGCGGCAGGCGGCCGACACGCTGCAGGGTCTGCGCGCCCAGGCCGAGCGGCTGCGGGCGGAGCTGCTGTGCGAGCGGCGGCGCGGCGAGGAGCAGCACGACGCCTTCCAGGCTGAGCGCGTCACCTGGCAGGGCGAGAAGGACCGGGTCATCCGCTACCAGAAGCAGCTGCAGCACAACTACATCCAGATGTACCGGCAGAACCGCGAGCTGGAGCGGCAGCTCCGCCACCTTAGCCTCGAGCTGGAGGCCCGCGACATGGACGAGTACGAGCTGCACGGCGGCGAGGCCATCTGCTTCGAGGAGATCGCCGCCACCGAGATCTGAGCGGGCAGGGCCGCGGCCTCGGGGGAGAGCGGAGCCTGCCTGCCTCCGGCTAGAATTCGTCCGGGCTCCTTGGCTTGAGCGGGAACCCGACAGCCGGGAGGGGGGCGTTGCCGCGGAGAGCTGAGTGCGCTGGGGAGCCCCTGCCCGTCGTCCGCTGGCTTCGATTGAGTTCCCCGTAGGCTCAAAGTGACCCCCCCCTTCCCCCCCAGGGAGCCCTTCTGCCTTGAGACTCTCACTGCCGCTGCTGAGGGCAGGCTGGGAGGAGGATCAGCCCGGCACCCCCTTCCTTGGGCGAGAGGTGACGGTGCCCTCCTCCTTCTTCCAGCTGGGGCGGGTGGGCTGCCGGGGCGCATAGGGCTGCTCCCTCTTTCAGGGAATCTGCTGTCCTGCAGCTGCCTGCGGCCCGAGCGTGACACTGGGAAGGTGAGGTGATGGCGTCTGCAGTGACAATGAACTGCGTCCCTCACCCCCTCGCCTGCGCGGGGAACGGGCGTGGTAGGAGCAGAAGCGTATCCTGCTAAGCCCCGCCCTTCTTGATAATAGGTCCCGCCCCTTTCCCCGACTCCGCATCCCCCCCCCCCCCCGGAGCCCTGGTACAGAGGACTGGCTCTAAGCCCATTGGCTAGAGGCTGAGCTGAGTCATTCGTCGGGGTGACAGCAGCCAATTAGCCACTGCCGATCCACTTAGTGGGAGGGGATTAGCAGCACCTACTTTAGAGTGGGGGGGGGATAAGAGTGGGCTTGATGTGGAAGGCTCAGCCCTGACCTTTGACCTTTCACCCTGGGAATTGGCCTCCCTGCTGCATCCCTCTCCCCCCGGGGCTCCTGGCTGGGGACATTTCCATTTAGTGCCTTTCCCTCGACGACGTCTCGTCTCTTCTTGTTCCCTGCCTTGCCTGGCTGCATCCCTCCGCTCCTGGGGCATCGCACCCGTTGTGCCCCTGCTGGGCTGGCGTGTCCCCTCTCCCCCCCACCCCCCCCGGGTGGCCCTTGCTGTCCATGCTCGGGGATTCCTCTCTCCATCAACAGCTTGTGGATGCTGGACCCCAGGGGCAGCCTTTTCCCAAGTCCTGCCCTCCAGAGAGACATGGTGCCAGCCAGACTGATGGGGGCATGGAAGCGCCCCAGGCCCCCGTGTGGGGGGTGAGTGAGACCAGGAGGGCTCCCCCCCCCCCCATCTTGTCTGCTCCCAGCTTGACCCCGTCTCGCCCAGGTCCGAGCGGTGAGCCGTGTCCTCGGGGGAGGCTGAGCCAAGGGGTTGCAAGGTGACCCCCTCCCCCTTTCTCGTTGTGCAAAGCCCCAAAGCTCCTGTTTGCGGGGGGGGGGGGGCGGGGGCGAGTTTGCCAGCATGGGATTCTCCCCCCCGCCCCCCCCCATGCTGCTAGGCTGCAGATGCTCCCAAGGGGATTTCCCTCCAGCAGGGGCAGAGTTGGGGGTGGGGAGGCAGGAACCGGGTATTGCAAGGCAGCCTTAAGCCAGCGCTGAGACTCAAACAGCCCTCAGTCCTGGGGGCGAGGTCTTCCCCTTAGGGAGGCTGGAGGCAGGGGGCGGCAGAGGCCAGCAGTGAAACCTGATTCTCGAGCCAAGCAGCACAGGCGAGGGCGCCCCGGATGGGCCGCGTTGTGCCAGGCTGGGTGCCAGCCTCCTGCCCTCACTCATTTGGGGGATCGAGGTGCTCACCTACCTGCCAGGTGCCATAGACAGCCCCTCCTGCTGCGTCCCTGGGGAAAGGACCCAGCAGGTGACGGTGGCTGCCCCACACCTGGTTGGGGGGGGGGGGCTGTGTCTGGACTCGCTGCTGCCTCCCCTGCTTGTGGCTGCTCGGCAGGGGAGGATTCCCCCAAGTGAGTTGGTGACTCATCCTACCCTGAGCCTGGGTCCTTCTTGGGGGGTTGGGTCCCATTCTTGCTGTCCCCCCTGCCCCCCCGCTGCAGGCGGGGAGGGTTGCCATCTATGCACATTTTTAAGGAAGACATTTATGAAAACTACATCTTGCAGGGCCTGCGTTAGCACCTAAGGCACCAATGTAGGCCCTGCAAAATGTATTTTTCATAACTGTTCCTTAAACATTTGCATGGGGGGGGGGGGCTCTGTACATTCCAAGGGGAGAACCAGTTATTTACCACACACCCCAAATCCCTTGTGGCTCCTGCCCTGGGGGGGGGGGGGCTGCCTCTAGACCAAAGGAAAGCTTGGTGCGTGTCAATGTCTGCCCCCTCCCCCCCAAAAAAAATCTGGCATTGTTCTTTGTCTCTTTATTTTTCGCTCTGAAATGGTATATTTTTCAGGCCATGTAAATTTCTTGTACAAACCCAAAGGAAAGTGCGAATAAAAAAGGCCACTTCTGTGTTTTTCAGAAAAGCCTCTTGGTGGTTTGGAGAGGGAGGCTGGGTGGGTCTGTGTGTGTTCCTGGGCTGGGGGAGGCGGGAGCAAGCTATTGTACAAGCCCAGTTAGAACGGATGCCCAGCTTGCTCTGGAGGGGAGCAGGGTCATTGTCTCATGCCGATCGGATTGCTCCCACCATTGCCAGTGACCTCCATTTGGGGACCCCTCCTACAGGAGTCGGGCGGTAAAAGCTGGTTCACGTAGCGTCTCCCCCAGTGGGGATGGGAGGCAGAAGGGGGGTGTCTCCCTGTGCCAGTCCTGGTCTAGCGTTCCCCGACATGCCCCACGGCTGGGCCTGGCTCCCTTCATGCAATAACACACGTTGCCGCCTCTGAGTGAGTTTTTAATGTAACATCTATGTGTGTGTGGGGGGTCGCAGCACAGTCATGCCCCCTGTGGACACTGCCACCCCCCTGGCCCTGCCCCGTGACGCTGAGGACGCACTGGGCTCCCTCCAGCCGGCAGCTCCTGGCGGGTCACAGAGTGACTCTTTGAGGGTCCACTTTCTAAGGTCGTCCTCCCGCCGGGCACCGTGGTGCTGGCATTTAACCCTTCTCGGCCCTCGGAAGGCTCTTTCCATCCGCCCCCGGAGATGGGGAAGCTCTCTCCTGCTCTGCAGTGACTGGAGAGTCCAAGCAGCCCCTGTTTTGCTCTGCGGGTCGGTGCCGGCACGGGCACCTTGCTGGGGGGATGTGCAGGGACCGGGCAGCCCGGTGCAGCTCTGACCTGGTCTCAGTCCTCGTTCTCCTTGGGTACCTTGACCACAAGCTCCATGGGCTCCTTGGCCTTGTTGCGGTAGGCCTGGCGGATGATGTCCACGGCTCGCTGGTGGGTGACGTTCTGCAGGCTCTCGCCCTCCACCGAAACCAGCTCGTAGCCAGCCTGCCAGAGCCAGAGGGAGAGGTTAGGAGACTGCTTAGCCCCGCAGCAACGCTGCAGTGAGACGGGGACTGGGGTACGGCGACCGGAGCTCTTGGAGGGGTCCCTTCTTAACCCCCATTGCAGGAGGCAGGTATCCCAAACCCTTCACTGGCCACAGGAACCTAATCTTAAAGCAGCAGGATAGCAAGGGGTGGCGATAGCAAGGGTGGGAATGTGCTCCAGGAGGAGGCAGCTGGGCAGCCTCAGTTTCCCGTCTGCAACGTGGGCATAATAACCACTGGGTGGTTGTAAAAATGAACAAATCAAGGATTACAAAGCACTTTGAATGAAGATGTCAGGGCGATGATTAATAATAGCATGTTGCTATACCTCTCCTCCCCTCCCGCCCCCCTGTGGAGGGAACTTCCTCCCCCAAGGCTCACTGGCCTGGGACAATCCGGCTTCTCTTCTAACTGCCTGGCCCACTGCACCCAGGATCCCGCTCCTTGGGGCCCTGGCAGGGGAATTTAATTACAGATGAAAAGCAGCACGGCTGGGGAGCCACAAAGACTCAGTCAGTGACCGGCCTCGTTACAAAGCCCTGGGGAGGGGCCGTGTGGACCAGACGATGGGGCAGCAGCTAAGCCCGGGGGTGGGGCGGCTCTGGGTGGGGAGGCGTGTGTCCCCGGGGGGAGCTCCTGCTGCCCCAGGGCATTCTGGGTGGGGAGGCCGGCGTGTGTGTCCCCAGGGGGAGCTTCTGCTGCCCCAGGACACTGGGTGGGGAGGCGTGTGTCCCCAGGGGGGAGCTCCTGCTGCCCCAGGGCATTCTGGGTGGGGAGGCCGGCGGGTGTGTCCCCGGGGGGAGCTCCTGCTGCCCCAGGACACTCTGGGTGGGGAGGCCGGCGGGTGTGTCCCCGGGGGGAGCTCCTGCTGCCCCAGGACACTGGGTGGGGAGGCGTGTGTCCCCAGGGGGGAGCTCCTGCTGCCCCAGGACACTGGGTGGGGAGGCTGGCGGGTGTGTCCCCGGGGGGAGCTCCTGCTGCCCCAGGACACTGGGTAGGGAGGCTGGCGGGTGTGTCCCCGGGGGGAGCTCCTGCTGCCCCAGGGCATTCTGGGAAGGAGCAGGCCCTAGCTATGGGCTTTGGGGTCGCGTGCTGGCACTGGTTCTGAGGCGGGCTTGGTAACCAGTTCTGTTGAGAGGGGGCAGAGCTCCCCCTCTGCAGTGGGGAACAGGTCCTTCTCTCCTGGGCTGAACGGAACTAGCCATGGCAGAGGCCTCTCTGGACACTGGGGCAGGCTCGGCGTGAGGGTGGCTGGAAACCCCTCTCTGCCCTGCTCTCTGGGCCCCAGGGCAGGCTCATTGCGTCTCCAGGAGACAATAGTAGCAGAACATCATCTCGGGGCCGAAGTAGGGTTGTCCCCTATTGAAATTCTGAATCCATGTTGCAGGCCCCGAAGCATAAGGGTTCCTTAAAAATGTGCCTAGGTGGCAACCCTAGACTGAAGGGAAGGGCTCTGGCTTCTAGCCCCGGCTCTGACAGACTCCCCCGGCCTTGAGCAGTTGTGCTGGGCTTAGGTCTTGGCCCGAGGGCTGCAATAGGCTGGGCTGGGCTGGGCTTAAGCCTCCTCTCCTGGGCACAGTGAGATGGACTTACAGAGCCTGCAAGTTGGTCCCCTCCCCACCAGCAGGTGGGTCCCAAACCCTATGGGGCTGCAGCGCTGTCTGGGTCTGGCGAGAGCCTGAGCAGCCAGCACCGAGAAGGGGGTGATGGTTTAACTCTGCCTCTAATGAGGGGGAATGTCAGTATGGCTTCTGGCACAGGGACAGAGAGGGCCTGCTCCTGGGGGGAAAACCTGGCCTGTCTGCTGTGACTAGCACCCTGCTGTGGTGGCTTTCAGTGGGTGGAGCTTGGCCAGTGCTCACTCCCCCCCCCCACAGGATCAGACTGCTCTGCAGAGCTGCCCAGGGGAGGAACTAAAACCGCCCCAATAGTGTAGCAGCTTGGGCCTGGAGCCTCCCCCCCCCCCCCCCCCGGTTCCTATTACCTTCAGGACTCCACTTAGGAAGGCAGCTCCCCCCGGGAAGATCTTCTCAATCTTCACCATGGGCTGCACCTTGGACTCGATCCCCCCTGAGATGCTGATGCCTGAAAGGCAGCGTGGCCCCGTGAGTCCTGGGAGCCTCAGTGAGAAGGCCCTGACCCCTCCTCCCCCAGCACAGCAACTGCCGCGGTGCCTCCTGCCTGGGCTTTTAGGTGCTGCACAGCATCCTTGGAGCAGCAGATAGCAATAGCAAGCCTCTGGCCAGCTGGAGGCCTCCCTTCTACACCCGGCCCCCTGGGCTGCTGCAGCCTCCCTCCCTCTACATCCACCTCCCTGGGCTGCTGCAGCCTCCCTACCCCCTGATTTGGAGCCAACGCCCTCCACGAGGCCCCTGGTGCAGCTTGTCATCCCTGGAGGATGCTCAGTACCGCTATCGAGCTCTTCCCGTCCAGCCTGGGGGTGGGAATCAAATGGGGCAGCTGAGATTCCCCTTTGCTCTTGGTGCCTGTTTAGCCCAGGGGTTGAGGCTCAATGCTCCCTGGCAGCAGGGTGGCTCTAGCTGGGAACTGCCCCCAGGGAAGGGCTGGAAGACTAGGATGCTCCTGCCAGGAGAAGGGGAGCTTCCCCAGGAGCAGCCACTCACCCAGAGACTGCTTGTGCTTGGACAGGCCGACAGTCACTAGCTCGTACTCCTGCTCCTCGGCATCGCTGGGCCCGTTCTCGGCCGGCCCGTCCACGGCCCTGGCTCCTGGCTCCGCTTGCAGCCCGTCGCCCTCTCCGAAGAGCTGGGAGAGCGGCGGCCTGGCCCGGCGCGGCCTGTTGATCACCGAATACAGGGCCTCCTTGGCCGACTCGGCCTCCCCGTGTCTCCCTCGCCCGGTCCCTTTTCTGCGGCTCGCCTTGGGTGTTCGCAGCCTCCCTCGGCCCGGCTGGCCGTTTTCCTGCTCCACGGGCACCGGCGACGGCTCGTGCGGGGCCGCTGGTTGCAGGCGGCTCCTGGGGGTCTCGGTGAGGAGCCAGTTGGGCTGCCTGGTGCCAGTGGCCGGGGAGGGGGTGCAGGGGGGAGCGTAGGCGTCCACTGGCACGTCGGGGAGAGGGGTGTAGCTTTGGTGGCGAGTCCGTCTGGGGCTGGGGGAGAGCCGCAACCTTTCCATTCCGGCCTTCAGTGTCGCGGCCTCTTCCTCGGTTTCTTCCTCGGCGGTGACCGGCTTCAGGAGAAAACCGCCTCTGTAGTCTGTAAAAAGAGCCCCAGGCAGTTACCACTGGGCCCTGAGTGGGGAGAGACTTTGTGTGTGTGTGTGTGTGTGGGTCATCCCCTCCAGCTCCGGCCTGTGGGCTACGTGGGCTGCAAGCCCTGTGCCCAAGCGGGTGGAGAGCGGGGAATCGGCCCCGCCAGCGAAACGCGACAACCAAAGCGGTACCGTCCTTCCCAAACCCTTGAGGAAAGCTGGGTTGGGACTGCTGAAAAGTTTGGACTTTGGGTAAATTCTGGACCCTGGAAACATTCAGATTTTTGGTTGCTTTAAAAAGGTAAAAATTGGCTAGAAAACCAATTTAAATTTCAGAGAAAAAAAGCTTTCAGAAAAGCGTAAAGATTTGGAGCAAACCCCTCCCCACCCCCCAAAACAACAGCAGAAAAATGCTACTTTTGTTCCCCAGTGGAAAATATAAATTTGAATCAGTGTTGCTTCCCACCACTCTCCCCTACTGGAGCGGGACCATCCAAGCTTCTCTTGGTCATCTAGTCCAACTCCCTGTGTGGACACAGGATGACAACAGCTACAAAGAGATGGCCGTCCAGTCTAGACTGTAAGCCTCCTGGGGCAGGGATCTAAACACAACTCGAATCAATCTACCCCCTTCCCCCCCAGGTCGTTCTAGACCTGGTACGTTGTTAGTGATAGAAAAATAATTAACAATCATAATAATAATAATGTGAGCTGCAGCGATAGACTACACAGGGAGGTCCAGATTGTGCGTGTGCGTCACACACGGAAACCAAGCTGAAAACCAGCCCACAGGGGCCCTCTAGTGGCCACTCAGGAGTAAACCTTGCTGACCACCTGGTGGTTGCACACTGTCAGCACCAGGCCAGGAATTCAGCCTCTCTCTTTAGGCTACTCAGGAGCCCCCCCCCCCCCATTAGCTCTACTGGGGAGAGCAGGGCACACAGTGCCCTCTGCTGGAGGATGACCGCAGTTGGCTTGCTGCCCCCTGGGCTGTGGGGCGAACTTACCAGGCACTGGTGTGATGAGGTGTCTCTTGGGAGGCGTTTGATGTTGTGCCGGGCGAAGAGCAGGAGATGGCGCTGCAAAGGGAAAGTGCAGCGTGTCAGAATTGGGTGGTCTTTCTGCTAGCATCTCTGGGGCAGGCTCCAGTCCCCACCCTCTCATGGCTAGGGCCCCGTGGTGGCTGCAGTTTGCAGAATCGGCCAGTCCGCACCGCGCCAGGTTGAAATTGCAGTGACACGGCAGTGGGCGCTGTCTGGAGGCGCTTTAACTCCGGGCTCCGGCATAACTGACCCCAAACTAAAACTGCTACTGCAGCTGCCGTCTGCCCGAGAGGGGTGACCAGGCCCCCTGAGGGTGCCCAGGCCCCGGGAGATGAATTGTGGCCGGGTGGGGACTGAGGGCTCTATGTTTTGGTGAGGGAGGTCTGGGGCTTTAACATGAGGTGGGAGTTCTGAGGGGCTGAAATTCCAGAGGATTTGAGTGGTGTTTGATTAACAAAGTTCTGATTCTGTGTCAAACCTGTTGAAAAAGCTGGCTGCTAAGCAAATTTGCATGTAGACATGGCTGCATAATGATGCAAATCAAATTAATTATGCAAATGTTAATGCTCATGGTGACATTGCAGAATTTAAGATTTGTTTGGTGCAGTGAACACGGGTCCCTGCTCATGGCCTGGGCAAGAGCCAGCCATGCCAGGGCAAGAGCAGCATTCCTGTGGCAATTTTGTTGGACGGCTGAGGCCTGAGGCCTAACTCACAGGATTCAATGGGCCAAACTCTCTCCTGGACCCTGGGATGCTGCCGCCATCCTGGACACTTTCTTGTGGGGGAACCCAGCCCTGGACTGGGGGCTCCTGAACAGGGATTGGCTTGGAGGACGGGATTAGTGCTCGGCCGCCTCTGGTTCGAGTGGGGCTTTGAGGAAGCGGGCTCTGCTCCCTGGATTGTGGGTTAACGTCCCCAAGGGTCCCATGCCAGGGCGTGTGGGAGCCGCCCCTCGCCGTCTTTTGAGCGATAGGTGCCTCGCTCTGTCCTGCCCAAAGGAGTCTGCCCCAGCGAGGCTTCTGCCAACCATAGAAAATGGAACTTTGTCCCAGGGAAGGGTTGCCAGATACGCAAATGTTTATTTATGTAATTAATTAATTTATTTTAAACGTATAGCCCGGCCCTCCTGCCCAAAGGCAACTCGAGGCGGTGAACAACACAATTTTTTTTTTAACAATAAAACATTTTAAAATAAATCAACAAATTTTAAAACAAATCATAAAAACGCCCCCTCCCTCCCAATCCCCATCTCCCCCACCCCTACCCACTCCCTTTCCCAAAGGCCTGGACGAACATCCAGGTCTTACAGACCCAGCAGAAGGCCAGCAGACTTGGGGCCAGTCGAGCTTCCTCCAGGAGGGAGTTCCACAGCCATGGTGTGACCACTGAGAACACCCTCTCCGTTGTGTGCCCCCCCGGATAACCTGGGGAACCTCCAAGAAGGCACCCCTGGTGGACCACAAAGATTGCCCCAGGACCCAAGGAGAGGTGGTTTCTCAGATAGGAGAGGCCCAAGCCACATAGGGCTTTAAAGGTTAAAACCAGCACCTTGAATAAGGCTCAGAATGCTATAGGCAACCAGTGCAGAGCTCGGAGCACTGGTGTTATGTGCTCCCTCCAGTCCATCCATGTCAGAAGACGGACCGCCGCATTCTGCACCAGTTGCAGCTTCCAAACCGTCACCGGGGCAGCCCCATGTAGAGCATGTTGCAATAGTCCAGCTTCGAGGTGATGAACGCATGGATGAGGGAGGCCAGGTTATAGTCCGAAACATATGGCTGGAGCCTCCACACAAGATGTA
>QEPC01008216.1:2811860-2862927 GCA_003113815.1 Sphenodon punctatus
AGCACTGCTACCCTCTGCTGGAGACAGCAGGAACTGCACCGTACCGCATGCCATTCACACCGAGCACTGCTGCCCTCTGCTGGAGACAGCAGGAACTGCACTGTACCGCATGCCATTCACACCAAGCACTGCTACCCTCTGCTGGAGACAGCAGGAACTGCACAGTGCCCATTGAACACCGAACAGTGATGGCCAAATTGCATGGTACCTTAGTCCACACATAGTGAGCAGTGCTGCCCTCTTCTTGGGAAAATGGAACTGCACTGCACCCTTAGAGACACGCTGAGCAGTAGCACCCTCTGCTGGGGGCAACAGGGACTGCATTGTGCCTTTTGCAGTGCTGCCCTCTGCTGGACAGAACTGGAATGGCATGGTGTGCTGGGCCACCAGCAGTGGTCCTGCCCTCTGCTGAGGACAGCAGGAACTGCACTGTACCTGATTCCACACATACTGATCAGTGCTGCCCTCTGCTGGACAGAACGAGAACTGCACCGTATTCTCAGCTCCCCCACCCAGTAGTACTGCCCTTTGCTGGACAGAACTGAAACTACCCTGTGCCCCTCCCCCCCACTAAGCAGTGCTGCCCTCTACTGGGGATAACTAGAATTGCACTGTATGGCATGCCACACACACTGTGCACTGCTGCCCTTTGTTGGACCAAACCAGAACTGCCCTGCGTGCTAAACACTGCAGTGACACCCTCTACTGGACAGAACTGGAACTGCACCATGCCCTGTGGGGTGGGATCCCCCCCACTGCAAATTGTTGCCCTCTGCTGGATAGAACTGGAACTGCCTCATGCCTCCCCTACACTCTGCAGTGCTGCCCTCTTCTGGCCGCAGTCAGAATCACGTTACTGAGAGTCCTACTCCCTGTACTGTTCCGTGGAAGGGCTACCTATGGTCTCTGGAGCACCCAGTCTTTATTGGTATGAGCTGGTGCAGACCAGCTGGTGGCCAGACATTGCAATGTTTGCCTTGTGCTCTTTCACCATGACTTCCATGGCTGACTCAGCTGGGCCTTTCCTTCCCAGGCTCCAGCAAAGCACCCCCACCCCCTGCAAAGACCAGGAGAATGGATTGCATCTTACATCTATTGAGCCAGCAGTACTCAGCCACCATTTCCTTGTACGCCGGGAACCGCCCCGTCTCCTAGGGAGAGAGGAGAAACGTTATAGGATCACTTGTTGCCAGCATCTTCAGAGACTAACCCAATCCGAGGCAGAGAGAGAGAGAGACTTCCATAAATAATGCATCCGCTGCCGCCTGCTCCCTGCTCGCCTGAAACCGTATCTTCTGGGGCTCAAGAATCAGGGCCCTGCCCACAATGTCTTGTAAAGGAAGGACCATCTGGCATCAGGGAGGTGCCAAGAGACAGAGCTGGGTGTTGGGGCCTTCTCCTGTGTGCATCTTTGGGGCCGGATGGAGTGCGTGCACACACTAGCCCCATAGAGCATAGGCATGGATGAATCCCCGCTCCATTCAAAACAGGGCTTGGGGGGCAGCTGCATTTGGACAGGTTAGGGGGCTTGGTGGAGGATGGGGGAGCTGGGGTAAGGTAGAAAGGAGACTATGGAGAGGAGAGTTGGGTTTTGTGAGCCGAGGAAGCAAGAGGGTGCCAGGCCCAGGGGGCGACTGTGACATTGGGGGTGCGGGTCTGCAGATGAGCAGAGGCTGGGAGTTCCTAGCTCCAGAGCCTCCTTTGAATCATCCCAGAGCTCGGTGTGGGGAGAGGGGGTCGCTGCTGCGCTGTCGGCAGGTCCTACCTTCATGGTCAGCATGACGTGGGTCTGTCCCTTTAGCACTTCGACTGCCTTGCTATGGCTGATGTCGTCAAACCTGACTCCGTTGGCTGCAAGGACTTGGTCGCCCACTCGGATTCCGTTCAGTTCACCCAGGCCCCCAGGATCCACTCTAGGAGCAAGATGGGGGCTGGTCAGGGCTTGCCGGGGTGGCGTGTCTCTGAGAGGAGGAGGGCAGTGGGAAGCGGGGCAGGCTCCTCCATCTCAAACACCTGCCCCCTGCCTTTTTGGGGGAGAAGTCAGAGTCGCTCTGGGGGGGATGAGAGTGTAAATCCCTTCCCAAGGGAACCCAGTCAGGAGTTACCTGGAGACGTAGATCCCAAGGCCGTACTCCTTCCCCCCACGGATGTTGAAGCCCAGGCAGTAGTCGTCGGAGGTGGTGTAGAGATGCACGATGCGCCGCAGGCCGCCCTCGGAGCTGCTGTCAGACGGGGTCGACCCGCTTTTCTCCACAATCAGGCGCCGGTTCACCACGTCAACCCTGTAGCGTGGGCGAGTAAAATGGGTTTAGCCTAGAGCTAGGGTTCTAGGCTCGATGGCCTTGGTTGTCCCCATGCCACCCCAATTGCTTCAAAAGCCCCCACCACCACCACTGGGGCAGGGCAGAGCTGCTCTCCCCATTACACAGATGGGGAAACTGAGGCTCGGCGAGACCCAGGCTCGGAATTGAAGTGGGTTTCCTCAGAGCTACCTGCCCCTCTCAGTCTCTGGTTGGGTCTCCTGGGCTGGTTCTACGAGAGCAGAAATCCCAAGCCATTAGGCTAAATCCGTACTGATGGATCACAGAACTCTCCTACGCCTCCAGCCCCTCGTGTCCTTCTCATCTGCCTCCGTCCTGGCTAAACGGGAGGGTTGGAGCCACCCTGGGGCTAGGCCTCAAACTGGGACCTCCATGGCGTCATCGAATCCACCCCCACACCCTGCCTGGAATTTGCAGGAATTGGAGGTTTTTTGTCCGAAGGATGGATTTCATGGTCGGTCAGGAGAAGCAGTTGTGGTAAATTGCAGCCTCCTGGATGCTTTGGCTGGGCGAGGGGCCACAAATATTGGGAGCTTTGGGGAATTTGTGCTCATTTCAGGGGGCTGGGCATGTCCAGCCTCTGCTTGTGAAAAGCCCCAAGAGAGACTCTACTTCTGCTCTGACCAGAAGCAGGAGCAGCTGGGTCTCTCCCCAGAGACCTCATCCCACGACATTTCCCAGCCAACTCTGCAGCCTCAGGAGAGCCTGGGAGATCAGACCCAGTGGAGATCCTCTCCAGCCCTTTCCTATGGACACAGCTGCTCCTTACGTCCCCTCATCTCTGCTGATGGACCCCAGTCCCTATTCACAGACCCTCAGCCCTGGGATCCTGAGTCCTGCCAGCTCTGCAAGTGCTCCTCAGTCCCACCCCCCACCCCCTGCTCTCTCAGCCCTGGGCTCCCCCTCCCCCCCGCTCTGCCGCTGATTCTCAAACCCCACCTGCAACCCCTGATCTCCCAGCCCTGCCCCCCCTTGTTCTGCTGCTGCCCCTTAATCCCCATGCACAACCCCTGCTCTCCCAGCCCTGGCCCCCCTCGCTCTGCTCCTGCCCCTCAGTCCCCACCCGCAACCCCTGCTCTGCATTTAATTTCCAGCCCATCTTTGCAAATCGCCTCTCCTGCACCTTGGACAAACGTGGTCCCCTCCCAAATCCAGTTCCCTTGTGCTCAGTTGCCAGATTTGGAGGGAGCAGCTTGACCCAGTGTCCCTTGTGCCCCTCCTGCCCGAGGTCAGAGTTCACTCAGATAGCATCTCCTTGTGGCGTCTGTAACCGGAGAGCTCTGCTTGGCTGCCCCCAGCCGCTCTGCGCCGCTCTGGCAAGGGGGAGCGGGGGACTCCCTGGGGCCCACGTACCAGGTGGTCTTTTCTTTGGAGAACTTGATCCCCGGCACCTTGCCCATGCGTCGGACGACCATCCGGAGCCGGTTGTTCCCAGTCAGGACCTTGACGGCGCTGCCCATGGTGATGTGTTCCAGGCTGACGCTGTTCACCTCCGTGATCTTGTCCCCCACACACAGACCGGCCAGTTCTGGAAGGGGCAAGAGGAACGGGCAGCACGGGGGGGAGCTCGGCACCACCAAGGCTTCAGTAAGCGCCCGTGGCTGCGGCTCCTCTCCTTCTTGACACCATCACTCTGATACAGACCGAGGCCACTGGAGGCCAGGGCGCACCAGAACTTTCGGAAGGGTGGTCCCAGGCCCCCAGGAGCCCCACATTCTGTCCAGACTGCCCCTCCAAGAGAACTTCTTTCCCAGGAGGGAGACACCCCCTGCAGGCTGGTGGCAGTACTGCACCGCAGGCACCCCCTGCAGGCTGGTGGCAGTACTGCACCGCAGGCATCCCCTGCAGGCTGGTGGCAGTACTGCACCGCAGGCACCCCCTGCAGGCTGGTGGCAGTACTGCACCTCTCATTCCTCTCTAGGGCAGCGTAGCTGGTGCTGGTCGTTGGAGTGAGGTGAGCAGATGCCCCGTTTTAGGCAGGGCAAGTCCCACTGGGGCTGCCCCCTGGGGGCTAGTGAAACATCCCATCTCTGGGCAGGGCCACAAACCCAGGCAGCATGGTGAGTGTCTGTGTCTCCGTGTGGTATATTTGCAGATATAGGGGAAAAAATATAAACACATATGTTTGCATAAATATGCATAAATCAACATAATGATTCAGACTTATGGGGGTGGTGGTGGTGGGATAAGGGCTTTTTTTAAAAATTGGTTTTACTTCTGCTTATTTAGAATTTTGTGCGCTGTGATCTGTCCTTACCCATTGGGACAGGACAAGGTAATACATTTAAATGAATAAATCACTATCGGAGCACGGGCATCCCATCTGGCCTGGCAAAGCTTCAGGGAACGCTGGGCGTATCCCCTATGGGGTGTTCCTAGGCACTCAGTGCCCCAAGGGACTCAACCCCCCCCAGACCCACAATGCATGGGGCACAAACATTCAAGATGAGAGACTCAAAGCAATAGTACAAATGTGCCAAGAGTCACATGCACAATTCACAATTCTCCTGCCTGGGAATCTAGGCTGGGAGCTTCCTGAAAATGTCATTTAAGCAGCTGTGCTGCTGTCCTAGAGTCCCAGAACTGGAGGGGACCTCATTGGATCATCTAGACCAGCCTCCTAAGGGTCATGCAAAGAACCATAGAATTGCAAGGCTGGAACGGACCTTGAAGGGTCAAAAATAGGTAGAGCGGCTGTGGAAAACATGGACGCTCTGACTAGCAATAACATTTTGGACACAAAAGTGACTTTTAAAAAAATAAAATTAAAAAAATTCCTATTTATTTCCCATGTAGGACGTTCCCAATTAACTGGAAAGGATTTGGAAGAGAGGGATGGCGATGATCAAGGGTCTGGAATCCAAGTTGCATGAGGAACAGTTGGAGAAAATGGGTGTGTTTAGCCTAGCGAACAGAAGATTAAGGACGGGGGCATAAGACCAATTTTCAGATGTTTAACAGACATAATGTGGCCTGGTTCGTCCCGGCTGGGCCAGCGTCATGGCGTTATGTTCCGAGCCTGCCAGATGTGGGCTCGGTTCAAACCCGCAGCCAGCGCTAACCCAGCCGGGGGTGCCCTCCCCACCTTCAGGCGGGAAGACGGCAATGCCGTCACTTCTGTTGGCACCCAAAGCAGTTCGGATGATCTCTTTTGCTGGTGAGACTTGATAAGCTTTGGGGCTGCAGACAGACAGAGGGCCCTTCCTCAGGCATGGAAGAAGTCTCGCCAGCTTGTCCATTCCCCCCCAACAGAAGTGGGTTCAATAAAAGTTCTCACTCGTCTGAAAGACGGCGTCTCGATCTCTTCCACTTGGGACTCCCCTCTCCGGAGAACATTCGCGCTCTGCTGCTGCCACACATTGGTGGACGGGCCGAGAAGCCCTCGGTTTCAGTTACAGGGAAGCTGGTTCAGGTTAACTCGCTGGAAAACCTTCCTCGCCGTTCGAACCGCTCAGCAGCGGAATAAAGCTGCTGGGGAGGTTTCGGAAACTCCGTCCCTGGAGGTTTTCCAGAAGGGACTGGCCAGGGCTGGTGTCTGTCAGGGAGGCTTTCGGCTGAGGGGATCCTGCTGCTTCAGGCAGGGGGTTGGCCCAGGGGACACTTGAGGTCCCAATTCAAGGCCGCAGATGGCTCTGTGGATGGGCCGGGAAGCCCTTGGTTTCTGGCGACACTGTCCCCCTCGATCCCTTCAGCTTTGTTGAGACTGGCCCCTTTGATGGGGAGGAGAGGTGTGGAAACCCCAGGGCCACGGCGCCACTTTCCCCTGCCTCCTTGGCCCGTTTCACCCCTGCCCTGTTGCCCGTTTGACCCTGCCATGCTCCGTCAGACAGGGGACACCGTCCCATTCTGATGCCATCGCAGCTCCAGCAGCTGGCCTTGCTGAGCAGCGGTTCCAGGCTGGACGGGGCCTGACCACTAGGGAGCGGGAGTGGGCACCTTTGCTGGGATGATCTATGATCTGGATGCTTCGCTACTCTTCCCCATCCTGCCCTGCCCCTGGATCCAGCAAAGACTTACGGTCAAGGCCAAACATCCCGTCCCATCCCACGAGGCTGGCGGGGTCCCTCACCTGCAGTGGTCTATACTCTAGCACAGCCCAGGAACCAGGGCTAGGGAGCATGGGATGAAAGGAACAGATGGCAGGCCGGAGAACAATCTGAAGGCAGGACAAAGGAGCTGTGGAACTCACTGCTAGAGGATGCTGTGATGAGGCCAACTGGGTTTTTAAAAAGGATGGATTAGAGAAATTCTTGAAGGAGTGGCCCACCCATGGCCATTAGCTGAGACTGTTGGGGGGTATAACCCCGTGCTCAAGGCATCCCTGAACCTCTGGGGAGGCTAGGGGGGATGCTGGGATGATGAAGGGAAAGCTTGGAGGGGATGGGGGGAGACAGAGTGGCAGGGCTAGGCGTGTCGGGGCAGCGGAGGATGGTGTGGCGGTAGTGAGTGCGGTGGATAGGCTAGAAGTGGTGCATTGGCGGGGTAGCTGGGGGATGGATGAGCTGCCCAAGAGACGCTGCATCTAGAGGACACGTTATTCTCTCTGCAAGCTTTGCACCCAGATTACACGCCTGCATGGGCAGCTTCCCCTCTAACCCACGCTAACAAAAGCCACCCTCTGGCTTCTCCAAGATTCACCATTTGCTCTCACGCTAAGAAAAACAAAAGAAACAATTTGGAGAAGGGTGTGTCTGCGACCGCAGGGGTGTGTGTCTCCGGCTACGCCAACACTAAAGGCGGCAGCCACCCAGCGCAGGTTGCTCTTGAGGCAGATTCGGGGATTTCGGCTTACCGGCGCTGCTGCCGTCCTCCACCTTGCTGACAAAGATGCCCAGGCCGTGTTCCGAGCCCCCGCGCACACTGAAGCCCAGCTTCCCCTCCACGCTCTTTTCCACTGTGATGGCATTGATGATGTCACTCTCGTCGCTGTCAGCTGTGGGGGACAAAAGAACATAAGTCGTGTCATACTGGGTGAGACCAATGGTCCATCGAACCCAGCATCCTGTCTCCAACAATGGCCAATTGCGGTCACTTGGGAGAAGCACCCAACAGGTCACAATGGGGCGACCCACCCCTTGTTGTTCACTCCCATCTCCCGACAGCAAGATGTTACGTCCCCTAAACCTACCTGGCTAATGGCTGCTAATGGACCTACTCTCCAAGAATTTATCGTGGCAGGTCTATGCCACAAGATGGCGTCTGCCATGTGAGAAGACCCAAGATGACTGCCAGGAGGAAGAGGAAGTAGATGGGCGTGGTCAACAGTATAAAAGAGAAGCCAGCCTGAGGACGAGGACAGTCTGTTCCTGATCCCAGAGGAGTGAACATCTTCTGGGAGGCTGCCTTATGGGAGGCTGACCTGAAGGAAGGGTGCCTGACCTGATGCAAGGAGCTGAAGTATGCTGATGTGAGCTAGCTTGGGACTGTGATTGGCTAGGCTAACCTGCATGTAACGGACTGTGTGCTTGTGCAAAGACTGGCCAGAAGTTTGGTACCTGGCCTATGGACTATATCAGGGGTGAGGGACTCTTTTCTGTCCTGGGGGCCACATTGAAAATTAATGCAAGCTCAGGGGGTCACCTAGAGGTTGGGGGCAGGGGTGCTTAATGGGTTTATCCAAGAAAAGGAGGGTTCAGATCATGGCTCTTTGCCGTGGATCTGTCCCCTACCCTTGTGTGCCGGCTCTCCTCTCTGCTCCATTATTCTGAGCTCAGTTTGTCAGTGCTTGTGGGTAGAGACTGTATCCAGGGACCAGATCCAGGCACTGGAAAAAGGGCCACATAAAAACTTAATGAGGGCTGCATTTGGGCCCCGGGACTGATGTTCCCCACCCCGGACTATATGTTGGGAATAAACTGAGTTGTGGACTTGTAACCCTCAAGTGCCAGCCCTCTCGAGGCCTTGATCCTGCGTACACTTACCCACTAGTAAATGGAACCCTGTGACACTTATCCAATCCTTTTTTAAAAGGATCATCTACTACTGTCCTTGAGCACATCCTCTGGCAACAAGTTCTACAAGTTAATTGTGCAGTGAGTGGGGGGGAAATACTTTGTTTTAAATCTGCTACCAGTTCTAGTACTATTGTATTTGAGAGGGTAAATAACTGCTCTCTATTTACGTGTTCCACCCCACTCATGATTTTATACACTTTTATCCTATCCCTTCTCAGTCGTCTCTTCTTCAAGCTGAAACGCCTCAACCTATCCAGCCTCTTCTACCTAGGGGAGCCCTTCCAGACCCCGGATCATTTTTGTTGCCCGTCTCTATCCCTTTTCTAGTTCAGCTCTGTCTTTTTTTGAGATGGAGTGACCAGAACGGCACACAATATTCAAGGTGCGATCGTACCATCGATTTATATAGAGGCATTATGATATTTTCCATTTTATTCTCTATCCCTTTCCAAATAATTCCTAACATCCTGATTGGTTTTTTGGTCACCACCCCACACTGAGCAGAGGGTTTCAGTGTATTGTCCACAGTGACACCAAGGTCATTGCGGACCTTCCCTGAGGGGTGACCCTTAACGTAGAACCCAGCATCGTTACATAAAGTTTGGATAGTTTCCTCATGTGCATCACCTTGCACTTGCCAACATTAAATTTCATCTGCCATTTAGATGCCCAATAGAGACCAAGCAGTACGGTGATATCTTTTCTTGGGACCAACTCCAGGTGGTTGGAAGTATGCAAGCTTTCAGACCTCGCGGGGTCCCAGTCATGCAGTTTTGCATGATCCTCCTGCAAATCCTCAGTCTTCTTGTGGTTCAACTACCTTGAATAACCAGTCGATATTAGCGTATTTAAATCACCCATTATTATGATTATGTTTCCAACTTTAGTAGCCTGTCCGATCCCCATTAGCGTTTTGTAGCCAGTCTCCTCATTGTCCTGGTCGATAGTATAGCTCCACTGCTCTACGCTTCCCCAGTACGCATGGAATTTCTGTCCATAGAGATTCCAGAGTACAGTTCACTTCCTGTAAAATTTGAATCCTGCTCGACTCAATGCTGTCGTGTCACCCTACCACCAGCTCCATCTACTCTCTCATTTCGATCTATTTTGTACGCTGGTGTTAGTGTCCCGTGGGTTCTCCTCATTCCACCAGGTCTCGGAGATTCCTATTCCGTTTAGCTCTTCATTTAGTGCCAAACACTCTAATTCTCCCATTTTACTTTTAGATTTCTAGCCTTTGTATATAGACACTTAAACTTATTCCTTTTGTTCTTATAAGTGACTGTTTCAGTTATTTTGGAATCACTTAGGTTTGTCTGTTCTGCACAGATCCCCACCTGAGCGTGCTTGACTTCTTTCCTATCCTCTATATTAGGGGTGTTTTTACATGTGTAGTAACCCTGAATAAAAGGCTCTTAATTCGAATTAAGGTGATCGTGTGAACGCTTTAATCTGAATTACTGAACCCAAATTCAAAATTTAAATCAGGTTCTGGAAACCTAATTTTTGAGGATTTATTTTAATCCGGAGTAAATTCAGTCTAAATTAGTGACTGTGTGAACAGTGAATCTGGACTGAGTCCCAGGTGCAATAGAACACTGCAGAGATAGACATGTCTCCGCTCTAGGTGTTGGTCTCTCTATGGTATCCCTCAGTTTTCCCAGCAGTCTCTGCTTGTTGCATCAAATTTAAAATCAACCATGCCAAGGTGAAAACCCTTCCCTACGGCAAGGTGACTGCTGTCTCTGTTGCTCTCACTGTCCTCCCAGAAATCAGAGTGAAAAAGGACACTGAAATCTGGTTGCGCTGCCCCATGGGATTTTGCAGTCTTCCTCGGGACTGCTAATCTGGATCAACCTGTTCACACTGCAAATCCGGATTCGTTCTTCTTCCTGATTTTAAAAATGATTGTGTAAAGTTACTCCTGAATAATAACCCCGAATCTCTGGATCTAGATTAAAAGTTAATTTGGATTAACTGCAGTCTTGTAAAAACAGCCATAGATAGTCTAATTCCCCTGAATTAATGACGTCCTTTGGAAATGCCTCTGCGCCTGTTGACTCTCCCCTGGATTTTAGTTTAAAAACTGCTCTCTTTTTTTAAATTTGTAGCGCCAGCAATCCGGTTCCATTTTGGGTAAGATGGAGCCCATCCCCCTTGGTATACACTCCCCCCTCTTCCCCAAAAGGTTCCTAATGAATCTAAATCCCTCTTCCCTGCACCATCGTCTCATCCACGCATGGAGACTCCGGAGCTCAGCCTGCCTCTGGGCTCCTGTGCGTGGAACTGGGAGTATTTATGAGAATGTGGCCCTAGAGGTTCTGGACTTCAATCTCCTTCCTAGAAGCCTAAATTTAGCCTCCAGACCCTCCCTCTTCCTACACGGTTGGTACCCACAGGGACCACGGCAACCAGCTCCTCCCCAGCCCTCTAGGTGGCGTGTGCGGTCCGCTACCTTTGCACCAGGGCAGGCAACTTGCCGTGTGGTCTTCACGGCCACTAGCAACCCAGCTCGCTCCATTCCTAATCATCAAATCACCAACTACTGCAGCTGTCCTATTCCCACCCTTCTGGGGATGGATCCTTGCCCAGTGGGAGAGGATATTAGGGTATCCTCTGAAAGGCAGGTTCCCAGCTACGGGGTCATTCCTCACTGTAGCAGTTTGATGCCCCCCTTCCCCAAGACCTTCGTCCTCGAACACGCCACACGAATGGAGGCAGGGCTGCTCTGCTACATCCCTGAAGGGCTCCTCTATGAACGTCTGCTCCAGCTCGGTCACTCCAGTCTCCGGAGACTCTCGCTCTGAGAGCCAGCTGCTCTTTGCACCAACGGCACGTGTACGACCTCTCCCCAAGAGGAAGATAATCCTAGATGTTACACTGGGTGTAAAACCCTGGCTAGCCTGCCCCCTGCTGCTGGACCCCTACCTGCATCTCCCTAGTTATTTCCCTCTTAACTAGGTTTAAACTTATGCCCATTACACACGGGATGCCCGCCCCTCCGTGGGAATGGGTGGGGGGCATCCGTGTGGCCTCCGCGGCAGGGGATGTGCGTGCTCCTGTACTCCGCCCATTGGCCACACACGGCGCTATCGGCCAAAACCGTGATGGCTCCGTGCGTGTCGGTGTAACAGCTGTCCACGGGGCGCCCCCCTCCCACCTGTCTGAAAAGGGCCTTAGAGTTATATTGGTCAGGGACACTTATTAGTCTAACTTCCTTTTTTTAAAAAGAAGGCAGCACATTTCTACCAACAATAGTTGGTCTAACAAAATATATCTAGCCCTGTTTCCTTATTTCATAATATTGATTCGCTTTATTTTCCTTTAACTTATTTTGCTTTATTTTCTTAACATATTTTCCCTGAGTTGTTTTTTTTTTTTTTGGAGGCCTACACCAGGTTTACAGTCTTTCCCCTGAGTTTGTTAAAGGATCACTTTCTTAGCTTTCTATCCTTATTGGGCACTGCCTGCTAGAGACCTAGCCTAAGTTGTCCGTTTATTGTTAAAACTAATATTTGTGGGTGACTGAACCTGGCACTCTGCAACTCCCAGCTAGTACTGAGCTGAGAGACACTTACAGTTCTTTGAATTCAGAGTTAGTTAACCCTAGCAATGCAAACAACCTATAAGCAACGATGTATCACAACGAAACAGGAAAGCTGAAATAGCTCATGTCTCACCTGGCCAGGTTATAGGGCCAGACAACACTGGCATCCAGAGAGGCAGGTGAGATTATTGCCGCCGTATTACCGAAGGGGAAACCGAGGCAGAGAAAATAGATGGTTCCCCAAGGCACTCCTTTGGCCAGGAGAATAGAACTCTGGATAGAACCTTCCCAGAGCTCACATTTTGCTCTCAAATCTCTTTCTCCTTAGAGAGAGAACCCAGGTTTCCTAGATTCCCAATTCCTGCTGTGAACACTGGCCCCAAATTTTTGACACCCCCCCCCAAATAAGGGCCCAGATCCCCTAGAATTCCAGCCCCCCAACAGCTCCAACTGCCTCTCAAACTGCCAGAGTCGAACTGCTCAGATCACTAGGGGGAAGTGGGAGCTGGGAAATGTGCCCCCACATAGGCGTGCTCCCCTCTTTGGAGTTTGACCCCCCCCAGCTGCATTCTGCCCAGATATAATGATTTGACCCCAGGATCTCTGAGATGCATTGATTCTCAAGGACACAGGCGCTCTGCAGAAATCCCAGGGAATCATCAAAAACCTACTGACAACTTAGCTGGATCCCACCCTGGCTACCTCATGTAGGCGGTCAAGATGAGGCCCCGAAGGGCTGAGCTAGGGTAAGTGCTGGCAGGGGACTGTTCCTTTGGAAAGATCATTAAACCAAGCAGTAATTGCTGATTGGCTCCATCTCGGAACAGAGGCAAAGAAGTTGCAAATGGACTAAGGGCACTAAGGGTTAGCCTAAAGATGGCAAGTGATACTAAAAACAATAAAAAGGTTTTTTTTTGTTTTTTTTTAAACTTATGTCAGAAGTAAGAGGAAGCATAAGGAAAAGGTGGGTCTGTTGCTCAGTGAAGATGATGAAATGTTAGTAGGAGACAAAGAGAAGGAAGAACTCGCATCCCATTTTGCTAGTCTGTACAAAAGAGGGAAACTGTGCCCAGCCTGGCAACAGGTGTATGAACAATGTGGGGGTAAGATTGCAGGCCAGAATAGATAAAGAGGTGGTCATGAATACCTGCCTAATTTGAATGAATTCAAGTCTTCAGGGCTGGAGGAATGACCTCCTAGGGTAATGAAAGCACTGGCTGAAGTATTCTCGGAACCTCTGTCAATTATCTTTGAGAACTCCTGGAAAACAGTCGAGGTGCTGGAAGCCTGGAGACAGGAAAATGATGGCCATATTATTAATGTATTAATTATTATTATTCTAATAAGCATTTATATAGCACCAGCAATGTACCTGGTGCTTACAAAGAACAAGATAGACATGGTCCCTGCTCGAGAGCTTACAATCTAAAGACAGGGGGAGGGGAGACAGGGAAGGGGAAAACAGAGGGAGAGACAAGGGATGCGACATTCATGAGGATGCGAGAGCTCAGGTACAAGTTCTTGGCTTGATTACAGTAAATTGGGAACTTGCAGATAACAGGTGGGGATAATTCTGGGTGGGAATGCTTAGTAGGAGTTTGGAAGGACGGAGCGGAAGAGGTGGGTTTTGAGGAGGGACTTGAAGGCGTGGAGGGTGGGGGCCAGGCGGACGAGGGCAGGGAGGCAGTTCCAGGCGTGCGGGGCAGCGAGGGAGAAGGGACGAAGGCAGTTGGGGGAGCAGGAAAGGTGTGGGAGGGTGAGGGAGGGGATGGAGGAGGAGCAGAGGGCTCAAGCAGGGGTTAGGAGGGAGATCAGGGCAGAGAGGTAGGGGGGAACGAGGTTGTGAAGGGCTTTGTAGGTGAAAACGAGGAGCTTGTGCAGAATACGCTCAGGAAGAGGGAGCCAATGGAGGGAGGAGAGGAGAGGCTGCACGTGGTCAAAGCGACAGGCTAGATGGATGATCCTGGCAGCAGAGTTTTGAACAGAGATGAGGGAAGAAAGATGGGAGCGGGGAAGGCCAGCGAGGAGAAGGTTACAGTAGTCGAGGCGTGAGATGACTAGGGTGTGGATGAGAGTTTTGGCAGAGGAGACAGACAGAAAAGGGTGGAACTTGGCAATGTTGTGGAGGGAGAAGCGGCAGGATTTGGCCACGGTGTCAATGTAGGGTTTGAAGATGAGGTGCGAGTCAAAGATGAAGCCTAAGCTGCGAGCTTTGGGGACAGGGAGGATGGAGACCCCGTCAATGGCAATTGACAGGGAAGAGGGAGATGATCCCTTTAAAAAAGGGAAAAAGGAGGATCCAGGAAATTATAGACCAGTCAACTTGACTTCAGTACTAGGGAAGATACTAGTACAGATTATAAAACAGTCAGTCTGTATGCATCTCTGTGACCGGGTTTATGAAACCAACACACATGTAACACGTATGGATCATGGCTTTCATGTGGATGAAGAATACATTTTTACTTTTGAAACCATGATGTAAAACATGACCAGTTTGGTGGTGTCGGAGTTGTCTAGAAACATGGAGTCCAATGAGGGGAAAACTTGTATGTGGGGACGATATAGTCTAGAGCAAGTGTGGTTGCCATGCTGGTCCCAAATGTGAGAGATGGAAACAAAGTAATTCAAATGATCTCTTTTATTGGACCCACTTCCGTTGGCGAGAACTTGAGAGTTTTCGGGCCACACGGGCCCTACCTCAGGCATGGAGCCTAGCCAGTAGAAATCGATACACTGAGGAAATGTAGGACAGGTCTATCTGAAGGCATGTGTGGGAGTGAAGGTAGTGGGGGTGAGAGAGAGAGACGTGTCAGACATTGAAAAACAGAGCTATAAAAATGTATCCTGGTGTAGGAGACAAAGAAACAACAGGAAGTGATAAACATTAAATCAAACCCATGCATGGGGGGCGGGGAGGTCTAGTAGGAAACAGATTATCGGTATCGGGCAAAGGGCACATGCAACTGAAAGGAACTGGGTTCACAACAGTTGAGTCTACAGCTGACTGAGTCGGTCAGTTACGACCGATTTGTAGAATGGCTTGGAAAGCGTAGGTCTCGGTTGAGTCCATTATTTTTGGTCTCTAATACAGTTTATGAATTTTAGTTCCTAGGACTGTCTATTGAAGGGGTTGTGCAGGTTTCCTTTCGGGATGAGGACTAAGAGCTCAGAGATGGAACAGCCATTCTGGGAGAAGTGACTGCCCCCGGGGGAGTCCTTGTTTGTGCTCCTGACTGTCTTTCTGTGCGAGTTCATTTGTTGGTGTAAGGCTTGCTGGGTTTCACTGCCTTAGCTTCCATGGGGGCATTTCATGCACTGAATGAACTACACTATGTTTTGGGACTGGCAGGTGTAATTCCCTTGCAGTTTGAATGGTTTCCCATGGGGGTGTGTGGACAGTGTTTGTGGTAGAAACGTGTTGGCAAGTTTTGTATCTGCTGTTCTGGCAGGGTCTTGTTCCTGTTGAGGTTGGGCTGTCCTGGGGGGCAGGGAGTTTGCTGCAGACGATCAGTTGTAAGAGGTTTTGGGGGTTGCTTGAAGGCCAGAAGAGGTGGTTCAGGAAAGATTTCTCTTAGGGTCTTGTCCCCGTGAAGTATACGTTGTAGCTGTTTGATGATGGCATGTATGGGTTCCAGTGTGGGGTGGGAAGCGACAACAAGAGGGGTGTGCTTAGAGAGTTCTTTCTTTCTGTTTTGTAGCACAGTCTCTCAAGGGATTCGGGTAGCTCATACTATTATAAGGTCTATTTCTCTTCTGAATGCCCTTGTGTTGTGAAAAGTTTGAAAAGTAGAAAATGAAATATGATCCCAAAACAAGTTGGGCAGGTTTTGGGACAGGTAGGGAAGACAATTGTAATGTAGATGAAGTGTTGACTTTACCAGTAGCTTCCAGAGACCGAGCGAATGGCCCAGAAAGAGATGACAGGAGAACCTTCTGGGAGCCATTTAGAAAGTATTCAAGACGACAAAGAGAAGCCAAAACACACATGCTCATTCGACCAGACCCAGTTGAGAGACGGACTGAGAAGCACTGAAGGAGATCAAGAAGAAGAGGGCCCAGCTACAGACATCTAACTGTGTAACATGGACTTTAGAGTAGGGTAAGATATGGAACATGTAACATGGACTTTAGAGTAGGGAACTTCCTAGTGAATCTAGCAAAAAATTACTTTTCTAGTGAAAAGTAATTCGAAGGATTACTTTTAAAATACTTTTACTAGACTTGCACTCTTGAATCAATTTTGTCTTGTAATTAATCTGAATTTATAAATACAAATTCTTTTAACCAAACTTTGGTGCGTTTGTGTGATACGGACATTGGATAACACAGATGAGGGGAGATAGCATCAGCCATCATTCTCGATGTAACCAAGCCAAGTGCGTACACCTGGGACCTCGCATCCTTGTGAATGTTACACCTTGTTTCTCCCTCATCTCCCCTTCCTTCGTCTCCCCCATCTCTCAGACTGTAAGTCCTAGGGCAGGGACCGTGTCTATTCAATTACTTTGTAAAGTGCCAGGTACATTGCTGGCACTATATAAATGCTTGCTAATAATAATAATAATACCTGAACAAACCTTAATTTCTGTGACTGGGAACCTCCAGGGACACAGGTAACAGGATAGTTCCTCCTTTACAGGCTGGGATAGTTCTGGAGAGAGTTGTGGCCGGTAGAGACTGTAAGTGGGGGAACTGAGTCACGGCTGATTTCCCCCCCCCCCCCCCCCGGGGGTGGGTGGGCAGAGAAAAGAAACCCAACAGCCTCAATGACAATGCATTGATTGGTTGTAGCCAGCAGGAATTTAGCAGGAACAAATCACGCCAGACTAATCGTGTCTCCTTCTTTGACAGAGTAACTAGTTTAGAGGAGGAGGGGAATGCTGTGGCCATAATATATCTCGATTTCAGCAAAGCATTTGACGAAGCTTCACATGAGATCCTCATTGACCAGCTTGCCCAGTCTGGGCTGGCAACCAGGTGGATTCACGGCTGGTTGAAGAACTGGACTCCGAGTGAGATCATCAATGGCTCATCCTCAAACTGAAGGGAGGTATTATTACATGGGGTCTCATGGGGCCGGTGATATTCAAATCTTTATTAATGATTTTGATGAAGGAATATTTATCAAGTTTGCCGAGGACACACAAACCTGGGAAAGGCAGCTAGCACTTTGGAAGGCAGAATTAGAATGCAAGAAAAAATCTTGATAGATGGGAAATCTGGGCAGGAATTAACAAAATGAAATTCACCTGGGAGAAAAGTAAAGTTCTGCATTTGGGGAAGAAAAAAAACTAATGCACAAGTGTGAGATGGGAGATAGCAGCCCATGTGGAAAGGACCTGTGGATTGGGGAGAAACGGAACATGCGTCAGCAATGGGATGCAGCTGCAAAAAAGGCTAATGCAATTTTAGGCCTCATTAACAGAAGCCTTGTTTCCAAGTCAGCAGACGTAATAAATCCACTCTATTCAACACTGGTCGTACCTCCCCTGGAGTCCTGTGTCCAGTGTCGGGCACCTCATTTTAAGAAGGATATTGACAAAGCGGAACGGCTTCAGAGGTGAGTGACAAACATGGTGTGGGGTCAGGAAAGAAGGTCTTATGAGGAAAGGTTGAATGGGACTGGGCATGTTTAGCTTAGCGAAGAGAATACTAAGGGGAAACATGATAGTAGTATTCTACTCTCTCAAGGGCTGTGCCACCAAGAAGATGGCGATGAATTATTCTTCATTGCTGCAGAGGGCAGGAGCAGATATAACGTGGCAGGATGGGTGGGATAACAAGTTCTTTTAAAATAATAAAAAAAAATTTTAAAAAAAGTTTCAGGCAGAGAGATTTGGGTTAAATAATAAATATCAGGAAAAACTTCCTCCCAGTAAGAGCCATGCAGCAAGGGAACAAGGTTTCTAGGAAGGCCGTAGGCTCTCCATTGCGGGAGGATTTGTGTGCTTGCAGGAGGGGCAGGGTATAAAAATAAATTAATTAAATTCATGAATGCTGAGTGACTCAAGGCCCTGAACCTGCAGCAACTTATGGCCCTCGAGGAGGATGCCCTAAAAGGCTGAGACACCCACTGAGGGGCAGATCAGAATTCCTGGGGCCCTGAGAGCGAGGACAGAAAAGGGACTGCTTTTCAAGCTAGGGAGCTGCACCCAGGGTGGATTTATTTAGTTCTTGCAATTGGTCTCCTCTCTGCAAAAGGGACTAGAATTGCCTTTGCAAGCCAAGGAGCTCATGGTGGAGTAATGTATGGGCACCCAGCCCCTGGTTAAACTTAGGGCTGCCATAGATGCCAATTTTCACAGGACATTTATGAAAAATGCTGGTTGCAGGTGCCTTAGGTGCCAAATGCAGGCCCTGCAACAAGCATTTTTCATAAGTGTCCTGGGAAAATCCACATACATGGCAGCCCTAGTTAAACTCCACTGAGGCTCCAGAGCTGGGAACGTGGCCTGTTACTCTCAAACCCCCATTTGCACCTCCACACCCCCATGCCCAATAAGCCCCACCCCTCCGTGACTAAGCCCCACCCTCTTATATAGTTACACACACGTGCCCCCCTCGCCACGTTCCCAGGGGCGCGAAGAGGGACAGACGCGTCTCCTGATTTTCCTTCAGTCCTCTCCACCATTTTTCTGGGAGGCCTCAGGACAGAGGGGCCTGAAGCTGGAATTTGTGTTGTTTTGTCCCCCTCTCTCCTGAAAGAGGGATTTTTGACTTTCCGACAGTGGGATTCAGCCCCCAGTGAGGGACTGTCCCTCCTAAGTAGGGATTGCTGGGAGGAATGCCCATTGGGAGAGACTCAGGGAGAGGATTGGCTAGTACAGTGGGGCTTGGACAATGGGCATTGGGGGCTGAAACCCTAGAGGTGATGTGAGGGCAGCTGTGACCCATAGGGAGCAGTGGGGAGGAGTGTAGGGTGTGGGCAGTGGGGTTCTGTTCTTCAACCCCAGGGCCCCAGCAATTTGAATCCACCTCTGAGTGGCTCTCTCCTCTCTTCCATACTAGGGGGCAGGGATGAAGACTCGGAGGAGGCGTCCATATAGACGGGGGTCCCCTATCAGGCAGGGAGAGATGCCGGCCACCTGTGTGTGGGGGATGAGTGTCTGCTATCAATGAGAGAGGAGAAGGGCTGCTCCAGGTGCCTGCCCTTCATTACTTAGAGAGGGGCAGGGGCAGAGGCGGGTTAGTATGGGTCTCTGACATAGAGGCTCTAAAGGCTTAGTGTTGCCAGCAGCTAAGATGGCGGACAGGCCTGGCTTCACGCTGCCAGCAGCTAAGATGGTGGACAGACCTGGCTTCATGTTGCCAGTAGGTTTACCATGCCTCCCCCTTGAAAAGGACACTTATGAAAAATACATGTTGCAGGGGACTGCACTGGAACCAATGCAGCCCTGCACCATGTATTTTACATAAGCATCCTCTTTTAAAGGGAGGTATGGTAACCCTAGTTTGCCAGCAGTTAAGATGGTGGACAGGCCTGTTGTCCTAGTGGGTGCATTATCATGATGACCAAGAGACGTCGCTAGAGGAAATGCCATCGATCCACCCCCCACCCCTGTCTTTTGTACCTTCAATGGGAGTGTTGATGAGGATGACTCTTCCCATGGGGGATGAGGCGCGGAGGCCCCGGTGGTTCCCATTTACCAGCCGGTTCTGCTTCCTCAGCAGGTAGCGGGTGGCTGTGCTGGCATCACTGCTGGAGCCCCGCGAGTGGGTGGGGTAAGTCATGTCCCTAGGCCATGAGTCATCACCGTGCGCCATGACGGTGCCCAGTTGCAGCTACTCATGGAGCTTGGGGTCACGCCTCTGGATGGGTGGAGGGTCACTCCTTTTCTGGGCCACGGGGAAGCCAGATTCCTCGGGATTAGTCAGGCCCTTGTGTTACATTTTGGTCCTTCAGGTCGCCTCCCACCACCGCAAATGGACGCTCGACCTAGTCCAGTAAAACATGTTCCTTCAGGACGGTGTTAGGGGCCTCATTCCCCCATCGCTGTCAAACTCCGTCCTGCAACGGGACCTTCCTTTCCCTAAAACACAAGGCCCGAGGGAAGCATCTCACCTCTTGTGACATCAAATCCAGGGGGCCCCTGCAGGGATAACGATAACAATAATTAAACATAACGAACCAGATCCTCCAGCTCCAGCTCTGACCAACCCTTTTTGTCAGAGTCAGCGGGTCAAGGGTGCTACCAGGACTGCCTGATTCCTAAGCGGGTTACGCCCACGGGGACCTAATTCGCCATGGTTTACACCATATAATCCTAGAGTTGGAAGGTCATTGAGTCCACCTCCCTGCTGCACGATTGGATGATTACATTACAACCCCCCTGACAGAAGACGGTTGGAGCGTGGGGTTTCTTTCTGAGAGCCTTTAGCCTCCCTGGGCCGCTGGCTCCATTATTGCACAGCTCTGACTGGCAGGAAGATTTTTCCTGATATTTAATTGAAATCTAAGGCAGTTCCCTGACTTTTTCTCAGTAGCAGACCCTTCAGAAATTTGAAGGCTGCTATTATGTCTCCTCTTAGTCTTCTGTTTGCTCGGCTAAACATACCCAGTATCTTCAACCTCTCCTCATAAGGTTTGCTTTCCAAGAATTTTATCATCTTTTCCACCCTCCCCTGAACCTGCTCTAATTTGTCACCGGTGTAAGGTAGAGGAGAACCTGACCCTCTGACCCTGGCGTCACCAGCACAGTGACTCACTTGTAAGATAATCCGTCCTCCACCGCAGGGAGCCGATGTTGTTCTGCAACTGAACAAGGTGCATGCTTCTCCTGAGAGAAATTTACTTGGTGGCACGTGGGTTTTTCTCTCGGGCAGGGCAACAAGCCTGATCATTTAGGGGAGATATTTTGTCCCCTGTTACAGCAATGTAAAATATGGAACACAGTTGCCAGCTTTGCTGGGTGCATGCTAATGCATCTCAGACCAGAAGCTGGCTCTAACTTCACAGGCTTCAGGGAAGGGACTCTTGATTTGCACCTGTTCAGCTGAACTCCAATTAACACCCTGAATCTATAGAGTTTCTTAGAATTACATTCCAGACTTGCAGCTGGAGTGACTGGGAACAGACTCAGCCTCCAACTCTGCTGAGCTCGGAGGAGCGCTTCCACATTTACACCTGAGACTAGGAGTAGGGGGGGAACCCGGTTCGAGTCTCGCCTTAGCCAGAAACGCACTGGGTGACCTTGGGCCAGTCATAATATTCTCTCAGCCTAACTTACCTCACAGGGATGTTGTGAGGATTAAGAGTTGTGTTAAATTTATGTAAAGTGCTCTGACTGCCAAGGCGGGGTGGCGGGGCACTATATAAAAATAAAGATTATTATTATTATAAACATTATTATAGCTGGATGAGTTCTGTGTAACTCAAAAAGTGGTGTGTATATATATACAGATGTTGGCCCAAAAAACAGGGATTGTCTTTTGCCAGCAGATCCTCAAACCCCTTTCGCAGAGGAGCCCCATGGTTTTTGTCTTGCACACTTAGAGATCGATCCTGGCATGCTTTATCTTCTTTCCATAAGCCCTGTCCTGCCTATAGGCACAGCCTCGGCACTTGCTGGTCCAAAAACCTCATTGAAACAACTATCTCCAGCAACTGTTGCAAAAAGGCAATTGAGGCACCTTTGCCTCCTGCCAGGGTAGCCCCTGAGAGGCTGACTCACAGGGTGGGGAGGAGAGAGGGGGATTTTCCAGCTTCTTTGACGACTGTGACATGCAAAGCCTTGTACGTGCTCCCCTGCCCATTAGCCAGAGCGCAGCCTAGTAGCAGCGTGCCATGACCTTAATAAATAAGTGATGTCATTCCTGCCGTGAGAGGCAACACCACATCATGGGGCTGTAGGGCAGTCACTGCTCCTGCTTCAGGCCACTGGGTGGGGAACTTCCCCTTCCTGCGAGGGATGGGGATTTTCAGCACTCTGGACAGCTCCAGCCAGCCAACCCTGCCCTGACGCTTCTCCCATTCCCAGCCAGCCCTGAGAGCTGCAGGTAACCCCTCCCTAGGTCAGTCCCTTGCAGCAGCCGGGAAGCCGGCTGCCCTCCCTGACCCAGCACAGAAGGAAGCAACAGATGGCTCAGAGGCATAAAGGAGACTGAGAGCCCATAGAGAGCTGGAGACAATCCCAGCCCCCCCCCTCACCTGTTTCCATGTTGCTCTGCAAACTGCCTCACCTGGGACAGACTGACAGACTCACCGCTCCACCTGCAACCCTGCTGGGGTGGTGGGAGGCACCACCCTGCTGCAAAGGATAGGCTGGCCTGGATGGGAAGAATGGCCCTTACAGGCCGGCGTGGCTGTCAGTCACTCCCGGCTCTTCCCTGTTGCATCTGCTGTTGGGTGACAGGTGAGCAGCAGGGGGGGGGGACTCAGCTTGGGAGAACCAGCCATTGGCTAGTATAAAATGGGGGCCACCTGGCTAGGCTGCCGCAGCTGCAGGAAGAGTTTTGGGGGTTGGACTGGATTGCAAACTGGATAGGAGCCGATGGTGCGACGGGTTGCAAGAGGGAACTGCCCTTATTGGGGGAGGAGTATTAGAAAGCAGGGTGGCCGCCCAGGCACATTTTAAAGGAACACTTATGAAAAATACATGTTGCAGGGCCTGCATTGGTGCAACATGCATTTTTCATAAGTGTTCCTTAAAAATGTGTCTAGGTGGCAACCCTATTAGAAAGTCACAGGACATCAAAGTTTGGCTTTGTTCCATGCAGGTGCATCCCCTGCTTGAAAGGAAAATGTGGACCCCTTGGCCCTAAAGGTGAATGAGGACCCAACTTGGCACCTGCAGCTGATGCCTGCATTTTGGGGTATCGTTTCAGGTATCCGAATTGGTATCCAAACACTGAGCGCTCGAAAAACCAAACATTTGGTTAGCAGGTTTTAAAAGTATCCAGAATGACTCAAGAAACTAAAATAAGATGCCCCAAATCTGGGACAAAATCAGGACAAAATTGGTATACTGTTTGTTGGTATTTTGGTATTTCAGGTACCTGATGGAAAACCAGTTCAGGTACTGAAAAGTACGCAAAATATTTGGTTCACTCCGGGTACCAGAAATTGGACAGGTCCCTCTGTTTTTGAGGGTTTTTCGTTACAGCTGGACTGCCAACTCTTTAAGCTCCTCATGGATCCTTCTCATCCAACTTTTAATTGAAAACACTCTAGAGGTGACGTAAGGGGAAGTGAACTGGTAGGCTTGGGAAAGGAAAATTCTTAACTTGCCATTGTCTTGAGAGTAATGCTAAGGGCAGGGAGGCGGATGTGGCTGGTGAATTGGAGATTTGACTGTGGTTCAGGCCGTATCTTGAGAAGCACTGATCGAAGGGAACTGGAAACGGTTTGGAGGGTAGCAAGGAAGTTGGTAAGGGGGGAAGGCAAGAAGTGCTAGATGGAGAGGCTGAAGGGACTGGACATGTTTACTGTGGGATTGAGCCTGTCCTGCCTCTGCTCTGCCTGCACATCTGACAGGCCACCTTTTAAAGGGCCCAGGCCTGCCCCGTCCAGAGCAGAGACGTGGGTGATGTCCACATGAACATCCATAGCCTTCACTGCTCACTCTGTACCTGGGCTGGAGATTTGGCTGTTCACTCCCACAGGGATAAGACAATACTGAGGATTGGTCTGGTGAGAAGAGGGCCACACGCCCAAAGTACCACGTGCTCAGGTACGTAGGTGTGATTGCACAAGGAAACGGTGAATGCACAGATGAGCTTCCAAGGAGGGGCTTGTGGATCCTCCCTTCCAAACCCACTCCTCCAATCCCTGCTCCCAGCCCTACTTTGCCAAACCTTGCTCAGGGTCGGACTACGTTTGCTGGGACTGGCATGGGCACCCGCCTCTCAGAGGAGAGGCTGGGGTTTCTGTGTCCGCCCATGGGTGAGGTGGTTTGTCTGCCTGGCAGAAGAGCAGCGGTGACAGGGGCTGGAGGAGGTGCCAGTGCTTTGCCGGGGCAAACGCTGGCACAAATGATGCCCTGGCTAAACCCAACAGGGGAGAGTAAGAGAAGGGTCAGGGGATTAAAATCCAGCCACCATTTTGCAAGGGCACAGTACGGCTGCGGCCCAGTTGGTGCAGGCACAAATCAAAATTTCAATTTCCGTAGAACCAGAATGGCTGGTTTGTGTCCGACAAAAAGATATGATCCGAATCTCTGAAGAACTGGTTCGGGACTAACTGTATTGGAGGAGGAGGAGGAATGGGGGTAGCAGGCTGAGCAGCCTTGAAGGAGTTAACAGCAGGCTCCCCTCCTCCCCCCCCCCCCCCCCAGCTAGTTCAGCGGAGGTGAATGGAGATGAACTGAGTGTGGGCAGCTGGGGTGGGGAGGGGTCATCTGAACAGTCAGGGATAAAAAAAAAACCCAAAGTCCATTAGGAAAGGAGCCCCCCCCCCCCCAAGAGACTGAGGAACACATCCGAGGTATAAGGAGCTTCCTCTAGCCAGAAAAAGGGCCTTGGGAGGGGAAGGTCTGCCTGGGGCGAGACACTGCTGTGTGGTGGTGGGGGTTTATATGGGGTAGCAGAGAATGCGGGAACCAGAGAAGTTGGGGCCCCATGAGAAATGATGTTGCAGGCCCCTCATAACCAGAACACTAGGCCCACTGATGACTCCGTTTCTGCTGACTCTGGAACTCAGGGGCTCTTGCTCCTAGTTCCGTGAGTCACCCATCGTTCTTCCCTGAGAGTGCATTGTTTATTATGCTCGGGGGAAATCACGAGTCTGTACCTTTCAGTCCCAAATATTGCTTTCTGCCTCTGGGCTGGTGTTGCTGACGATTGACAAACCAGACTATACATTTCAACCTGGGGAGGAAGCTTGCATTTTCTGTCATTTATCAGGGGCTAGTCATGGGGATATCATTTTTTTTTAAATCATTTACCTTTAAGGAGTAAAAAAACCCACCCCCAACCTTACTGCTCATAAATGTTTGCTACGGAGCGTCTAATCTTTTTATTCTCATGCTCTTACAAAGATGTTGCTTTTAGGCTAAATTTTCATTGTTTTGTAGCCTTTAAGGCCACAAGGTTTTCTCTGCCTCCTTTAAACGCCACCTTGGAATTGATCCCACTTGCGGGAAGCGGCCCGTGACTTGAACGCACCCAGCGACTGTCGACCCGGCTCATGTCCCCTGGGAAGCAGTTCCAGGGTTTAATTACTCTCTCTGCTTGGATGGAAGTTGCATATTGAGGTCAAACTTGTCTAAATATTTCTCCTGGCTGTTTTCTTTTTGCTATGCCTTTGGCTACAGGACAGAATCCAATGGCTAGTCTGCGTGCAAGTTCTGTAGCTACACAACAGAGCAGGTCACCTTTTGGCCTTCTCGTAAGCTGAACAGACTGTGTTCCTGCAGCCCTGCATCCAGCTCAAGGATGTAGCTAGCTATCCTGCTCTCTGGGGCAGCTGAGTCCCCTTCTGCTTGGAGACGGGTGACGAGGTCTAGACCATTTCCTGCTCCCAGGGTCCATTCCAACGGTCCAACCCAGCGCCTGCTCAGTCAGCCTTTTTTTTTTTTTGTGGTTCCTGGATCTTTTTTTGCAACTCTTCTTTGAACTCTTTCCAATATTTGGAACAGACTCTCCAGGGAGGCGGCGGGCTCTACTTTGCTGGAGGTTTTCAAGCAGAGGCTAGACGACCATCTGTTGGGGATGCCATAGCTGTGGATTTCCTGCATTGAGCCAGGAGTTGAACTAGATCACCTCTGAGGGACCCTTCCAACTCTATGATTCTATGATTTCCCCATTGTTGTTGAGGTATAGGTCCCAGAATTTGATTTATTTATTTAACATTTATATCCCATCCCTCATGCCCACAAGGCAGCCCAGGGCAGTGAACAACAATCAATAAAACAATAAAAAAATTAAAAAACAATTTAAAAATACAATATGTGGAGATTGGGGAACCCCCCCCCACACCCTCACCCCTCGCCAAAAGTCTGACGGAACAGCCAGGTCTTACATAAACGTCGAAACAGCAGGAGAGTGGGAGCCAACCGAGCCTCCTCTGGGAGTGAATTCCACAGCACAGGGGTGGCCACCGAAAAAATTCTCACATCGGTGGCCACCCGCCTCACCCGGGGAACCTCCAAAAAGGCTCCCACGGACGATCTCAGGGGTCGCACGGGCACATGGGGAGTGAGGCGATCCCGCAGATAAGCAGGGCCCAGGGCGTGAAGGGCTTTAAAGGTTAGAACCAGCACCTTGAACCTGGCTCGGTGCTTTATAGGCCGCCAGTGCAGAGCCCGGAGCACTGGTGTCATGTGCTCCCTGCGACCCGCCCCCGTAAGGAGACGGGCCACGGCATTCTGCACCAGCTGCAGCCTCCGGACCAGCTTCTCGGGCAGCCCCACGTAGAGCGCGTTGCAGTAATCCAGCCTCGAGGTGATGAAGGCATAGATGACTGTGGCGAATGGGATGCCCTAGCTCAACCGCTCTCTTCAGTGCTGCGTGCGTACAAATGTAACCTCGTTCCCCTGCTTCTGCTTGATATTCCCTCTTCCTGCCAGCTCCTCCTTTAATTTTCAGCTTTTCAAATTTGGTTCTGATGGTTTGTTAAAGAGATTGCCTGGGAGGACTGAGGCCCAGTTCATTTGGGATGGCCTAGCTCCCAGCATGTTGTTTTGTAAAGAGACTCCAATCTGTTTCAATGGGAGGAAACCAGCGATGTTAGAAACGTTGGCAACTGGTGGGGAGTGTAAGGGAGCAACGCCAGGAATGGAGGGATTCTGCCACAGGAGAATTGCAAATAACACAGGTCATAAATCATGGATCTACTGGCTCTGAGAACATCTGATTCTTAAACTGCTGTTGCTACTGATGTAGTTCAGTAGGATGGTCCATTGGCCTGACTTAGACTGTTTATAAAATGGGCACAGCTGGGGGGGGGTTTCGCCCACGCACATCCAGTGGGGGGGAATAGAACAGGTCAGGGATAGGGGTGTGATGGAGGGATGCTTCAGTGGGTGTGGGATGAGTGGCCCCATGGGGGTGCGTCTCCTCTAAAAATGGCCTTAGTGTGACAAGACGGCGGCCCTTTTCCTCTTCCTCCTCCAGGCTTAGAGGAGGCTCCCTCTTGCTCTCAACAGAGAGTGTTACCACAGTGGCAGCAAAACCAAACAGGAAATCTCTTGTTTTAATTATAACCTTCAGCATAACATCAGGCTGCGTCTGGCACAGCGCAACGGATGCTTGAGTCTCTTCCTGGCCCAGTAACAAAGTCTGTTGGTATCTTCGGGGTGGTTACAGTTTTACCAGTCCCGGGCTTTATCCTGCAGCAGTCTGTCTCTGGCTCAGTCGTTTCCTCTGCCAAGTCGTTCTCCAGCTTTTGAGAGGCCTCTCTCCCTGTTCCCCCTCTTCTCCACTTGCAACACCGGGCAAAAATCCGACCCGCGCGTGGCAATGGCAGCTCTCTGGTCTGGGACAGGAAACAGCCGCCACCGCTCTCTGGGTCGAGGACGGGCACCGGCCAAACGTGCCTGTGACTGGAGAGACGTCCCACTGCCCGAACGCCCTGGGTAGGGGGTGCCCGGCCCTACTCCCAGTGCCCTGCCGTGAGGGGCAGCCACGGTGCGGGGTCACGGTGGGGACGGCCAGGCCGAATGGACACGATGCCCCACTATGGCCTGCATTGGCCCTTATGGGTGGCCCTCAGGCCGGGATGTGCACCCAGGATCACCTGGGGCACCCCGGGTCAATATCTGGCAGCTGGGGACAGACATGTGGCTGGTTCCCCAGCCCAGGTGGGCTATAGCAGGCCCGTGTGGCATCTGTTTTTACCCAAAGGCTCCCAGGCTGAATCTCCGCCACCAGCTGTCTTGAAACGAGCCTGGATGTGCACAGCACCCTCCCCAGAGTGATCACTTCTCCACACCCCATCTCCTCAGCTCCTTGTCTGGCTTCTTTCTCCTCCCCCTTCCAACTGCCCTTTCCCGGGTTCCATCTCGTTTCCGACTGGCAAATTAAACCCTTTGCACCATTTCTGCTTCCCCCAAACCGTTTAAGTAAGTCCCCTATCAGCATAATGTTAACGACGTATTCTATACGGTCACGCTTAGTACGGCACTTTTTATGGTCTCCAGGATGGTAGACGTCAAACATAAGAGACATGATGGGTTTGTCGGGTTTTGAAAGAAGCAACGTCCTTTCTGTTCTGTCATGCTGCGGGCTCCGAAAATAAGGAATTTCCATTTCTGTCCTATAGAGGCGAGGGATTTTGAAATCAGGGAAATTTATTATGGTTTTTTTTGGGGGTCTTCAATAAGGGATTTGCCCTTACAAGAAGAGACATCTGGTCACCCTAAGAAGAATGCTTAACAAAATAAATAAATTGCTAGCCCCCCCCCCCCTGCTATCCAAGAAGACATGCCCCTTTCCCCAGATTGCTCACCCCTCATTGTCAGGGTAGGGAACAGAACCTTAAATCTGACCATGGAAATCGGAGACTGTTTGAACCCAAGTGTTTTGTTCTGAATCCAAGGGAGCCAGGACTGGGTCTATCTCAGGCAGAGAACAACACATCTTGGTACATAGTAGCCCATTTCCCCCACCCTCTTATCAATATTGGTGGGTGTTGGGCAGGGTGACGAAAACAGGAAAGACAGAGGGGACGCTGAGTGGCCGGAGGTAGAGTCAGGTGATGGGGTTTGGGGAGATTTCTGCCACTTGCAGTCAGAGGTTCTGAACCCACCTCCGTGACATTTCCTTCTCCTGGAAGAACAGTTTCAGCCTGCTGGCTTTAGATCCGACCTGGGGCTGTTTTTCATTTGGTCCCTTTCCAATTCTTGGATCTGGCCCATGGATCCTGTCTGTACCCTCAAGCCCTGAAAGCGTGAGTTCAGGGGAAGGAACTGGAGAGGCAGGCTTGCATTCCAAGGGGATCCATGATACCAATTCATGACCAAGACCCTTCCCTCCATGCTGAGCACGCCCCCAACTCCTATCAGGACTGCAAAGCTTGTATTCATTTTCAGAGAGGCCCCTGGGAGGCACAACATCCTCCACCCTTGCCTCTGCTGTCTTCCACGGGGCAGACCTTACAGGGAGGAGACCCCTGCCAGGAAAGGGACTGCAGCAGCAGAATCTGATACTGCTCTGTCCTCAGGTGAAACACACCTGTTGGGTATTGGATATACCGGAGGGAGGGCTGCAGAGCAAGATGGGAGGCAGGATTAAGGCCTTTGTTTCACGGAGTCACGCACACCTCCAACAAAACTGCCTCAAGGTGAGCGAGTCGGGGAGTACAAGCATCTGTCCCGCTGACTGCACTAGCAGCTGCACTACCCCCCTCTCCCCTCCGGAGAGACGCTTCCTTGTCAGTCGCTGGCTCTCTGGAAATGGATTCCACCAAGAGATGATGACAGATGGGGCTAGTCCTGTGACCCTACTTGACCGCTTTCCCAGAAGCCTTTGCATGTCCAGTGTTGGGCGGGTCGATTAATAGTCCCTACTCCTAAGGGCTGCCTTCCAACCAGGGGCATAGTTAGATGGGAACGGAGCCTGGAGCAGATGGGACGGGGGTCTCCTCTTGGGGCCCCCCACTCTAGTGTACAAATGCATGCTACTTGCGTGTGCCCCCCCCTCCCTCCAGGTGTGTGGTCCCTGGTGCACCACCGATTACAGCGTGTGAGGTGAAATGGACTGAGGAAATGTCCCTGCAGGGCCTGTTGTACACATTGCTTTCTGTCTCGGGGGTGGGGAATTACCTTGGTCATGTCGTCTGTGTGACTGCTACAGAGTGGGGTTAATGACTGCAGGGGGAGGCCACATGAACAGTTACCCCTTGGGGTTAGCTATTCATCAGGAGGTTACTTTACCCCTCTGGACCGATGTTTGTGTGGCCGGCGGCCGCTCCATATAGTCACTAAAACAGGAGGGAATGTTACCGTCACCCCGTAGTGTTCACATGAACAGTGTTACCCCTGAACCACCTCTGGGTTAATTTATCCATGTACCACACCCATGGTGTTTTGTGTGAGCAGGAGAGACCAGACAGCAGGTTAGGACTGGGGCTCCGAGGAGCAAGGGACAGAGGGGATGAATTCCCAAATGCAAGGTCTCACCCTACGCTGGGTGCGTGACGTGCCCCCTCGATGGAGGCATGGGGTCTGTGTGTGCACAGCCCTGCATCTCCTGCCAATACCGTTTCATTGCACTGAGCTGCACGCCCACAGCAGAAGGACGGAGCATGCACGCAGAACGGGGTGTGGGGGTAATACTGGGATCCACACGTCTACACCCCAGATAGCCCCATCCTGCCCCCTCCCTGCTGCTCCTGCTGCCTGGGGCTCTCTCGCTCAGCAGGTTTTGCAGTAGACCTCAAACAGGCTGGCCACGGAGTGCATCCGGTAAAAGATGCCGAGGGGCAAGGAGATCTTCACCACGATGGCCCAGAGGGTGAAGCCGTAGAAGGATTGCTCAATCTGGCTGACCAGGTGCGGCCGGGTGCCGTAGGCGTAGAGGATCCACACCTGTTGGCGAAGCAAGGGAGACAGCAGGGTGTCAGCAACGTGGCCGCATCCGGTGTCCCTGCGGTGACGCCCACTGCCCCCTAGTGGAGGCCACCAGACCTACCTGGGCAGCAGGTGGGATGAGAACCCTACTGTCCGCAGGCCAAATCCGGCCGGCCACTTTCTTTGGCCCCTTTCCAGCTCCATGAGTCTGGGCCCTGGATCCACTCTCTGCCTAAGCACTTGAGAGCGGGAGCTCAGTCAGGGAAGGAGCTGAGGGCAGGGCCCTCAAGGCCAGGGGATGGATGCAGGGCACAGATCCATGCTCTGAACCCTCCCCTTTCTTCTCCCATCTTGAGCGCATCCCTTTAAGTGCTCCCACCCCCAATCCAGTCTGACGAACCTGGACTAATTTTCCTAGTGGCCCCACAGGAAGGAACAGGCTCCCCACCCCCTACTAACTAGCTGACCCCCTAACTCCTGATCCTGCCCCCTGCTCCCCTATAAATCACCATGGTGCAGAGCAGCTGACAAAAGCAAAGGGACACTCTGTTAGATTGACAGGCAGCGGATTTTAAACAAAAGGGAGTGCTTTTTGTGACACAGCGACCTGCGGAACTCCTTGCTGCAGGACAGCATGTAGCCATTAGTATAAGCAGACTCCAGAAAGGAGTGGCTAAGTTAGTGGAAGATAAAACCGCTATTAGCCCAAATGGTTAGGAGATGAAATCTCTGACTGCGGAGCGTGCATGATGGGAAATGCGTTTCCCCATAATGCACTGCGACATTCAATGCCGCTCTATTTATGCCCTGGTTTTCTACGCTTCCTCAGTAGCATCTGCCCCGAACCCTCAGACCCAGGGGGGAAAGGATCTACCAGGATCAGCAGAGCCCAGCTGCATCAAGTCTGGGCCCGGTGCTGTCAGGAGCCGGTCCATCTTGGACTAGAGTGGCCATCTCTCCCCTTTAAAAGAGGACGCTTATGGAAAATACATGTTGCCGGGCTGCATTGCTTCCAGTGCAGCCCTGCACCATGTATTTTTCATAAGTGTCCTCTTTTAAAGGGGAGAGATGACCACCCTGTCTCGGACCCAGCTTTCTCGCTGGAGCTGGGCTCGATGCTGGGGCCACTGTCAGAGACGGGATCCTGGATCAGAGGTGTGACTTCATGCTGCAGCTGTTATGTTCTTGTACCATGTAGCGAACTCTGGGTTTGGAAAGAGAGTCTCTGGGGGTCGGTGGGAGGCTCTGTTTTTCTGGGTCAGCCAGGGACATGTCTATAGCTCCGAGAAATCAGGTTTTCTGGGGGCAGCAGGGGGCGGCCGACGCTTGCAAGGGGGTGGATCATAAGGGCTTTCCTGCCGCTTTCCCGACATCGCGCCACCCCCTGAGAAGCATCATGATTGTCATGGGGGGGAGGAGCTACCTTGGAAAGGGGTGTGACAGCCCCTATGCCCCGCCCCTGCCAATGTAGGCCACGCCCCCACCATTGTGGGAGCTGACCATGCTGGGGAGGGGGGCTGTTGTGGAAAACAAGGGACCCCATAGTAGGAGTGTGTGTGTGTGTGTGTGTGTGTGTGGGAGAACTAGAGGCATAAAGGGTTTGGGAGGATGGCATGGGGTGCTGAAGGTAGAACACCTCCCCTTCACCCATTTAGTCCCAGTTTTCTTCTCTGCATCAAGCACTGGTTTTGAGGCAACAGGTCTCCATGTGGGCATCAAATCCACCTGAGCAAGGCCCACTTGGGCAACTGAAAATATGGACCACGGTCTCCGTGGGGACAAGAGTGACTAACCCCCGGCCCTGATGCTGCTCACCGAGATGTTGTAGAAGATGAGGAGGATGGAGATGTTCTGGAGAATCTTCCTCCTTGCGGTCAGCCTCTTGGGTTCCCCTCGGGGCCGGGAGATCTCCGAGAGGGTCACGTCCCCATGGCAGGCCATCAAGCACCCGTTAGGCTGCTCTGCCAGGTCAGCCATGAGCTTGGCTGGTGCGGGGCTGACGGACAAGCAGGAGCTACAGTTGCCGGCACCGTCCTGCTGCTCCGGGGCCCTGGAGATGGAGAAGATCCAGTTGTTGCTGTGAGGGTGGTCACTCTGGATTTCTGGCTTGTGGGGGCCCCTGGAGTAGAGGGCTTCAGTGATGAAGAGGTTTTGGCCCAGCACCTGGATGGTCTTGCAGAGGGAGAAGCAGAGGTCCAGAAGATGGAGGCTGCCGTTGATGTGGAGGAAGAAGATAGCCACCAAGGAGAAGACGGACACCATGAGGGGCCCGCAGGAGCTCCCCAGAAGCAGAGTCACATCCAGACTCCTCACCACACTCTTGGCCTTGTCGGCGGAGGAAGCGGCCACGTCTCCCCGGAGCCTGTAAGCGGCGATGCCAACCAAGGAGGCCAGGAACATGGCGGAGAGCAGCACGGAGTTGAAGATGTAGTAGGTCCGTAGGGCCTCGGGGACAGTCTCGGGGGACTTGGCCAGCACCCCGAAGGAGATCATCACCCCAAAGGTGGCGGAGATGGCCAGGGCTCCCAGGACGAGGCCCACAAAGGCCCCGCTGAGGTGAAACCGCCCCCGGCGGCTGAGCTGGGGCTCCCTGCGGCAAGCGGCCTGCCCGGTGTTCTTCCAGATGATGTAAAGCATGGTGGAGGAAAAGAGGCTGAACTCGATGTTGAAGGGGTGCAGGTAGTCAGTCCCCTCGGAGAAGATGTGGCAGAGGCTGGTGGCACAGGTGCAGCTGTTGGTGTGGGAGCTGCCTACAGGGGGAGACAGAGGGGTTCTTGAGTGCCAGCAAGGGGAGAGCGACATGGGTATGATTTTAATGGGAGGGGGTTTGCTGTCACTACACCAGCTCTTTCTCCAACTTTGGGGTGTGGGTAGATCTCCCTAAACACCCCCTTAGCTCCCTCTGTTGTATCAGTGCCCTTGCCACAGAAAGGGATGCCAGGGAAACCGCTCTGGAGGACTTCATACCATTGAATTTTGAGAGCAGAGAGGCTGTGAGTGACACGCAGGAAGGGGAGGAGCTACAGCTGAGTGAGAGCCAGGGAGTGTGTGTGTGTTCTACTTTCTGGGCAAACTGCATCTCCTACGTGGAGACAGGAATAAGGCTACAGGGCAGGGCTCTCAGAGTCTGGCTCCAAGGGAAGGAAGAGGGGTTAGTTATCACCAGAGCCACTCAGAGAGGTTGAGAGCAAGAGGCAGCTGAGGTAGAGTTGGGAGAAGGAGGGAGGAGGCAGCTCAGTGGGGTTGGGGAGAGGAGGTTGTTGGGTAGGGCAGGGCTAGGGTGGGAGGCAGCAAGGTCAGACTGAGGATGGGAGCAGAAGAGGGATCCCAGCCTCCTTAAATACTGTTTATAAGCCAATCATCTAGCTTGGGGTGGGACTTGGGGAGAAGCTGGCCAATCCCCTCCAAAATGTCTGACTCTCCCTTGTCCAATCAGGCCCCTCCTCACCGTGTGAGACGTGGGGCCCGTCACCCTCATGAGCCTGGTAGAATTCCTGCAGCTGCTTCATGGACTCGTCCAGCACGACGCTCATCCAGGCCAGGATGTTGGTGGCCAAGGTGTGCATCAGCCCAAACCTGCAGGCCGGAGAGCACGAGAAAGTGTGTGTGCAGGGGAGCATGGTGTGGGTGCGAGACCTTCCAAACATGGACCCTTGCGAGGCATGTCAACACACCCAGGAGGGGATGCACTGCCACCAGTGACAGATACCCCCGGCATGGGCACATCATCCTCCACAACCTCCTGGCACCCTCATCATGCCCTCCCCATAACGCCCTAGCACCCCACTGCTCCCCACTCAAGACCCCTAGCTTCTCCTTCAGCCTCCCACTCAGAAAAAGCATAAGAACATAAGAAGTGCCATACTGGGTCAGACCAATGGTCCATCTAGCCCAGCATCCTGTCTCCGACAGCGGCCAATCACGGTGGCTTGGGAGAAGCATTCCAACAGGTCACAATGGGGGAGCCATTCCCTGTTGTTTTCCCCCAGCTCCAGTCACGTTCCCTGATCCTGTCTGGCTAATAGCGGCTAATGGAGCTATCTTGTCCAAACCTCTTATAAACTCAGCTCTAGTACTAGCCCTTACCACAGCCTCTGGCAGGAGATTCCACAACCCAATTATACGCTGAGTGAAAAAATATTTTATTTTATTTGTTTTAAACTTGCCACCCATGAGTTTCATGGAGTGTCCTCTAGTTCTAGTACTAGCGAAGAGGGTAAATAACTGCTCCTTGTTTATTAGCTCCACCCCACTCATGATTTTATAGACCTCTCTCCTATCTCCTCTCAGTCGTCTCTTCTCCAAGCTGAAGAGCCCCAACCTACCAAGCCTCTCCTCATACGGGAGCCCTTCCATGCCCTTGATCATTTTTGTTGCCCTTCTCTGTACCTTTTCTAGTTCAGCTATGTCTTTTTTGAGATGGGGCGACCAGAACTGCACACAATATTCGAGGTGCGGTCGCACCATTGATTTGTATAGAGGCATTATGACATCCTCAGTTTTATTCTCTATCCCCTTCCGAATAATTCCTAACATTCTGTTTGCTTTTTTGACTGCTGCTGCGCACTGCGCTGTGGATTTCATTGTATTGTCCACAACCACCCCCAGATCCTTTTCCTGAGTGGTAACTCCTAGCTTAGTACCCAGCATTGTGTACGCATAGTTTGGATTATTTTTCCCTACGTGCATCACTTTGCACTTGTCCACATTAAATCTCATTTGCCATTTAGATGCCCAGGCACCCAGTGTCGTAAGATCCTGTTGCAGTTCCTCACAGTCTGCTCGTGTTTTAACTACCTTGAATAACTTGGTGTCGTCTGCAAATTTGATCACCTCACTCTTAACACCCTTTTCCAAATCATTAATGAATACATTAAACAGCACCGGTCCCAATACAGATCCCTGAGGCACACCACTTTTTACATCTCTCCATTGTGAAAACTGACCATTTAGTCCTACCCTTTGCTTTCTATCTTTTAACCAGTTTCTGATCCATAGTAAGACACTACCTCCTATCCCATGACTTTTTAATTTTCTCAAGAGTCTCTCATGAGGGACCTTATCAAATGCTTTCTGGAAATCCAGGTACACTATATCTACTGGGTCTCCCTTGTCCACATGCTTATTTACACCCTCAAAGAATTCCAACAGGTTAGTGAGGCATGACTTACCTTTACTAAATCCGTGTTGACTCTTCCCCATTAAGCCATGTTTGTCAACATGCCCTGTAATTCTGTCCTTAATGATGGTTTCCACCATTTTGCCCGGCACAGACGTCAAGCTTACTGGTCTGTAGTTTCCAGGATCGCCTCTGGATCCCTTTTTAAATATCGGGGTTACATTTGCCACCCTCCAGTCCTCGGGTACAGTGGCAGATTTTAGTGACAGGTTACAAATTACTAACAGTAGGTCTGCGATTTCATATTTGAGTTCCTTCAGAACTCTCGGGTGAATGCCATCTGGCCCTGGTGACTTGTTAGTATTCAGTTTGTCAATTTGCCCTAGAACATCCTCCAACGTCACATTGATTTGTAACAGCTCTTCCAATTCCTCACCCACAAGGCAAGGATCCGGCGTGGGTAAGTCCCCCAAATCCTCCGCAGTGAAGACAGACGCGAAGAACTCATTCAGCTTCTCTGCAATGTCCTTATCCCCCCTGAGCGCCCCTTTTACTCCCCTGTCGTCTAATGGCCCAACTGACTCCCTAGCAGGCTTCTTGCTTCTGATGTATTTGAAAATGTATGTATATGATCTTGGAATCACTGTGGACAATACACTTAAATCCTCAGCTCAGTGTGAGCAGCAGTCAAAAAAGCAAACAATGTTAGGAATTATTTGTAAAGGGATAGAAAATGACACTGAAAATGTCATAATGCCTCTCTATAAAACTATGGTGTGACTGTACCTTACATTTTGTGTGTGGTTCTGGTCACCTCATCTCAAAAAAGACCTAGTAGAACTAGAAAAGGTCCAGAGAAGGGCAACAAAAATGATCAAGGGTCTGGAACGGCTTCCGAAGAAGAGAGGCTTGATAGGTTGGGGCTCTTCAGCTTGGAGAAGAGACGACTGAGAGGGGATAGGATAGAAGTTTATACACTCATGAGCGGTGTGGAACGAGTTAATAGGGAGCGGTTATTTACCCTTGTCTCAAATAGCACTAGAAATAGGGGGCACTCCATGAAACTGGCTGGCAGCAGATTTAAAACAAATAAAAGAAAGCATATGTTTCTCTCTCGACGCACAACTAACTTGTGGAATTTGTTGCCCCACGGCTCAGAGTTCTCCCTGTGAATCTCTCTGGGTCCTCCTGCCTCATCGCTCAGTCTCCCGCACCCTCCTACCCTACTCGCCGTGCCACAGCATATCGTCTTCCTAAGGGTAGGAACGGCTGTGGTCTGAAAGCTTGGTGGTGGCTCCACATCATGAATTTGCAGACGGCAGCATCTCTCACTTGGCTGCGGCTCCTCCCCTTCCTGTAGTGGCACAGGGTACCATAACAGGCATGGAGAGATCCATCCACCCCCTCCAAAATGGGAGGGGGTGATCTATTGTGTCCCCGCATCGCCCTCATGCTTGTTCCCTCCAACTGGTCAACCCCACTGCGTCTGCCTCCTTCCCACCCTTCAGGAATTGTCCCTACCTGTTGAGATGCTGGTGTTCTTGGATGCACACCTTAGCATGGAATGCCAGCAGGGAGACCTGTGGGAAGGGAAAGCATGAGGAGAGATGAGAGAATAAGAGAAACACACTTCCCTGGCCCATTGCCCTCACCTGTCCTCATTCCCACCCCTCCCTGTTTATCAAGCTCTCTGCAGTCTGTCTCCCCAGAGACCGTCCTTTAACGGTGGGGGCCATTTTGTGTGCGGGTTGAGTGGAGCGTGTTAGACGTTCATGCCCTGGTCGCTCCAGCAGTCAATGGGCATTTTTTACACACACATTAACGTTCCGGATGTTTCAGTCTTCTGGGTTTACAAGCCCACAAGTAAGTTCCGGATTCATTTTTCACACAAACACTGCCCTGAGGCAGCCTATAGTAGCCGCAGCTGTAGACGTGAGGGGCTGCCATGGAAACCAAGTGACCACAGCTGCCTGGAGCAAAGCAGTTTACCAGGAGAACCTTTTACACACAAAAGTTCTGGGAGAAGTTCCACGCAGACGTTCAAAGATCTGGATGTTTAAGATCTGGGTGAGTGATTTAGACACACAGAAAGTTCAGGATGTAACCACAAACATGCAGGAGAAATGTGTGTGTAAAAACACTCACTGTCTTTTGGTCTGAGATGGGGTGGGGGCAGGAACTGATTTCAGGGGCGACTGTGGCTGGGAAGTAGGGTGGCCAGCTATGCACATTTTACAGGACACTTACAAGAAATGCAGGTTGCAGGGCTCCATTGGCTCCAATGCAGCCCTGCAACCTGCATTTCTCATAAGTGTCCTCTAAAAGTGTCCGGTTTTCTTGATTCCACACAGTCGGGCTTTCGCCCAGACTACGGCACGGAGATGGCCTTGGTCAATGACCTCCTGGTAGAGCTAGATAGGAGGTCGTATGACCCTGCTAGTTCTACTGGATCTATCGGCGACTTTCGATACGGTGAACCATGAGATGCCGGTGACCCGCCTGCAGGACCTAGCCGGGGTGAACGGAACTGTTTTAGGATGGTTCCATTCTTACCTTGCCGGGAGATCGCGCAGGTGGGTCTGTACATCGTCCCCTGGGGCTCTCCTGTGGGGGTGTCCCGCAGGGCTCTATTTAAGTCCCCTCTCTTATTCAACGTGTATATGAAGCCACTTGCGGAGCTGGCGGGGTTCGTTGTCATCAATACCCAGACGACACCCAGCTGTGTTTATCCTTTCCATCCGCCCCAGGCCCTGCCGTCACCTTGCTGTCCCAGTGTCTGGCCGCTGTGGGGGGCTGGATGAGGGCGAGCCAATTGGAGCTCAATCCCGATAAGACGGCGGTGATGTTGGTGGGCGAGGGCGGAATTCGGGGGGAGGGGAACCGTCCCATTGTTGGGGGGTATTTGCCCTCCATTGGGCTTGATTGGAGGGGCTGGTTTTGACCTTTAAGGCCCTCAATGGCTTGGGCCCTGCTTAACCCGAGTGACCGCCTCACCCCCTGGGATCCCGGACGGTCTCTGCGGTCATCCAGGAGGGCCCTCCTGGAGGTGCCGTGATATCGGTGGGTCTGAACGGGCAGGCGGGGGTTCTCGGCGCGCTTTGGAACGCCCTCCCGGCAGAGATCTGCCTTAGCCCGAATCTCCTTGCCGTCTGCCGGAGCCGTAAGACCCGGCTCTTCCGTCAGGCGTTTGACGGGGGGTGGGGAGAGTGGGTGGGTGGGTGGAGGGATGTTTTCTGTACAGATCTTTTTGCTTTTGCCGCAATCATGATTTTATAGCTATGTATTTATTGTTTTATACTGTTGTTGGTTTAACTTGGTTGTGAGCCGCTGAGAGTCGCCATGGGTGAAAGGAGCGGGATTGAATTGTTTAAAAAATAAGAAATAATAATAAAATAATAAAATGTGCATATCTGACTACCCTTACAGGAATGCTGGAGGGGGACCCGAGATGGGGCTCAGCAGGAGGGGAAGTGGTGAAGGGAACAGGAGGGGAAATTGGGGTGCGGGCCGTGCTGGGCTGCTAGCTAGGCCGGGGAGATGCAGAGCAGCGGGAGAGAGACTGGCAGCCTGTGGGGAGAGGGGAGGATGTTGGGGAAGGGTTTGGGAGGGCTGGGGTATCGGGGCCTGGCATGGCTAGGAGTGCTGGCCGATTGGGGGATTGGGTAGCTATTCTGGGGCCCCCCTCCTCCGCCCTGCAGTCTTTGCACCAGAATTAAGCTGCGCGCGAGAGTTCAAGTCCCCCACCTGGGTGATGGTGAACACGGCTTGCACGACGGGGAAGGCGGCGATGAGCAAGGACGTACAATGCCGCAGCTCATAGGAGTAGCCCAGGGACAGGCAGTCCAGCACCAACGTGGCCAGCGCAAAGAGCGAGAGGCCGCCTGTGGGGTAAGAGAACACAGCTCCCTCAGCCACCGGTCAGCGGCGGCCAGTCCGCCCCCAGAGTAGCGGGTGCAGCCGGGGAACCCTCATGACTCTGTCTACGGTCCATTTCCAGCAGCGGCCATTTTGTATGACAGAGGAGCCACCCCTGCCCCGCTCTCACCAGGCTGCTTGACCTTTGTCCTGTTTCTAGGAAGGAGAACAATCAAGGGAGCGCTTGCCTGCTCTTTGCAGGCAAATTAAAAACCACCTTCACCAAGAGAAAATTTCAGAGCAGGACAGAAGGCATCAGCGGAGTTGCATGTGTGTTTGTGGGGACGGGGGGGCAAGTGTGGCACCGTAAGACCTTGGCAGCCTTAAACCTGGGCCAGCAGGGATCCAGAGCAACTGCTCTGACGTTTGCTACCAATAGGAACTAGCTACAGCCCCAGGACAGCCATATTGAACTCCTACAAGTGCACCTCGTCCCCGGGTCCTGATTGGTCAGGATCACCTGCTTCCCCATTGGCTACTTGGGGGTATAAAGGGCACACAGAAAACCAGAGGTGTCTGTCTGTCTGTGCATTGCTCTAACCCTCCTCCAAGTCTTCTGCCGTGGACTCTAAACCCTGCTCTAAACCCCACCTCCCCATTTCCTTAGACTTTCTGGCTCCTGAGCACCAATATAGCTTGGTTCTTTGGCTGCAGCCCCCTGGCTTGACCCAGCAATGCCCTCAACCACAACTTTGGCTTGACCTTGGAATTCTGACCTCCTGGCTTTGACCCTGCTTCCACCTGAATGCCAGCACACGACGGGTTCGGACTGAGGGACGTTTGCAGAGGGGCGTGGGGGAAGGAATTGAGGGGCGTTGTCAGGGCTCTGTGTGGGGGGTGGCAAGAGGGAGTGCAGGGGTGGGGCAGAAGGGTTTGTGAGTCAGGACTAAGGGACGTTGGCAGGGTTGTGTTCCATACCTCCCTCTGCTGTGTGTCAAAGCCCCTGTACTCCTGGGAATGGAGATTTCCCCCCCTCAGGTTCAGCCCAAGGGCATTGTGGATTAGAAGGCTCTGTTCTGTGACAGCTTCCAATCCTCCCAGGAGATTCCCCCCAGAGGCAGCGCTCTCCCTCTCCCCATGCAAGAGTCAGGGATCTCCAAGGTGCCCATACCTTTCAGCCAGCTGGCGCCAGCATGGGGATCCTGGTGTGTTTTGAGCTGCCGGTTGCCGGCCGAGGCCCAGCTGAACCAGAGCATCCAGGTGCAGGAGGAGAGCATGAGGGCCGCCAGGAAGGCGTGGACGTTGTGGCTCTGTGGGCTGTGCTGGTGCATCTCGGCCAGTAGGACAGCGCTGCCCACGAAGGTCAGGAGGGCAAGGTACAGCAGGGAAAGCAGCGAGCCAGCTCGGGTGTTGGCTCCTCCGGGGGAGCAGGACCCTTTGGCTGGGCAGGGCGGCAGCGTGTGACTCATTGCCCTGGAAGGTGAGACTGAGGGGGGGACAGACAGCGGGAGAACGGGAGATGAGGTAGCCAGTCGAAGGGAGAGGCTGAGGGGGTAGATTTGACCCCACACCCACAGCTTCAGCTGCAGAAATCTCTCCCGGAGACAAGCTGCTACCGCCTTGCCAGGCAAGTAGCTCAAGACACACACAACCCTTGGGTGCAATTGCGGCATCCCAAAGGGTGGGGAGTCCCCCTGGTTTAAAAGGAAGCCCCTTTCCAGGGGTCTAGCCACACCCATAAGGACCTTTCTGGGGCAGGCCCACTCCCAGCTGTGCTATGGGGTGGGGATGATTGGCGGCCTAGATGCCTCAATTCCTTCATACTTAACCCCCCCCCCAACTACGCGCACACACACGCTGAGGATTGTCACCGAGGCAAGTGTTGAAGGAACACTTATGAAAAAGACATGTTGCAGGGCCTGCAGGTGACTAAGGCAGGCCCCACAACATGCATTTTTCATAAGTGTTCCATAAAAATGTGCCTAGGTGGGCACCCCTACTCATTCCTCGCACAGGACGGTGCATGGACCGAGGGTGGGATGATACCGGGTGACACCCCCTCCCAGGCCCACTCTTTCTGTTACCCCCTCCCTCCGGGTGTGGGGGAATCTGTTGGCCACGTGCAACTAGGGGTTTCAGATAGGCAGTTGTGAGGGGCAGGGAGGGGGCATCTCAGGCCTCACGAGGAGTGACAGCCCCTATGGCACAGGATCCTGGCTGGCAGTCTTGCCTGCCCGGTCTCTGCAGACCCCTCCACTCACCTTGGCCCCTGGGGTCACCTTGGCCCCGAGGAGAGGAGAGGTTTCTCAAGCCTCTCCTCCTGGCTATGGGTCTCCAGGCCATCGCCCCATGGAGTCTCCCACTCCTCGGGAGGGATGGGGAAGGGGGCTGGCAAATGATTTTCTTCCTAGGTCTTTGATCCCAAGAGGCAAATAGCTCTTCCTCCCCCTGCCCTCCTCCCCGGACACAATCCTGGAAAGGAGAGCGACCAGGCTAGTCACCCTTGTCCAGACCCCCACTCACCGAGCCCCCAGGCTTCCACGCATGCCCTATTCCTTTCCCTGCTGCCGCGGCCGAATGCCCCAGGTCTCTGGGTGGGTGAGGCATTTATATCCCGGGGTGGCTTCTAGGGGGCAGGGTTGGGGGGCAGTGCTTATTCTCCCGCCAGCCCCTCCCTGCCAGCTTGGTTTCACTCTTGCCCTTTCACAGTTAATTGGATTTGAACAGCAAGCCCATGTCTCTGGGGCGCTGGCAGGGGGCCCCAAGTGAGAAACTCAGCATTCCTTCAGCAGGAAGAGTTGAATCATTTCCCCCAAATAATAGTTCGTGGGACTCTGGACCGAGAATTAAGCCTGGATCGTACCCTCGGGCTTTCCTCACTAATGTCGTCATTTCAAGTGTCTGGCTGCCTGTAAGGCATGTCTCTTTTGGGGGAAGCATTTTTATTCCCCTCTAATTTGTCACTCTAGTCCAACCCCCCCGTCCAAAAAGTACGTTACACAAATTTCACCCTCCCTCCCCAAACACATTTTTGATACCAGCAACGTAGCATCCTGTTTAGCCCTATGTAAAGAATATCTTTTTTAGATTTCAAACACAGAAATACAATTGAAAAAACGAGTAACAAGAAGGGGGTGTAGCAGCGATCAGATGGACAGGAGGGACATTTGTCCCGGGGCCCAAGCTGGGGGCGGGGACACAAATCCTGTCCTGTTGTGAGCTGGCTGGGTGGAGACTGAGCTGAGCGGAAACGCATTTATTGGGATGTCACATACGACCAATACTTCTTGTTAAAGCCAAAGTTTATTGCTAATTTTGTAACTATCACCATTTTAAAAGGGGAAGCGTTAACCAAGACCACCAACACAAAAGAGCTTTAATAAAAGCGTAATTAAAACGGGCTTTAAAATTGGCTTTGTAAACTGAAACGAGCCGCGTTCTTGTCCTGTTTAAATTTAAGGTAAAACAAGCAGCAACAGCGTAAATGACTTTTTAGATTTGTCACCTAAATTCCAGTGGTTCCGGTTTTTGGCCAATACCCAGTCTCATGGCTTGGACAGAGAGAAGTGACCCAAAGACCTTGCAAGTTGGACCGTCTGTAATAAATGGGAATGTGTCTCTCTCCCCCTGGGTCCCCTCACCCGTGTCCATCGTAGATTGTAGCTCACTGGGCAGGAACCTGTCTCTAATAATGACTGTAAAGCACCAGATACACTGCTGGTGCTATATAAATGCTTAATAAAATAATAATAATAAATATATAACAGACAAGACAGAAGATAATGGGGGGGAGCAATTCTGAGTCTCGAATTGCACGGACAGTCAATCCTAACTCCAAACCCCCCCATTGCAAATTCTCCCAACTACCTCTCTCCCCCGGCACATTATTGCATGACATGCTTTATGGACAGTCCCTTTAGTCACGCACCCCATGACTTTCTGAAAACCCAGATCCCAGCCTGCTTATGCCCTTGTCGGGGTGGTGGACAAGTTAGATTGGTCCGTCCCCGGAAGCTGATGGATTCGAATGGTTTCCAGAATTCTAGGGGGAGATTTACCTACTGACCTTAGCAGCTACTCTGTCGATGACCTCGTCATCTTGTGGAATGACGTCTTGACCATGGCCACGGACACAGTTGCACCCAGGCGTTTGTTTCCACTGCTGCGGCAGCATAGGTCCCCCTGCTATACGGAGGACCTGAGGCGGTTGGCGCACAAGGGTAGGAGGTTAGAGCGCAGGTAGTGCTCACCTGGAGACTGACAAGGGAAATTCTACCCTGTTGATCTTGTTAGATCTTTTGGCAGCCTTTGATACTGTTGATCACGAGGTGTTGTTGACACGACTGCGGGATCTAGTTGGGGTACGCGGGACCGTTTGAGAGATTCCACTCTTTCCTGTCTGGGAGGTCCCAGGGAGTGGTGATGGGTCATCCTCTTGGGGCCTTCCCTGTGGTGTCCTGCAGGGTTCGTTCTCTCTCCCCTCTTGTTCAACGTGTATCTGAGGCTGCTGAGCGAGGTCATTTGGAGGCCTGGTCATTTGGCCATCAATATGCTGATGACACTCAGCTCTACCTCTCTTTTTCATCCAACCCAGACCCTGCAGTCTCCGTGCTTCTTACCCGATGCCTGATGGGTGTGGGGGACTGGATGAGTCAACTGAGGCTGAAGGGATGATAGTTGGTCGGCCCCTGTGACCTGGGGGGAACTGGGACGCCACTTGGACAACGAGGTGGCAGCTGTGGCAAGGAGTGCGTTTGGTAAGTTACATCTGGTCCGATGCCTTCGGCTGTATATCTTGGGTTCCGATCTCGTCACCATCATCCGTGCATTCATCACCTGGAGACTGGACTACTGCAACGTGCTCTGCGTGGGGCTACGAAGACTCGGAGGCTGCAGCTGGTGCAGAATGCGGTGGTCTGTCTCCTTACAGGGACGGGTCGCCGGGAGCATCTCCGCTCTTTGCACTGGCTGCCTAGAGTCTTCCGGGTTCGATTCACGGTGTTGGCTATTATCTTTAAAGCCCTAAGCGGCCTGGGCCGTGCTTACCCATGGGACCGCCTCACCCCCTCATGTCCTGAATTGGCCTCTGCAGCTGGCTGGGGACACCTGCTTGGAGATCCTCTGGGTTTCCCGAGTGGCCACGTTTGAGCGGGTGTTCTCGGGGCGGCGATCGAACTCTCTCCCGGTGGAGATTCGCCTCTCGACGGATCTCCCCTTCTTTCTCAAAAGCTGTAAGACCTGGTGGTTTCGCTGGGCGTTTGGGGAGGGGGGATGGGTAGTGGGTGGGGTTCTATATTTTTTCTGGGTTTTGTTTGTAAGGGCATGGGGGGGGGGGGTTTGGACTTTTTAAGTGGGGAATTTAAAGTTGATTTTTATTATGTATTTTATATTTGATGTACACCCGGGCAGGGGAGGGCAGTATAAAAATATAAATAAAATAAATGAGTTATGGGGTCTGGCCCCCTTTGGTCAATCAGGTTTACAGCCTCGGGGCGCTTCAGGGCCTCTTGCTGCACCTGGATGGTCAGGTGGTGGCGGCGGCCAGGAGCATTTTGGCGGCTACGACCTTTACTTTCCAATTTGGACTTGGCCACTGTCATCCAGGCTTTCATCATTGGGTTCCTGCAACGCACTCTCCGTGGGGCTGCCCTTGGGGACGGTTTGGAGGCTGCAGCTGGGGCAGAATGTGGTGGGTCACGTTCTTTTGGGGGCAGGGAGCCCATTACACCGATGCTGTGGAGTCTGCACCGGCTGCCTACAGTGTTCTGGGCACAATTCAGGGGGCTGCGTTTGACCTTTAAAGCCCTAAATGGCCTGGACCTATGTATCTGAAAATTCCGCCTCTCCTACCATGCTCCTCTGCGGTCAGTTGGGGGCGCTCCCCTGCGGGTGCCCCGTTACACTTGTTCATTCGACGGGAGGAGGGGGCACAGGACCGCGTTCTCAGTTGTTGCCCCCTCCCCCTGGAGGCCTGTCTGAGTCCAGGCCTCGAGTAGCTTTTGGAGGGTGGTGTCAAACTTTTCTTTTGGGTAAAGCATTTGGGAGGTGGAGGTAGGGGCTAGGGAAGAGCGATCAGGCGGGAGGTTGTTTGAGGGGTTTTGTGGAGGATTGTATTTTAACTGTTTTAAAATCATATTTTGTAAGCCGTCCTGAGCCCGCGGGGAAGGGCAGGATATAAATGCCAATAAATAAATGTATGAGGAAGGGTCCCCCTGTGCCTCCCTCCCCACCCCCAATCTGGCCCTGCTGGGAGAGAGAGAGAGAGACTTGTTGCCATGTCAGTCCCAGATGTATTTTGCCTCCATCTCTTACTAGTCCAGCTAGGGTGGCCACCGATGCAAAAGTTTAAGGAACACGTATGCAAAATACAGGTTGCAGGGCCCGCATTGGCACCTCCGCCCTGCAACCTGTATTTTTCATAAGAGTTCCTTCAAAATGGCATCGTGGCAGGCAGATGATCTCTTTCGTTGGCCCCCCTTTTCTTGGGGAGAATGTGCAAGCTGTGGAAGAAATCAGGACTCCAGGGAGACTCCAGGAAGGCATTTTTCCTGGATTTCAATGGCACCAAGGGCAGGATCGTGCCCCTTGCAGCACGGAGCCCCCGCTGGGGCCGGGGGCAGTGCCTCTAGGCCGGGCAGGGCTCTCTCTTAAGCCGCCCCCCGCTAATCGGATGGATGGAGCAGCCTAGCCCTTCCCCGCCGCGGCTCACAGCAGCTTGCTTCCCCGCTAGCCCTGCCCCTTGGCCGGGGCCTCTCCAAAGCTATTGGGCCGGCGCCGGGGAGGGGAGGTTGGACTGAGGAAGCGGGGGAGGCTGCCTGCCTGCCGATCCGCTGCCGCTGCCGCCAGGAGCCAGTGAGTAGATCCCCCGCGCCGCGGGCTGGGGCGCCGCCTGGCTCCCCCTCTCCTCCGTGCGCCCCTCTCCAAGGCGCGCTGCCTGGAGACGCCACCCGGGCCAGGGAGCATCCCCAGCCCCGGCCTCTCCCTGCACGAACCGGGGTTAGTCCCGGCCCTAGTCGGTTTCCCCGGCTGATGCTGCCCTGGGGCCGCCCGCGTGAGTCACCGCTTTTGGGTGGCTGCCGGCGCCTTGTGCGCAACGCACGGGATGCGCCCTGGGCGCTTGAGTTTGGAGAGGGGCCGCGGCGCGCCCTAGCCTGGCATCCCGGCTCCCTCCCCGAATTGTCGCCAGACCGACCCCCCTCTTGCGGCTGCCCATAAAGTATGTCACCCCCCGTTACCGTTTGTCACTCTGCTACAGACCCCTCTCCCCATCTCTTCCCCTCCCCCCCCCCTACATGTTTAATCCCAGCAATGTGGAAACCTAATATTTTGGGCAAGGAATGGCTTCTTCTTTTAATTAAAATTAAACCTAGAAATGTAACTGAAAAATGAGTAAGGAGAAATGATTGTGAGGTCACGCTGTGAGCAAATTGTCACAACTTTGCTGCCCCTTTCTTTCTTTCTTTCTTTCTTAGGCTCAGGGCAGCCTTAATAATATAAATAATAAACATTAAAATACAGAAACCCAAACCCCACAAACACTCCATTCCTGACCACCCCAAAAACCATCTCAGTCCCCTATGATCCCTGCCCAGAAAAATGCCTTTTCAAGCAAAAAGGTCTTCCACCGCTTCTTGGAAGACACTGGGGCTCAAATGAACCTCCGGGGGGAAGGGGATTCCAAAGCATCGGGGCAGCACCTGAGATCGCTGGTCTGGGAACTCTTGTCGTACAAGCAAGGCTACAGGGAGGTGTTCCTGGCCCATGGCAGGGGCCACAATGGGACAGGCAGCCCTTCAGATAGGCGGGGCCCCGACTGTTTAGGGCTTTATAGGTCAAAATGAGCCCCGTGAGTTGTGCCCGGAAAGCTATAGGCAGCCAGTGCAGACTCTGGAGCACCGCTGTCATGTGCTCCTGGTTCTGCGCCAGCTGCAGCTTCCGAGCACTCCTCAAAAGCAGCCTCGTGTAGAGCATCCACTAGTAGCGCGCCCTGCTTTCAGCACATCGTGTTCCACCCAGAGAACAGTGAGGACCACGGCAGGGGGACCCTGCCCCATTATCCCCCTCACAGGGATGGGCAGGGATCTCCTGTGGCGTGACCCCAGTGCGCAGGGCTTGGGGTGGGCTACGCAAGCTGCTTTCTCCTGCCTAGGTGTGCGTTGCCTTCACAAAACACCCCATCCAATAGCTCCCTTTTGAATTTGGGGTCCAAGCAAAAACAAACCCCATTGGAAACCAGGCAAGGGTGCAAGGTACAGAATTAGGGTCTGTGTTATTGGGGTGGGGCATGAGTCTGTGAGTAAAGGAGGCTGTTTCTGCAAAATGGCATTTTGGACTCTCCTAAGGGAAAATGGTAAGTGTGCAGTACTTGGGCTGGGGACCCTGTTTCAGGCCTCGCCTAAGCCTGAAACTCACTGGGTGACCTTGGGCCAGTCACAATATTCTCTCAGCCTAACCTACCTCACAGGGTTTGTTGTGAGAATTAAAAGTTGTGTTCTACGTAAAGCACTCTGAGTACCATGGTAGGGGGGCGCCATATAAAAATAAAGATAATTATTATGTTGGTAGGAGACATTGACAAGGTTTTAGTAAGTGCCCTTCTCTAGCAGAATGGGCCGTGACTGTAGTTATAATAAGGGTTGGGGGCAGCTGTGCATAGGCCAATGGGTGACTAGCACGCACTGAAAACTTGCCAATTGCCTGGGGGCTTCTAACCTAGCTAGCTCTCTGGAATGGGCCAAGCGTTGCCTGCAACACTGGACACCAACAGCATGCCCAGCTCCCTTGAGCCGAACAGAAACTCAATTTTAGTGCCCTCCTCCCTGCTCCTGTGGCTGCTGCCCCACCCTGTCTGCTTTCAGAGCACCGGAGTGGCAGGGGGGCGGGGGCTAGGTTGGTCGAGTTGGCCCTCTCCTAGGAGGAAGGCCCCAGATCATTGACCGTATTTGCTATAGCAGACTCTGTTACTCAAGCTGCCCCGGAGCTCACCTCATCATTTGAATCCCTCCCCCAGCTAGAAAGGAATTGTGTTACTGTAACTCACCTGCCTTTATCTTGAGCCGGGCGCTGTGCAGACGTGGTGGAGTGGTTTAGCTTGGCTCCGCTTGCCTCTTTCCACTCGGGGCAGGGCATTGAACCATGCCGGAACACCTCCAGGATTTGGATGTGGCTAGTGCGGGGGCAGAGTGGCATGGAGATGCTGAGATCTGGCCTCACCTGGGCTTGCCCTGCTCATCTGGCAATGAGTTCCAGAGTCTTCTCCTGTGCGTGGCTCCAGCTGTATGCAAGTCTCTCTCGCTCCCTCTCTCCCAGCCACTCTTCTCTGCAGAGAGACCCTCCACAGAGAAATGGTGGGGATCCTGTTGCTTGCAGCATTTCAAACTGGACTGTAATATACTGCAGGGCATTCCCCTTCACTGGCCCATTGCTGTAAGGGATAGCTAGATAGATCTTCCCTCAGCAGGTCATCCTGGTTCTCCTCTAGTTAGAGACAGAACCAATGCACTCCGTCCTGTGTCTGTCTTGAACACCCCAAAGGGGTCCGAGAAGAATCCAGGTTTCAGTCAATGGTAAAGACAGAGGCAGCCTGCGATATCTGGAGCCAGAGCTCAACCCGGAGCTTGCAGGTGGCAGTGGCCAAGGCTTTAATTCAGGCCTGTTTGGCTTGCAGGAATCCTGTCTCTCAACCTTACTGGCATCCTTGTGCGCATTCAGCAGGCGTTGGATGAGGAGGCAGATCCTGGTCTGCCAGTTTTACAGGCGTAAAACTGGCATCGTGGGGATTGCTCCAGATAGGCATGGCTGTAACTGAGATCAGAATCCAAGTCCCTTGTGCAAGGTGAAGTTTTCAAAACCCAACTGGACAAGCCAGCATCTGTCTGTGACGTTGTAGGGAGAGGGAATCCTGCCTTGGAGAAGGGAGTTGGACTTAGATCCCTACTTTCCATGTGCCCTGGGGTGCAAGCAAAGCAACCTCCCCATATTCCCTGGGCCTACATCCTCACACCTCCTCCCTGAAACTGACAACCTGTTTGTGGTCTTGCTGTTCTTGTCAATTTCACCCGTGCTTGTGCGTGTGTGTGTGTGTGTGTGTGTGTGTGTGCGTGTGTCCCTGATGAGAATCATCCCCTCTGAGTCCCTGACATTTTATCTGGCTCCAGTAACCTCTGTCCCTGTGTGGCCTAGACCTGCAAACAATAACAGTGATATTACCAGAGATAAAGGCTTGATCGGCTCTGCTACCGCATCGCAGGGAGGGCTGGGTTCCTTTGCAAAGGATTATTCCTACCAGAGAGAATTATGAACATTGGAGATAAATCTGAGCCTGGCTGCTGGGGTGAACTGACATTTTGCTGAGAGGCAGGGAGTTCGGGAGGCTGCTTAGTTCTCTGGTTGCCGAGGGATTTTGCCAAATGGAAAATGGGATTTAAAGGGCAAATGAGATTCCCTTGGAAAATCTAAGGAACGCTGCATCTGGTTCTCCTCTGATGCCAGCTTGAACTCTCTTGATCAGAGCTGCAGAATCAAGCCTGTTGGCTTAGTAACAACGGGGTAGGCGAGGCCAGAGTTAGACTGCTTTTGCTTTATCTGCCATTCTCTGGTGCCTGCATCACCTCTTTCCCTTCACATTTTGTTGCAAATGGGAAGATAGGAATTGCCAGGCTGGATAAGACTTTTGTATCCTGAGTCTGACAGTGGCCAGTGTTTTATCAGAGGTGCAAGACTCTTACATTAGGCAATTATGGAAAAATCTGCCCTCCATGAACATCTCCTGCTAACTTCTCTAAGATCTAGAGTTTTTGACTTTAGCTCTGAAGCAAGAAGCCTTCTATCTCTCTCTTGTTCACAATTCTCCCTCTGGTTATTCCTGTCCTTGGTTAGAGCTTCTATTCTCAGCTCATCCTGTGGCAAGGAGTTCCAAAAGTCTTTTCACTATTAAAGCTTAGATAGGAACTTTTGGGGCGGGGGTCTGAATTTTGCAGCATGTTAAAAGGAGCTGTCACGGGTTTCAGGGTCCGCACCCCCACTTTACCGGGTTTGAATGACTCAGTTTCCCTTGTGCACAGCCCTCTTGAATTAGTTTCTCTCTCCAGCTAATTCAAGTCTGCCACAATGAAACTCCTTTGTCACCCAAGGGCCCGATCCTTCCCGTTTACAGACTCTTTACTCTCTGGGTTTGCAAGAGCTTGAGGGCTCTTGTTGCTCACTTGTGTTCCAATGTTAGACACAGACACTTCTTCATAAAGATATGAAGTAAGTTTATTGATTACATAAGCAAGATAGTTGAAACAGAGTGGTTATTTGAAATCAAAGGTAAATATAACGCATTCCTATATCTATACAGGTTGAGTTCCTAAATTACGCATCTTACCCTACCAAGGTCCAGAAGTTCTGGTTTCTCTCAGCCCTTAAACGTAAGCGGCTGGATTCTCGCTTTAGAGAGCAAAATTCTCCTCTCAGTTCATGTTTCTGCAGCCTAACTGCTAGCAGGCAGGCTTTCACATGTAGATCAGTTCTCAAGATGGCTTTAGGATGGAAGAGCCTCAAGGTGACTCACTGACCACTTTAAATAGTTTTCCCCTTTGGGGAATCCTGGGGTCGGTCACGTACCAACCCAGGCAAACACAAAGGCCCATCTAAATGTCAACAGGGCTGTCTGGCAAGTGTTATGTAATACACATTTTGTTAATCTCTTTGTATTTCCTGTAGCCTGGTGACGTGTCAGAGCCCTAATTTGAGTTGTACAGCTCTCAACTGTAACCTTACATACATGTGGACCCTTTGGCATTACATATTTACCAGACTTGTAGTCTACATGTAGTCCC
>QEPC01008216.1:2876965-2888909 GCA_003113815.1 Sphenodon punctatus
GCCTGCCCTCCTCTCTGCTCCCTTCCCCTGAGCTCAGTCTGTCAGTGTGATCTGTCCCCTCTCCCTGTGCGCCTGCCCTCCTCTCTGCTCCCTTCCCCTGAGCTCAGTCTGCCAGTGCGATCTGTCCCCTCTCCTTGTGCGCCTGCCCTCGCCCCTGAGCTCAGTCTGTCAGTGCGATCTGTCCCCTCTCCGTGTGCGCCTGCCCTCATCTCTGCTCCCTGCCCCTGAGCTCAGTCTTTCAGGGGTTGATGATAACAAAGGACTGGATCCAGGGGCCAGTTGTTTCCAGGATTTGGAAAGAGGCCAAATAAAAACCAGCGACAAGCTGCATTTGGTTCCCCACCCCTGATTTAGCCGGTGCCCAGCTCTGCGTGTTTCTGTCCTGCGACCACACCGTGCTGTCATCTCCTAGGTCTCCATGTCCCATGATCAAGAGGGGCCCTGAAACATGACAGTCTGTGTCTGGATTCGGGTTGATTTAGAGGGAAAATGAGGAGGGAATTTGAATATTGGTTTAATCAGAATCGGGGAACCTCGGACCCATGGCCAGCTGCCCTTTGACCTCTGGAGGTTCCACCCCATCTCCAGGTTCTGTGTTTGTTTCCCTGGAGGACTGTGCAGTGCGTCTGGGCTGGTGGCCACGTCTCTGTGTGTGCGCCCCCCACCCCCAGGATGCTTCCGCCTGCAGAGTCCTCCGGGGGCACAGATTTAGTCTCCTATGGGACGAAGGTTTCTCACCCCTGGTTTAGATTGAGGAAGAGTCCAATTCCTAGCCCTGGAGAACTTTGCAAAGTTTTGAACTCATTTGACTTCATTATTATTATTATTATTATTATTATTATTAGCAAGCATTTATATAGCACAAGCAATGCACCTGGTGCTTTACAAAGCAATGGAATAGACACGGTCCCTGCCCTAGGGCGTACAATCTGAGAGACTGGGGAGAGGCGAGGAGACGAAGGAAGGGGAACAGAGGGAGAGACAAGGGGTGTAACATTCACGAAGATACGAGGTCCCATGTGCACGCGCTTGGCTTGGTTGGTCCGTGTGGTGAGGATAAGAGTACACAGACTTCTCCAGGTTCAGTTGTGGAGGGCTACCTTTCCCTTGGCTCCACTACAAACACGGGCCGTAGCGCGGACATCTGTGAGTGTGTGCTTGAGACGAGAGACGGGGGTGTAATAGGTGGGTCGGTACCCTACGGAAAGGATGTAACATTGTGGCTGTCGGAGAGAGGGGATGGATGGTGAAGTGGGGGTGTGCCGAAGGGGGTATCTCCCAACCCCCAGACTCTATAGCGTAACGCCCCCCCTCCCTCTTTCTTTGCTCCGCGTGCCTGAGATGCTGCGGACTACAGTTTGTCTGCCAAAATCTGAGAAAGTGTCTGCTTTTGAAAACAGCAGAGTGTGTGTGTGTGTGTGTGTTTTTGTTAAAGATCCTGACTGCAATGTTTCCTAGTAAGCAAGTGGGGAGGATCCTTGTAGGAAGGATTTTTCCAGCGAGGATCACAGTGTTGTTGTTTTGGGGGAGCATGTGGAGCTGCTGCAGGGGAGGGGAGGATTGAGGAGTGGCCCCGAGGAGGTTCTCTCTTTGCCCCTTCACTGCCTGATTTCCAGTCTTGTGAGATTCTGGAGCTGTGAGACAGGCAGCGTGAGCAGCCCCTGTTCACAGTGACTGAAGGGGGTTTCTTGGTAGCGTTAAGGGTCTGAACCCCCCTCCCCCTTGCAGAGAGCTGAAGTTCGGGATCCCCATCACGGACGAGAACGGGAACCGGCTGGGGGAGTCCAGGAAGGCGGCGCAGCAAGCCATCGTGCAGGTGGTGGTGTCTCGGATCGGCATGGCTGCTCCGGCCATGGGTGAGCGTGATCGCTAGCTTGGAGGTTGGGCTAGCGGGCCGATGCCTCAAAAACTCCGCCCCCGCCCCCCGAGCCTCCAAGTTGAAACCTTGAGAAGTGGCCACTGTGATGTATCTCTGTGGGCACCATCCTCTCCCGGGGCAAATGACCAATCTGGCTGATTCCTGGGCTGATTTCCCCCTTCGGGAAGTTTCTGATTTTTCTTTCCCTTCCCCCTTTTTGCAGCGATTCCCCCCGTGATCATGAACGCGCTGGAAAAGCGAGCCTTCCTGAGGGTGAGTCTCCGTGGGCTTGGATCTTGCTCTGGGTCCGGTTTTCAGAGAAGGGGGACGTGGCCGTTTCCATCTTGTTGGATACATTCTTGGGCAGCGATTGTCCTCGCTCCCCCCTGCTTCACCCCTGCACCGGCTGAGTCGCTCCCCCGCTTGCTCTGTCACTTAGCAGCCCCACGGTAGCAAGAGGTGGGGGTTTCCTTACCGTTAGGGAAGGGGGGTTATCTTGCAAAGCAGCTGTGAGCCATGAGAAAGGGAAGGGGGAGGGCGCCATCTTGGTTGTTACATTGCAGGTTGCTAAAAAGCTGCAACCCAAAAAATGATGAATATTTGTTCACCGCTGTCACCGAAGGCAGAACGAGAGGGAACGGGCTCAAGTTGCAGCCGTGTAGATAAGCAGTTAGAGATTAGGAAAAACTAGGGCCGAACACAAAATTCCGCCCGTTCTGATTTCCAATTGGATTTGGGCGTTTTGCCTGTTCTGATTGGAAACCAGAAGAGACAATATTCCATCCGATTCTGATCGGAACAGATGGAATTTTTTTAAAAAAAAAAAAAAACTGCCACCACGCATGCACAATTTTAAATTATTTCTTTTCTGGGTCTGGATTCCGATTGGAATTCTGTTTAAAAAATAAATAAATAGCGGTTCCATTTTTTGCAGTAACGTTGTGTGAAAACCGAACCGCTCGTTTGATCCAGGCTTAGGAAAAGCTTCCTAATGGTATGAACTGTCAGGCAATGGAATGAGGTGTTTAATCTCCTATCCTGGAGGTTTTCAGAACCCGTCTGGACCAGCCTCTGTCTGCGATGCTGTAGGCAGGGGATCTCCTGCCTTGGAGCCGGGGGATGGACTAGGTGACGCTCCTTCTAAACTTAGGCTGCATTCACCCCTGATGCGGAGGTGCTGTAAAAGTGATTTAGAAGCAAAGACCCGGCAGCTGGGAGGAGCCCGATGCCGGAAGTAGCGCCGGTGCGAACGGGCTTCTGCTGCGATTTTGCTCGCGGATGACAGGGCGTGAAATCCAGGATCCTACAATCTGGGGCCACCCAGAGCTAAAGCCAGGGGGTCGCAACAGCTTGTGTGAAGCAGCCAGGCTTGGACTGACTTATTGGCACCCACAGCCTGCTTTGATCCATAGACCCTGCCGCAAGGACATCGGGCTGCTCGTGGGTACCCTGGAGAAGGCACAGCGAGGGGCAGGGAATCCCTTCTTCCCCACAGTGCTGGCTCTGTGTGTGTGTGTGTGTGTGTCACTGGGTGTGTGCTGTCTCTTATACACATCTAGATGTGTATAAGAGACAGTACTAACATGCACGAAACCTGCCCTGGCCACCTGGGCTTCCCCACATGCAATTCCTGTCTCTTCAGAGCCGCCGCCCCGTTTAACCACCGTGGGGTCTCCGCTGACAGTCGGGGCCCTCTGACACAGGCGTGATAAGTGTGCGGGCCGGGGACGTACGTTGCGAGAGCTTTAAGATACAAAAGACAAACCGCCGGGCTCGAGGGGGGAAGCCGCGCACAAAAGGCCTCGATCCTGCAAAGCACTTAAGCACATGATTCATACCAAGCGGGCGATTTGCTGTTTTGCGGGCCCGTGGGGACGTCTTCAGATGAAGCACGTGCCGGAATGCAGGATCAGGCTGAGAGAGGAGAAACGTGTCTGCTCGCCTCCTTGTCTGAAAGGCGGAAGCACTTTGCAGGCACACGGGCTACTCCTTATAATAGCAGCTTCTGCACAAGCTAGCTTCAAATATTATTTCTTAAGGGCCAGGCCTGCACTAGCAGTGGGGCTGGAGGGGGCGTTGCTGTTGGGCTGGATGGCGTCGAGCAGACTCTAAACGCAACATCTAAATGCAGCATAATCCCCCCCAAAAAACCAGACAACTGCGCATCTCCAACCCACGTCTTGGCTCAGCATCGTATTCATTTGAAAACCAAGGAGTGGAATGTAGCTGGCCCGTCTCTCTGGATCTCTCCCTCCGAGGCTCCTGCAGGCCAGCAATTTTAAAATCGTTGTTTCCACTCCTTCCCATCCACCCCCAAGCGAAGTGTACAGCTTAGTCTCAGGAAAACAGGCTGGGGGGATGTTGTTCCTTGAAAATGTCATCGTTGCTGCAGGGCAAAGGTTCCACCAGGGGGGCTGCCCCGTGCCCTTTGAAGACATTTGCTTCAAAGAGGACCCTGGCCAGTTGCTTTATGCTCTCACCTCAGGGGCATCATCCTGACATTTGGGCTTGTATAGTTAGGTATTAAAAAAAACAAAAAACCCAATCAAACCCCGAGGATTGTTTTTATAAGCTCTTGAGCGATGTTTCCAAGCAGGGAAATGCCCTGATTCCCTGTCGAATCTGCAGGGCAGCTTTAAGCAAGACAATTGTTTCCAAATAAAGAGTATATTTTCTGTCTCTTGCAAATGGCTTTGGAGTTTTTTGGGGTGGGGTGGGGGCTGGTGCCAGAGACAGGCATAATTTATTGCTACGTTCCTGCTCCACCAAGCCACCCCCTTGCAGATCCAGTAGGAGTCGTCGTCCTTCCTTTCCTAAGACACGCCTTGCCCGGCTTTCGTTCCGCAGGATGCTGGCATCCTACCTGCATTCCTCCGAGGTTTTGCTAAAGGTTAATCTGGTCTCTCATTAAGCTGCCTCACTAGGGATGCTTGGGCTCTGGACCTGCTCCCGTATCCTCCTCCTAGGGCCCGAGCCAGAGAGATTACTCCTGATCCGTAAAGGACTGACAGCGTTTTTGAGTAAAACTGTTGGGCGCAGCAGAGTAACGATCCCCCCCTTCCTAGAGCTATTATTATTATTATTATTATTATTTTATTAAGCATTTATATAGCGCCATCAATGTACCTGGCACTTTACAATTGTAAGAAGGAGACACGGTCCCTGCCCCAGCGCGCTTACAATCTAAGAGAAACAAGGGGGGAGACAAAGCGTGGGGGAAACAGAGGAAGAGACAAGGATACATACATGAACTCATGAGGTCCCAGGTGCACGTGCTTGGCTTAGTTACAAAGGTGTAGTTACGCATTTAATGTTACACAAGATACGATGATTCAGGATAAGTCAGCAAGGGGGCGAGGGGGACAGGGAAAGCTTGACGGAAGAGGTGGGTTTTGAGGAGGGATTTGAAGATTTGTGGGGAGGAAGCCGAGCGAATGTGTTCAGGGAGGGAGTCCAGGCATGGGGGGCTGCCAGGGGAAAGGGGCAGATGTGTTTTGAGGAGCAGATTATCTAGTTTAACTCCTGCCATCAAGCAGGATCCACAGGACAGGACCTACCCCATCCCTGAGAGAGGTCCCTCTAACTTAAGTAGTGGTACCTACCTTATTTTAAAACGCCTCCAGGGATAGGGCCACCACACCTTTCCCTTTGCAAATTCTTCTACTGCCGAACTCTCCATGTAGCTAGGAAATTCTTCCTCATGTTTAGCTTGAATCATTCTTCCTTTAAGCCCGTTCCCTCCACTTAGAGAGAACAACTGGGTCCCATTTTGCTTATAAGAGTCTTTGACCTATTTGAAAATTGTGATCATGTCCCTGGCCCTCGCCTTAAATCTTCTTTTTCTAGGTTGAATATTCCCAGTTCTTTCAATCTTCCTGTGACAGGGTCACGCAAGTCCTTGCAGGACCAGGCCTGTGGGGACAGGGTAGGTCGCTGCAGGGTGCTGCCCTGGGAGCGAGCGGGGCTTGGGCAAGTGGAGCCAGGAATCGGGATGGTTGAGTTAAGCCAGCAGAGCCTCAGCTGATAAAAGTGAGCTAAGGGGGGGAAGATAGGGTTACCAGATATGCACATTTTCCCAGGACACTTGAAAAATACATGAGGTTCATGAGCTTGTCACCCCCATAAAGGAGAGCTGTCTATGACCCCCCTCCTCGGTGCTGGAAGTTAAAAACACAACGATCCTCAGGAAAAGCTAATCAGAGAAGGGGAAAAAGAGGTAGGAGCTTGAAAGTTAAGAAGTAATGCGCCATCACACAAACTGGGCTGAAACTCACTTTTGATCTTGAGAATCTCGTGAGAATCGGCTTCTTGATGAGATTTTCAGGGGTGAGAATCTTGCGAGAACTGAGCTTGCCGCCATTCTGGCGAGAGTCTCCAAAATGGCCGCCGGGCGGTCGTGCGTGTGTACGCAGAATGGTCGCGGCACAGAGCATTTGTGGTTTTCGAGCTTCTTGCGAGATTTTCGAGAAACCATGCTGGGTGCACGTGCAGAGATGGGCCACGGCGGCCATTTTGTGAATGCGCTCACCGTTTTTTGAGGTTCTCAAGAATCTTGCGCGAGTCTTGAAAACCTCGGTGAGAACGCGCAAGATCTTATCGGGGCAGCAAGAATCTTGCACGCTTTCGCATTCTCGTTTCAGCCCTAACACACTTATCCCCGTGCAAACTCCCCACTTGTTTCTTGGTCTGGGGGTGGCTTGTCCTGTAGCGGTGTAGTCACACAACTGTTGATCCTGTGTTTCATCACCGCTTGCATTGTGGGGCAGCGAATGGAGGCTCACCGAGGAGCACAGGAAGTGGTAAGGATTCGCACAACACACGGCTGCCTGCTCTGCAAGACTGCTGAGTGAATGAGCCCCAGGCCTGCTGGGGAGAAGAGTGGAGCCTCTGAGGCACAGGGCTTGTGTCTGCCCCTTTAATGGGATTTGTGGGCTAACTAGCCAGGCAGGAGGGTGGGTGGTTGTTCTCAGCTGAGCAATGGGTATCATCCAGTTGAGAGCTTCCGCTAGAGAAAGCAGAGCAGAAGGCTCAATAGAGAGGCAAGGGGTACCCCGTTGGGTTGAAGGGGCTCATCCAAAGCCCTCTTTGAGATAATAATCTTTACATAGCGCCCCCCCTGCCATGGCACTTTGAGCACTTTACATGTAACAATTTAACACAACTTTTAATCCTCACAACCACCCGGTGAGGTAGGTTAGGCTGAGAAAGTATTGTGACTGGCCCAAGGTCACCCAGGGTGTTTCTGGCTAAGTTGAGACTTGAACCAGGGTCCCCCCACGTCCCGGTCTAAGTACTGTGCCCTTAGACATTATAACGCACTGGCTCTCAGCCATCGCTGAGATGGGTTTTCCCTTGCGGGGGGAAGTGGGGGAGGCGGGTGTATAAGGCCACAGTCCGTCCAAAGTTGGCTGGGCTGAGAGTACACTGGGCTAACGGGCCTGCTCTTCCAGGTGCCCACAACTCCCTAAGGGACCCCAGTGTGACACGGGTCGCCACCTTTTGCAGCTTGACCCTGAGACTCCCATAGGCCAAAACGGGGGTGTCTCTGGGTCAGATTGCAAAAGCTGGCGACGCTAAGTGTGAACTCTGGAGAGGAGACTCGCTGATCAAAGAGGAGAAGAATGCCCAGATTGTGGATTGACTCCGAGTCGGTGCATTGTTTCATGGACTCTGTATGTGTCTCTATGGCTAAAGGACACTCGGGTGCTGTTTAATTAATGAAGAGCACTTCAGTGGAAGCTAAGCGCTGTCTGGCCTGGATCGAGATCCTGCAAGGACTTAGCTGGATCCAATTGGACTTAGATGGTTGATTGGACCCAATTAACCATCATTGCTTAGGGCTTATCTGCTTAGATGCCAAAGTCATGTTTATTTGGGAAACCAGGAAAGACTCTTTGGGGTTATTAGTCATATTGGTTAGGAGGTGAGGCCTTGGACTATCAGGAGTGGACAACAGGGAAAGGTTCACTCCACTCTGCCGTGACCTGTTGGGTACTTCTGTGAGGCGACAGAAGGGGGCCATTGTCGGAGACAGGCTGTTGGGCTGGATGGACCATGGGTCTGACCTTGTCTGGTACTGACGATGTGGTCTGAAACCACAGAGAGAAGAGACTCTAGATTTGCCTGTTGGGAGATGCTTGGGAAGAGGAGGAGGAGGATGCTTTGGGTTTGTTTACAGGATGTTGCCCATGAGAAGAAGGATGCTGATGGGGAAAGTTTTTGCATGTTCCATTGCCTGGTTGTCTTGTCTGCTTGCAACGGACTGGCCCAGAGCCTTCTAGAGGAGCCCCGGCGGCTGAAGAGAGGGTCTGGCTCCTGAAAGAACTTATGACTTAGAAGTCAGGACTCTCTAGGACTCTTGCCGCCATGGGTCGGTGGGACAAACCCTCTCACTGCCAGGCAGGTGATCTGGCAGCAGGAATGCCCTCTTAGCCAACAAGCGACCGGTGCTGCCGCCGGGGGCTGTTTGAACAGGGCATTGGCTATGTCTGTGAGGTGGCACTGCCTCTTCTTTTTCCAGGATCAGTTTACCCTGTCTTGGCATGGAGCCATGTCTGTGTTTGCTTGTTCACACAATCACAAGTTTGGGACACAGCTGTGTGGGGCTGTGCGCTGTGCGAATGTGCCTGCCACCCCCTAGCTCCCTTTTGTTTGGTTGCGTTTTTTGGGGGGTGGGGGGGAGCTTGTTTGCACTGAAAATTCAAAGCCAAACTGAGGCCCATAGGGAGGTCTAGGTGCCCAGGAGCAAAGCCAGCCAGGAAAACAGATGGGCCCTTGCGACAAAGTCCTGGATCCACCCCTGGGTTTTGGGGTGTTGGCTGGAGCTCTTGCCTGGGAGTAGCTGCTCTTTACTTTCTGTGCCCTGATGCTCTGGTGTGTAAGTTACTCCCAGATGTGACCGATGACATTGCTTGTTTTATAGTCTTAAATGCCTGAGGAAGGGCTCAAAAACGTGCACGCTCTCACCAATAAAATTTGGTGTAGTGAAAAAGAGATTATCTGAAAGTCTTTAACGCCTGTCTCCTACACTTGGGACCAACACAGCAACCACACTCTAGATCATCACCGCACGCCCCCAGCATCTCGCTCCCTGCTGTAGAGAGCTCAGCTCCTCAGCAGAGGGGGCTCTGGGATCAGAGATTCAGAAGCCCATGTAACCTACCCCGGGAAGAATTCTTTTGGCAGATTTATTTTACAGGGTGGGTTTTTTTTTGGAGGTGGGATGGGGGGCTTTTTGCAGACAGTTTTTAAAAATGCCGGCTGTATGAATTTCTATAGACTTTCCTATTGAACTACCTCCCTGCTTTCAAAACTTCATCAATGTTTTACCTTATTATTTATTGTTTCCCCAATCTGGATTTCAGAACTGTGCAACGTTAGGGATTTTGCAAGTGGGGATTTTGCTGTGTTTTGTTTAGAATAACCCCTGTTCTGGCGGTTTGGGAAGATGGGCTGCTGGTTTTTTGTCCAGATTCCTTATTTAAAGTTTCAGCTGTTAAAAGAGAAGCATCTGATTCCATGTCCTCATCCCCTGCATATTCAGTGTCCTGAGAATAGAGCATGAGCAGAGCCAGAAAGAGGGGTTGATGGGTGGTGTTGTGGGGAGAGAATCCTCCCCATGGACTAGGGGTGTCTCTGGTCTTCCAAGGGGAACCCCACCCAGCCCACATGGCAAGACTGCTGGAGGGGTTAGGGTAGCACTGACTGGCCAGTTACCAACACTCGGGCAGTGCCAGAACTCCCCTGCTCCTACGTGATGCCCATGGGGCACCCATAGGTGCTTTCATGCAGTTGTGACTTCGGATGTGACAGGGGAAGGGTGGACAGCCATACGTCCCCCAGGTGAGCTATCGGGTAACAGCCCCCAGTTGAATGAAGTCACCACCACTTTAGAGGGTCTGATCCTGGCATGCAGCTGCAGTGGCCACTGTACTGTCAGTGGGGACCCATGTCACCTGCTGCCCAGTGTGGGAGGGAAGCCAACAGGGTGGGAAAAGGTTTACCTAGGAACCAAGACATTTTCAGCCTAGCCCATTGAGTCCAGTGCCCTGGCATTGACTATTGCACCTGCTGCTGCTGCTGCTTCAAAGGAAGATGCCAAACCCACTTGGGCTGTAATTCTGTGATGCCAGAGGCAAAATCTGTGACAACTTAGTCAAATGCAAAAATTTGACTCTGCTTGAGTCCAAATCTGACACATCATGGCATGGCAACCTCTCCCAGCAGCACAGACTTCATAGAGCCCTGGTCTCATCTACTCAGAAGGCTGCAGGTTGGCCCTCAAACACCTCCCTTTTACAGCAGTCGCGAGCCAAATGTGCCAAGGAAAGTTCTCTCCTGCCACCACTGGGTCCGTCTGATCCGATGCCTGACACACAAAACAAGTGGTTTCAAATCTTCTGGCTGCACCAGGAAGGGGTGGGGAGTGAGGAGTCAGGGAGTTGCATCTTGAGATCATGCGACCACAAGGCTCCTGATGCCCCGTCGCATGCTGCACCCTGCTGTGCTCCTGGGCTCAGGAACTGCAGAGGCCAGCTTGATTTTGCTTGGGCCACAAGTGGTACAAGCACTTCCTGGAGGTGTTGCCTCTGGTCGGGGGTTGTCCACCGCGGCTTTAAACTGTAAGGTCGTGGGGCCCAGTTCTGTGTCTCGCTGTGTGTCTGTGCTGGAGAGGGATCTTTCCTCACCCAGGCCCCATTCACTTGGGGAAGTCAAGGAGGGGTGTGTCAGGACCCAGACTCAGAAGTGGAGACCTTGGGGGGCCTTGGAAGAGGCAAACAGCTCCACCGTGCCGCCATTGGGCTCCGATTTGGGCTCTTGCTCCTGTTTATTGAGCTCTGATTCTGCACTTTGCTAAGGCAATGGGATTCTCCACCCACCGGACCCTGACTGGCTGATGAACACCTAAAACCCACCTGACATTAAGAGGCAGCCAGACAGAGCAATGTCTAGGCTCAGAGCCTGGGGGGTGCATCAGACTTGCTGACCTTGGACCCTGCTAGTCTGCCCCCCCTTCCTCTTCCCTCTGCTCCTTGGTCTCCAGCCCTTGCTCCTAGCCCTGCTCCCCTTTTTCCAGCTCTTTTTATCCCCATCAGATTGTTTCTCTGGCCTGTTCCTAGACACGGCCCTTCTGTTCAACAGCTTGGCTTGCCTTTTCTGGTTTCCGACCTCTCAGCTTGGACGTCAGCAATTTTATTTGGATCTGACCCCGCTCTGTTTGCCCTGACCTGCCTGGCCTTGATCTGGACTCTTGCTTGGCCCTGATCCTGCTGTGACTCACCCCTGGTCCCAATCCTGCCATCTCCCTGCTCGAATCCAAATCTGACACATCATGGCACGGCAGAGTCTCACAAATGATGGATAGACTCAATAAATCACCCCTCCCAACCTGCCTCATTCATCTTCTGGGTCCTAACAGGGGCACAGCAGAAGCAGCAGCAACCCAGAGACATGGATGGAGAGGAGGAGGAAGGGCAGGTGAGTGTCTGGGGAAGGCAGTAGGAGAAGCCAGACCTTTTAGAGGCCGCACTGGCAGGGAATATTTGGAGAGTTGGCCATGGCTTTATTCCCACTCCCCTGCCCCAACTTGCCTTCATCTCCTGGATAAAAATTTCATTAGCCACTTAAACTATTATCCCGGCAAACGGCAAAGCAATAGCTATTAATGACCTTCTCCTGATTGTATCGCACAGATATTGTGTCCTCCAGGCATGGGTAATATAAACGCCTCATTTGTTTCCCTTCCTGCTGGAAAATGCCACGCCGGATGTGCGTTGTAGATGCCCGTTTGGAATGGTGGGGGTGTCTGGGCGTAGGAAGAGCTAGCGTATGGATGGGTTCAAGGCAAGACCTGAAGTTTGGAAAGGTTCAGATCTTGGTTTTATCGTCCTTTATCTACCATGGGCCAAATTATCACAATTACCCATTCCTAAGGACATAATCGGTGCCAGACTGGGTCAGACCAACAGTCCGATTGAACCCAGTATCCTGTCTCCGACACTGGCCAATCTTGGGAGAAGTCCCCAACAGGTCACAACGGAGCGATCCATTCCCTGATGTTTTCCCCCAGCAGAGGTGATGTCCCCC